>CAUJNA010000409.1:146296-238392 GCA_963377175.1 Effrenium voratum | reverse complement strand
CGCCTTGAAGGTGAACCGAGCCAGGTCGCCCGAGCGGGTGCTGACGCCACTGAGGGGCATCTTGGGCACTCGCTCCGTCGGGAAGCCCGCGATGAAGCTGTGGCGCAGGTAGCCCGCGCGGTCGATGTCGATGTTGCGCACCGTGTCATCGTAGGTCCCCGCAAGGACCGAGAGGAAGTGGAAGTGCTCCGAGGCTCCCTTCATGGGGTTGTGCGGGTACTGCAGGCTGCCCAGCTGCATCTGCGACTCCAGGAGACTGTCTTCCTGCCTGGCCGCACCGATGGGGGCCACGTCCTGGCCCGGGTTGGCCAGCAGGAGGATCTTAGAGCCCGCGTCGTTGTCCCAAAAAGTCACGAACGCTCCCATGAGTTTCGTGAAGGCGCGCGCCACGGTGACGTTGGGCTCCGCCACGCCCGGAGGCACCGTGGACTGCTGCGTGTGCACCGTGGGGTAGCTGAACACCAGGGACCTGCCTGACAAAAGCACGCGGTTGAACGACTCCACTAGAGCTGAGTCTAAAACGACCTGGGAGGCCAGAACTCGGACGTTCTGGATCTCGAAGTCGGTGCTCAGCGTGGCCCCCGCCGGGTGCGCCCCGGCGTTCTCGGACCACAGCGCTGTCGTCGCGTCCGCGAACTCGATCTCTATCACCAGGTTCAGCTGCGGCGGCAGCATCTTCCCGCAGCGCAGGATGCCCACCATGGGGGGGCGCAGCAGCACGTCTGCGTAGCCGCTCTGGTGCACCGCGCGGGGCGTCCGAGAGTTGTTCACCTCGTCGAAGCCCTCCACGGCCTTGTTCTGGTTGTACTCGCGGCCCTTCAGCAGGTCATGCACGGCCACGGGGCGGCCGTAGTAGTTGATGTCGTCGCAGCGCTGGCCGTTGGCGAAGACCTGGATCCTCTGGATAAAACAGGCGGGGTTCGGAGTGGCAGGCGCCAGCGGGTTGGTGGCGTCCGTGTTTCTGACTCTGAAGGCGATCTTGATCGACTCGGGGTCGAACGAGGTGCCGCTGGTCAGAGGAATGCGGCAGACCCTCGAGGTGGCGGGGGAGAAGGAGCTCAGCGAGCTGGGAAAACACGTCGTGCCGTGCGGTCACGTAGTTGGTGTTGCTGGTTTTCAGCTTGTAGTCCAAGCTCTGCATCAACTCATCCTGTGCTCCGGCTGTGACTACCTCCATGCTTCTTTACATGTAGCGCAACACTCATTTTTGTTCGTACGGTGAAGGAGAGTCTAGGCCGCCTCGATGTCTCGGGCCAGCTGGTCGTAGCTGGCGGCTCTGGCGCGACTGCCCCGAGCTGCGGGAGCTTGCCCGGGAGTTCGGCTGGGACTGAGGCAGAGTCACGGGGTTCAGGCCCCAGGAGAAGGGGCGGGGCGTGTGATTGGTCTGCGCCTGGACTCGGAAGCCAGACTGCGAGGAGGCGCGGCTACTTGCGGGGCTGCCCGAAGTGCTGCTGCCGGTGCGCAGCGTGAAGTGCTGGGCTGCGTGGCGTCGTTCATGTTGTTGGCGGACCGTCCTGCACGGCCGCGTCCTCACCACCCTGCTGAGGCCGGAAGAGCGTGTTCTCCAGCACCCAGCCCGTGCCGCGGGCCAGGCCGTAGGCTGCGCCGCCTGCGAGTCCCACAGCCAACCCTGCCGTGGCCGCTGCGCCAACTTCCGCCGTGGCAGCCATCGCTCCAGCAACCTCGCCCGCCGTAGGTGCGAGGGCTGCTGCTCCTTCTGCCAGGCCCCCCAAGTAGCCAAAGGCCCCGCCCACGCCCTCGGCGGCAGCGGCTACCTCACCCTCCTCTGCGGCCACCGCAGCCGTCTCCTCTATAGCCTGCGCCCGCTCCACCTCCTGCGCGCGCTGCCCCGCCTCGTCCAGGAGGCGCTCAACGTCGTCGGGTCGGCCTATGATCTGCGGCGGCGGCGGCCCTGGGCGGGGCATCACATTTAGGCGCACGTACTCGGCAGCGTCCTGGGGGAGCTGGGAGCGGAAGGCCTGCACCGCCGCGAGCCCTGCCGCTCCTGCGCACAAGGTCCGCTGCTGCCTGCGCTCCGTCGGCCGCGCTGCGTAGACGGCCCGTGATGGAGGGCGGGCCCTGTCCGTTGTTCGTCAGCGCGTCGGCCTCGGGGTCTCCAGCCAGGTCGTCCTCGACAAAGCGGGTTCCTCCGTAGCCCTGGTACATCCGAGCAAGTCGCACGTCCTCGTCCGTGGCCTCGGCGGGAGTGCGGAAGCCTTCCTCTACAATCGCCCTCAGCGGCGTGTGCTGCAGAGGCTGCGGGTTGGGTGGGGTCCTCGCTGGACTGTACGAAATCGTCCAAGTAGAAGTGGCTCGTGACGAACGTGGTGGCCTTGCGGTCCGGCTGGTCCAGGGGCAGCGGCTCGTTCCGCTCCAGGTAGCCCACAACCTGCTCGAAGCGCGGGCGCTGATTGAAGCCGTGGGACCGAAGCGTCTTCATTTACTGTTGCGCAACTTCGCCCGCTGCGCGTTCCACGCCCCTGCGCTCGGCGCGCGCGTAGCGCAGCTGGGGTACCTGGCGGTGCACGGCCTCCGTCAGCCGGCTCACGTCGTCCAGGTGCCGCTGCCCCTCCTGGGCTAGCCGGCGCTCGCCGAGCCAGGCGTTGAAGGCCCGCGCCTCCTCCAGCTCTCGCTGGCGCTTCAGCAGCAGCGGCTGCAGGTCGTAGCTGGGGTACGTCTTTCGAAACCACCGGAGCATCTGCGGCTCGTTGCGAGGCTCTATGGTCATCATGGTTTTTACACTAGGACGCTAGCTCCCGCCGTCAGCCGGTCGTACGCCGACTGCCTCTCCAGCATGCGCATGGCGCGCTCGCTCGGACGAGGCGCTTCTACAGGCTCGGGCCGTACCTCCTCGGGCCGTACCTCTCTGTGTACCTCGGGCTCGGGCTGTACCTCGGCCTCTAACTGCGGCTCGGGCACGGGCGCTGCCTTGGGTGCAGCCTTGGGCTTGGGTGCTGCCTTGGGCTTGGGAGCTGGCGCGGCAACTGCCTTGGGTGCAGCCTTGGGCGCTGCCTTGGGCGCTGCCTTGGGTGCTGCCCTTGGGTGCTGCCTTGGGCGCTGCCTTGGGTGCTGCCTTGGGCGGTGCCTTGGGTGCTGCCTTGGCCGCGGACGCTGCCTTGGCCACGGGTGCTGCCTTGGGCGCAGCCTTGGGCGCCGTCTTGGGCTTTGTGGGAAATCTCAGCCTCTTGGGACGGAAGGGGGAGTCATACGCCGGCTCCATGGGCAGGTCGTCGATCAATTTTTCTCTCCTCGCCAGGTCTTCGATCATTCTTTTTCTCTTCGCCTGGGGCAGCTCGGGCGGCTTCGGCTTGTTTTTGCTGCCCGGGGGCCTGCCTCTAGGCCTTGGCGCCGGTTGCGCTTGCTTCATCGGTTTTTTAATAGAAGATATTTTTTTTAAAGACCTTCGGGGAATTAGACGTGATCCAAAAACAGCACGAAGGACAACGACGAGCCCCGCAGTCGGACGACTTGGCCTTCCAGGTCTGTCAGCCGGAAGCGCAGGTGTCTCAGGGTGATGGGGCCCCTAACGGCCATGAAGTGCCCGTCGTCGGAGCCGGTCTCCACGATGGTGCCCACGCCGCTCTTCAGCGTTATCTTGGACAGGATGTCGTCCCCCAGATTGCCCAGCACGCGGCTGGCGTTGGCCAGCTGGGGGCAGCGCAGGTAGACCTCGTTGTATGCCATCATGCGCACGAACTCGAAGACCTGCTGCCCGCCGGAGACGAAGCTCGGGCCGAGCATGTGGTCGATGCTGAAGGGCTTGGATGGCGAGGCGGCCGGCGAGGTGGGGTAGTCCACAGCGTTAGGGAACTGCTGCTGCAGCTCCAGATCGTTCAGAATGAGGCGGTTGCCGTCGTAGGCTACGCTGAGGCTGTTCGTGGTCTCGCTGTAGGTAGCAGTAGCGAAGTTGGAGCTGATCCAGGCGGCCAGCCGGGAGCCCGTGTAGGCGCCCTCGGGCAGCAGCGCCCAATTCAGCGTGCCGAGCGCGGCGTCCACCCAGTAGAGGTAGCGGCCCCGGTCTGTCGAGAGGAAGCTGTCGGCGATTCTGATCTTGTAGACGGCCAGCCTGGCGTCGCTCTGCAGGTGCAGGGACTCTCCCAGGTCTACCTCGAAGTCGCTGTCCGAGCCGGCTACCCTCTTGCGGCTGTCCACGTAGATCGTCGTCATTCTTTTCTTTAGGAAGCCACCCGTTCTGCGAACGACGGGCGGCTGGACTGCTGCGACGGAGGTGCAGCAGGAGATATTCTCGCACCTCGCATTGATGAGCGTAGAGCTAGCGAACAGCTTCTGGCCCAGGAAGCTGAGCGCCGCTCCCATCGGCTTCTTTTTCCAGAGCGAAGCGCTCTTCGAAGCGCAAGTAGAACATCTCATTCTTTGGCTTGAGGTAGTAGACGAAGAGGAAGCTGTAGGGCTCTCGGGTCGCCTGCTCGTAGATCCTGTGCAGCTTGTCCTTCGGCAGCAGGGCGCTGAGCTCTTCGATGACGGCCTCCAGCTCGTGCTGGTTGCGCAGCCTCCAGCAGCAGAGGAATTGCTGATTGACCCGCACGGCTGCGCTGATTAGTCTCAGCTTCTGTGAGCTCACCCAGGTGCTGATTTGGAGGTGCCGACCCCTGATAAAGAGCGTGTCCAGGGCGCCGTGGGCCTTGTGCAGCTGTGGGCTATCTGCGAAGTCGTCGCAGATTATCAGCACCTGATACAGCTTCTTCATCTCCAACTTCTTGGATGTCTCGGTGATCTTGCGCTGCCTCTGGATGATGTCCCGCAGCGCTGCCTCGTCCCACTCGTCGTAGTAGGCCCTCTCCCGTTCGGTATTCACCCCCAGGTCCTCCTCTATGTACTTCTTGACGGGGATCCAGCCGTCGTCGATATTGATGGACGGACTGAAGATATAGATTTTCTCGAAGACTCCGCGGTATTGCTCCAGAATCATGCTGATCAGCGCCACGGTTTTGCCGGACTTGCTGGGGCCGAGGAAGATGCCCGTACATGGTACCAGGGGCACCACGGGGTCCGAGGGCTGTTTGCTGCTGTACTCTGCCGTAGGAAACAGCTTGATCTTCCCCATCTCCTTTGCCTTACTTCCCAAATTCGACGGGAAGCCGGGCAGTGAGACCGGGATGAATCTAAAGGCTGGCATGCGGCTGAAGTACATGGGAAGCAAATCGTGGTTGGCCCCACACGTGGACCGGCTGCTGGGGGACGTCGCCGTGCTTCACTCTCCCTTCTTCGGCTCTGGAAAGCTGGAGTACTACCTCGCAACCCGGCGTCCGGCCCTGGCGGTGCGCGGCGTCGACGCCTTCGAGCCCGTCGCAAACCTGCACCGCTGCTACTTAAGGCAAGACCCGGTCTTCCTGCGCTCCTTACTGCGCCTGGCTGGACGCAAGATAGACAGGCTCTTCTACTTCAGTCGCCTCCTGCCGGGCACTCAGAGAGGCCGCGCCGGGCGTCGGGCTGCCTGCTCGTACGTCCTGCTGCGCAACAGCTTCTCGGGAAAGTGGGGCTCCTTCACACAGCAGCGGCCACTGGCCCTGAGCAGCGTGCGGCGTCTGCAGCGGCCTCCGAGAAATGTGACAGTGCGATGCCAGGACGCGCTGGCATATCTACGCGCTCTGCCCAGCCAAGCGCCGCGGCATTGTATCTCTGCCGATCCTCCCTACATCTTCCCAGGCCGCAGCATGAACTACTATGGCACGAGAAGGCGGGGGCATGACCTGGCCTTCCACTTGGAGCTCCGAGACGCGCTCTTCGCAAGCGGCCTGCCCTTCCTCGTAAGCATAAACGACGTGCCTGAAGCCTGGGAGCTCTACAGCAGGGCCGGCTCCATCACAAGGCTGTGCTCGGGCAAGAACAGCTCCAAGCCAGAGCTGCTGGTGCTGCATCAGGGCAATCCTGTGCGTGGCGCAGGAATGGCCGGAGCAATCCTGTTGCCGCAGCAGGATTGAGGTAGCAATCCTGTCGCCACAACAGGATTGCCAGAGCCGCACCAGGCACACTTCGAAGACTTTTCAGCAGTTTCTCAAACAGTGAGAATCTGCAAATTCTCAGGCGAAACACCCGACCTGCGAATTTGAAGAAGCTCACCGTTTGAGCTCCTTCTGCAAAGTTCACCAAGACCGAAGCCGCGGAGCCGGCCTCGCTTTTCCAAGCCTTTTGCGCACTTTTCGGCCCCAAAGAGAGAGCGGTGACGAAGCGGTGACATCGTCGATGACCGTTTTTGGGCCAAAAAGCGCCGTTTTGGACAGGTAGCGAGAGCCCATAGTGAGATGGTTTGAGCGTTGCGCTGCTCTCCGTAGCGACGTTTCGGAGGCTCGATTCCTCCCGGGGCCTCGGCGGGCTGACGTGTTAGAGACCGGTGACATTCGGCGGTGACAAGCTCGGCGGGCTGACGCGTTACGTGGAACAGCCTCGGCGGGCTGACGTGCACCTCGGCGGGCTGGCGCGTCAGACACTGGCTGGCTCTGGGGCCGTGCCTCGGCGGGCTGACGTGTTAGAGACCGGTGACATCGGCGGTGACAAGCTCGGCGGGCTGGAATTCGCAGGTTTTTCGAGGCAGAACACGGATTTCGGAGCACTGCAAACACCTGGAGCAGGTTGTCGGAGGAAAACGAGCGAATTTGGAGCCCCGGGCAGCACTTTTGACGCCGGACACGAAAAAACGCACTTTTCGGACTTCGCCGTTTTCAGCACTTTTTGCACCAAAAACGGAGTGGTGACATTGACCGGTGACATCGGAAAAACGTTCAGCAGGTTGAAGAATTTGGCTGTTTTGCAACCAAAAATGCCAAATAATTAGGGGTGTATAGGCAGTCTTTCCTTACTACTGGTGCCGCTGCCCCTCCTGCGCCTGCCTGCGCTCGCCCAGCCAGTTGTTAAAGGCCCCTTCCATGCCGAATTTTGTTGTCACTTTGGTGCATTTGCTTTGTGGCCTGAGTGGAAGCTTCCAAGTGTATTGGGCACTGCCCAATCTCTTCTCCCAACCGTTCTTGGTGCCAGCTTGGCCCCCTGCAGTGCCATAACTTGGTAAGACATGCATTGAAGCGCACCCCAAACCCTAACACACCACTTGGTAATCTCGCTTGCTCGCTCTGCATGGCAGAGTGTGCATGCGTTTCTTCCGGTAACCTATCTCGCAGCAGGAGCAGAGGGAGGTGCCCCCTCTTCATTCAACCAAACAAATGAGCGGCCAAAAGGCCAAGCGACATGTAGACGGGGGTGCCCCCCTTTTCATTAATGAGCGTGGCGGTTACGCGTGCACACTCTGTCATGCAGAGCGAGCAATAGGCAGGGAGTACTGAGTAGGTATTAGGATTTAGGGTACACACTTCTATGCATGTCCCACCGGACTGTGGCACCGCAGAATGCCCAATACACTTGGAAGATCTCATGCAGGGAAATGTACCGTATTGGTGATGCAGCATCACCCACCGCCACCTTCTTCTGCAACAGCTTAGAAGTCGGCAGGCCCTCCCCTTCAACTGTCAAGACTACTGCGGCCTGGTGGGGGCCCTCGAACCGAGTGTCATCCGGACGGATATGTGGATCCCGTTCTAGCCGCAGGCCAGTCCTTTGCGGACTTTGCGCGTAGGGCACATGTATCTTCCCCGTTGGAGGTCTGCCGTTGCTTGCAACCCCGCCCGTGCTTGATGTTGACACCGCGGAGATGAGACTTCCGTCTGTTGATGCCTTTCAAGTTCAGGCCTCGGGCATGACAGTGCGGAGCTCCGCAGCAAGGGAATTAAGACTTTCGGAGTGTGGACGACTTCTTGGACGCGCCATCGCTAGTGCTTTCAATGCGCTCACCAACACAGTCCGCAGCACGTTGCGCCTCCATTAATGGGATGCACGGATTTGGTCGGTGGGGCTCCACGTGGAAGATAGTCGGCGGTGTGTAACCCGCTTTCAGTCGGCAGAAAGGCATCATACACGGCAGAAATGCAGGAGGGGTGGATGCCCTGCACGCCCTGGCCATCAGTGAGGGTGAAGGCAGCCCCGGAGGTGAGCACAGTCTCACCACCCGCAATGTATAGCGCCACCCCTGCATGAAGGTCACAAGGTCGACTGCGATGGCGTATGGCCGATGGCCCCGGGCCTCCACAAAGCCCTGTGTATTGAGCGGGTAGGTGGTCAAGTGGATGTGAGTACGCTTGCCACCCATCAAGGCGCCAGGAAGCAGCCCCATCGCAAGGATGGACTCAGTCTTAGGGTCGTGCCTAGTAACAAAGGTTAGGTATTTACTGGCTCGCGTGATGGTGTCCGCGGGAAGCACAGAGACGTCTGGCCACTGTGCCCGCACTGCCGAAGGCAAACCCTCAATATCACTGACCGTAATGAGGGGCTTGCGAGGATGTGCGAGTGATTGCTGCCCTGTTCGATTGGGGCCATGCACCGTGGGCCTCACCTGCTACAGGGCCCCCAGACACTGGCGCAGGGTCCCACACGGAGGCAGCATGGTCGGTTGAGGAGGGAAGGCGAGGCCTCCATTCAACTCCTGGGCCGCCGGTGGCAGGTGTTGAGGACTGACCCTGTGGCCGCTTGGCGGGAGCAGGCGGGAGCGGGGTCGGACGCCTCTTGGGCGCCAGTTCAGGGCCGTGGCCGCCCGAAAAACACGAGACCAGAAACCGGCCAGAGAGAAGCGTCACCACATTGCACTGTCTCCCATGCAGAACCTACAGGGAAGGCACCCATGGGGCCGTGCACGAGTTGGTCGTCAAGCATCGTGAAAGACAGGACCACATCGCCTCCGATTTCCTGATAGCAGAACACAGAAAGGTCACGGCTAGTTTTCGGGCCGAGCCCATCCAAGTGGAGCGCGAGCAGGAGGGGTTTCTCAGTGTCCCGCATTTTCAGGGAGAGCGCCAGGGGCAGCTCCTTCCACGGGGCCGCATGCCTTTTTTTCGGGGACCCCTTTTTTTGGGACCCCTTGTTTTCTTTTTTTTTGGTTTTTCTTAGCCCTGCAAAGGTTGGCTCGCTTGAAATGCAACCTGGAGCCAAATTGCAAGCATATCTAGGGGTCTCTATTTTGCAGCCTCACGCCTCCACGCAGCGTTTTAGACTTCGAATCCTTCGCAGGACGAGGTCAAATGCTGGACGGACGAGTGCTGGGAGCCTCTCAGGTAGAATATAAGCCATTTGGGAAACCCCCTACCTCGTCCTGCGAAGGATTCGAAGTCTAAAACGCTGCGTGCAGGTGGCTGCAAAATAATGCCCCTAGATAGCTTGCAAAATGCCCAGCAGCTGCCTTAAAAAACAGGGAAAAAAAGAAAGCCAAGCCAAACCAGCCAAAAAGGAGCCAAACCAAACCAGCCAGGAGCCAAGCCACCAACCAGAAAGCCAGAAGCCAAACCGAAGCCAACCAGCCAGAAAGCCAGCCAGGAGCCAAACCAAACCAGCCAGAGAGCCAGCCAGGAGCCAAGCCAAACCAGCCAGAAAGCCAGCCAGAACCAGCCAAAAGCCAGCTCGTTTTGCACGGTGCCTACATTTATGTAGGGCTGGGGACTCATAGTTTTTTTTGCACGGGTTTGCGCGGTTTGCCCATGCCAGCCCCCGCTTATTTCGCCCAACCCGTTGGTTTTCCGAGCACCCCAAACCCCAACCCAAAAAAAGGAGATGAGCAGGCCCCGGGAATTCAGGGCCCCGCGCAATGTCTCGAAACCCATTTTTTCTTTTTTTCGCTCGATCAGGATCAGGCAACTCCAACTTATGTGATCAAAGTTTTTTTTTGCGCCAAAACGGGTCCGAAGAGGAGGCCGGGTCGTGCCTAAAAAATCATTTTCAAAGGAGGCTAGTCGAGGGTCCTGGCCTTCACGCGCCAGTCGGTGAGGTCTTGTTGTGCTGGAACTTGTCGGCGTTGTCTTGGAGGACCTGAACTCTGGCCGTTCTCGGGCGCGCACCGTCTTGTGGGGCGCGCGTTGTAGGCCGAAGCGGTCTGCTCAAAGTGGTCGCTCCACTGGCGCCCTCGGAGGGCCGGGAGACCCTGCTGAAGCTGGCGCTGACGCGGCGGGCCGGCTGACGAGACGGGGCCGCGGCTGTAGGAGCTGGACGACTTCCTGGCGCCTCCGAGGCCGGTAAAGGACGCCTTCCAGCGCCGACGAACGCGGCGAGGTGCCGTCGCTCCACCGGGCGTGCCGTCAAATTCTTCCACTTTGTTCCGAAGTCGTCCGAGGCGAAGCCCGCCTCAGGTTCGTTCATGTCCGGGCGCTTGTACTGCTCCGGCGCGGTTGCTGCACCCGAGGCCGTCAGCGTGCCGTGGACACGTCGCGTGGTGAAGTTCCCGGGTTGGCCGTGTTGTTGATGGTCAACGTGCTCCCGTGCTTCCGGTGGCTGAGCTCAGCAGACCCACGCTGGCGCGCCGGTGATGCTCAGCGAGCTGCCTGAGGACGACGCTTGGCTCCGGCGACGTAAGCGCAGCGCAGGAAATGGCGCCCGACGTCCACGCCGTTGTGAAAACGTCGGTGCAGTTCACGTCGTTGCACAGCTGGGCGCGGTCAGGCCGTCCAGCGTGGCCGAGCCCGTGAGGGCCAGCGAGTCCGCCAGCAGGTCCCGTTGCTGAGACAGACTCTCCCTCGAAGGCGCTGGCCTGATCTGCGCCTGCACCAGCCGGGGCCGGGCTCCGAAGTGCAGCTTCGCGATTCCGCCCGGCGGCACCGAGAGGCGTGCCGAGGAAGGTGCCGGTGACGCCCACGTAGTCGTTGTCGGCCGCGCTGACGTACATCGCCAAGTTGGAGGCCGTGCCCAGCCGGTACCGGCAGCCGAAGTGCAGGTGCGCGCACAATGTTCCAGGCGAAGGCGCTCAGGGTCATGGCGTAGCCCTCCAGCTGGAAGCCTCCCAGGAGCTCTGGCTGTTGGAGCGCACCAAAAAATTTCCTAATGTGGTGAGCGTGGGCTCCAGCAGCACCTCTCCCAGGGTTGCCAGCGTGAGGCCGCCGTGTCCTCCTCCTCCTCCGTGTTGCTGGTCTTCAGGGTTGGATCTGGAGGCCGTAGACGTCCACCGTTCCTGCCGTCTGGTTGGGCAGGCCCGGCGCCTGGAAGTCGCGCCGTTCGGAGGCGCTGTGAAGTGCATCTTGGCCGTGCTCCAGGCACCCTGGTCGCCCACGAAGCTGCCGTACATGGGTCGTAGACGTTGTCGGCCTCTGACATGTACACCACGAAGTTGGAGGCTCGGTAGCGGCAGGCGAAGAGGAGCTCTCGGCCCGGGGTCAAGTTGTAGGTGCGCACAATGTTCCACGGGTTCGCCGCCAGGGTCAGGGTGTAGCCGTCCACGCTCACTCCCCGCGGTGTGCGTGGCCAGGACCACGCTGCAGCCGCTGCTGGGGCGAACCGTCCAGTTTGACAGCGAGACGTCCGTGGGGGCCAGGATCTGCTCTCCTATGGCGGCCACCACCTCGTCGGCCCCTCCGTCGTCCGGAAAGCGCACTGCTATCTGCAGCGCCGAGGCTGCCTCCGTGACTCCGAGCTTGCCGGCAAGGAGGCCGTCTACTTGCGCGATGGTGTAGTAGCTGAGCAGCGCGGCGGCGATGCTCGAGGCCGTCGCCGTGTCCTGGTCTGCGGCTGAGCGGTACGCCACCAGCGCCGAGGTGATTTGGTTGGTTGTGAAGACGTCCTGGTCCGGGCCCGTCCTGTAGGCCAGCAGCGCGCCCGCGATGGCCGCCTGCGTCTGCGTGTCCTGCGCGCTCGCCGTGCGGTAGTCTCCCAACAGCGCGTCTACTTGTGAGGAGGTGTAGTAGGCCAGCAGCGCGGCCGTGATGGCGCTGGTCGTCTCCGCGTCCTGCGCCGTTCCGGTTCGGTAGTCTCCCAACAGAGTGTCCACTTGTGAGGAGGTGTAGTAGGCCAGCAGCGCAGCCGCGAGGGCCGCGTCCGCCGCTGCGACGGAGTAGCAGTCTGCCGTGATGCTCAGCGTGTCGTCGCCGTTGGCCAGCGCAGCAGAGAGAGGAGCCTCCAGACGCAGGTTGCGAACGACGTTGCTTCCGCGAACGAGCTCCCAAGTCGTGAAGCCCGCCCAGGCCGGCGCGTTAACAACTCCGCTGCCGGAAAGCTGCAGGGCGGCGAGCTCCGCGAGGATTGCGTCGAGCGAGCTCCGCGAGGGATTGCGTCGAGGGCGCTCTGGAGCGTGGTCTCGGGCCGAGAGCGCGGCGTTCGTGGCGTATGAGGCCAGCAGCGTCGCGTCGGCCTCGGTGGCGAGACCCAGCAGGGCATTTGCTATCTTGGTGTCTACCTCCAGTGGAGTGTCCAGTCCGTCCACCGTGGAGAGCAGGGCGGCCAGCGCGCTTGCATCCGCCTTGCCGAGGAGGGCGGCGTCCAGGGCTGCCGTGGTGACGGCGTCCAAGAGGGCTGTCGCTATCTTAGAGTCCACCACCGAGGAAGTGTCCACGGCCGACTGCAGGGCGTAAGCAGTCAGGGCGCTGGCGTCTGCCTTGGAGGCCTGCAGCCCCGAGATGGAGGCGTCTCGGCTCGCGAGCTCGGAGGCCAGCGCCGCGGCGGTGACGGCCCCCAGGAGAGCGTTGGCCACCACCTCCAGCGGCGTGATCCTTGAGGCCGTAGTTGGCGGCCACCGTGGCCAGCGTGGCGTTGTTGGCCGAGGCGATGGAGCCGTTCATGGCCGCCGTGGTGCTGTAGTTGGACAGCTTCAGGTCCACGCCGTCCGGGGTGCTCTTGGTGGCCACCACGCCCTCCAGCACGTCGAAGGCCGACTGGTCTGCCTTGTTGGAGAGGCCCGTGGTCAGCGAGCTCTGCAGCGCGGCGATGCTGCTTCCGTGCGCGGCCACCTGCCCGTCCGTGGTGGCCAGGGCCGCCGCCGTGGCCAGGGGCGCAATCGCCGGCGCCAGCGCGCTGCTGTCCAGCTTTGAGGCCAGCTCTGCGGTGACTCTGTCGTCCAGGGACTGGATGGCCGCTGCGTTGTTGCCGGAGGCTGCCGTGTTCACCGCCAGGTCCGTTACTTGAGCGTAGGGCGTCAAAGCGAGGGCCAGCTGCCCTGCGGTGACGTGCGTGCCGTCAGTCACCTCTCCGTTGTCCAGGACCTCCGGGATATTGCCGGTGACAGGTCCTTCAAACATGTTTACATATGTTTTCGCCGACGCCTTAGTCCAGTGGCTAAGGCGTCGGCCAAGGAGCTAAGCGCTTCTTACTCCGCACGGGGCTCGATTCCTGCCGCGAGCGCAGTTGAGTACCATTCAGTCCGAACTCCGCGGCTTCGGTCTTGGAGCCCGCACCAGGCCCGCACCAGGCCCGCACCAGGGTTTTTTTCGGAAGTAGCGCGGCTGCAATGTGAGTCAATTTGATTTGACCGGTGGCGCCGGTCAAAAGCGAGACCTGCACACGACGGCCGAAAATTTCGGTAAACTGTCGGTAAACTGTCGAAAATTTCGACAGCTCGAAAGCACAAGTGGCACTTGTGCTTTTCGAAGTGGGTTCGTTTCAATGCGTTCCAGGCGAGAGTTGCGGCAGGCTGGCTTCTATGCCGGGCAGGTTCGCCGAAACTTTAGACAGTTGTCGGCTTAGACGACAACGACGACAACCTCGACATTTTTTTTTCCTGGGAAGAATCCCGACCTTGGCGCGGGCTCGGCAGGGCTCCGATGCCGGGCAGGTGGCGCGGCCGGGTCAGGCGAATGCTTCTCGCACTTGGTCTGCAATGAAGAATGACGAGAATTTCAACATGTCAATCCGACATGTTGAAGGAATTCGGTGCCCGGGACAACAAGGTGGCTGGCTCCGATGCCGGGCAGGAGGGCGGAGGCTTCTATGCCGGGCAGGTGGCGCGGCCGGGAGGCTTCTATGCCAGGCAGGCGCGGCAGGGTGGCGCACCCGGAGTGCCCAACCGCCACCGTACGACCGTATGATCCGTATGATTCGTATGACTCGGCGGGCTGGCGTGTCAGGCGCGGCAGGAATGTGGCGCGCTAGGTATCGAAGCCTCCACGTCGGCGGGCTGGCGCGGCTCTGCCGGGCAGGAATGTGATGCTGGAAAGCATAAGTGGCACTTATGCTTTCGAAGTGCCTTGGAACTGGAAACAGGCATGTCCCATTTTTTGGGCCCTGCCCGCGTGGAGTTCCGCGTGGAGTTCCGCCGCAGACTGCGCGAACTGCGAACTGCGCAGCGACTGCAGCGACAGCTGCAGACTGCGCCGCGCGAAAGCGCGAACACAGAACATAGCACCTCTCTCTTTAGAGGGGGTTTCCCAAATGGATTCTATTCTACCTGAGAGGCTCCTGGCACTCGTCCGTCCAGCATTTGACCTCGTCCTGCGAAGGATTCGAAGTCTAAAACGCTGCGTGCAGGCGTGTGGCTGCAAAATAATGACCCCTAGATATGCGGTTTGGCAAAATGCCCAGCAGCTGCCTTTGTTTCTGCAAGGCGAGCGCCCTCAAAGGAAACCCTGGCTGGCTTTTTTGGTTGGCTTCTGGCTGGCTTTCTGGCTGGTTTGGCTTGGCTTCTGTGGCTTGGCTCCTGGCTGGCTTTCTGGCTGGTTTGGCTTGGCTTCTGGCTGGCTCTCTGGCTGGTTTGGTTTGGCTCCTGGCTGGCTTTCTGGCTGGTTTGGTTTGGCTTCTGGCTGGTTTGGTTTGGCTCCTGGCTGGCTTTCTGGCTGGTTTGGTTTGGCTTCTGGCTGGCTTTCTGGCTGGTTTGGCTTGGCTCCTGGCTGGCTTTCTGGCTGGTTTGGTTTGGCTCCTGGCTGGCTTTCTGGCTGGTTTGGCTTGGCTTTCTTTTTTTTCCCTGTTTTTTTAGCTCGCCTTGCAGAAACGCAGCTGCTGGGCATTTTGCAAGCATATCTAGGGGTCATTATTTTGCAGCCACACGCCTGCACGCAGCGTTTTAGACTTCGAATCCTTCGCAGGACGAGGTCAAATGCTGGACGGACGAGTGCCAGGAGCCTCTCAGGTAGAATAGAATCCATTTGGGAAACCCCCTCTAAAGAGAGAGAGGCTGTCGACATGCTGTGGCTTCTTGCAATGAACCAATATTGATTCAATATTGACTCAATATTGCCGTGATTTTGAGCCCTGGAAGCCATGGGCCGTTTTGCGCACTTTTTCCACCAAAAAGGGGGCGATGACAAGCGATGACGTTACCAATGACATTGCAGGGCAGGATGGAAAAAAGGCTGTTTTGGCAGCCTTTTCGGGCCAAAAACCCCCTTTCCTTACTACTAATGCTACCCGAGTTGAAATGCAACCCAAGTTGAAATGCCGAGTAGATCATGGATCGAAGGTAGATTGCAAGACTTTCGTCAAGCCAGAATGTCCAAGCGCAGCAGGCCAATTGTGGATCAAGTATCAAGAAGGCGACTAGCAAAGAAATGGGCAAACTGGAGTGGAAACAATGATACCTCGTTCCAAAAGACAGCTTGAAACGTAGCAAGGAAGGTCGAAGTTCTGAGAGTGCCAGCAAAGATCATTGGCCTGCAACCTTGGTGAAGGCGCTGCGCGTGTGTCCCAACTACACGGAGATGGGAGTGCTTTTTGACAATGTGGCATGTTGGGGGATGACACGGTCCTGTTTTGAATTCAAGACTTTCTACTCTTCTTTTGGTTTCGGCCAACGATTCAGGTTGTACTCGCGCACATTCTTGTACAAATACCAGTTTACAAACCTGACAGCTTTCATGGCCTTGAAGTCTTCATGCCTGTTTGGGTGGTGTTGCGCGGACTGCCGCACTTGCCTGGCTAAAAGCTTGTTTTTTTGCACGATTTTGCAGGTTTTTGACATGACATGGTTCTTGGTTTTTGCATGATGTTGCATGGATTTTTCCATGGATTTTGCACGATTTTGGCATGATTCGAAGAGACATTGAGGTTGAATGTTTTTCTTGCGCGTTTTTGTGTGATTTTGATGATTTTTGACCTGACACAGAACAGCTTGTTTGCACGGTTTCGCATGATTTTGCTTGATTTCGAGTTTGCATGAACATTTGAGCCTGGCCGAAACAGGTTCTGGTGCAGATCTTGGCATGGTGTCAGGGGTTAGTTGAGCCAAAAGAGAGGGATGTTTCCCAAGCAGCGCATCGGCCCGACTTGGCATCAACAGCAGCGGCTTGGATAACGTTCACTGGGCAAGTTTTCGGCTTGGGTAAGGGTCATTGCGATTGACATGCTTTTCATGAGTTTACTTTTATGTGAGAGGCTTCGTGCAGAACTTGTGTTTGCCTTTTCTCTGTGCCCCCCTGTTTGTTTTTCCGTTTGCTGTTTTGTTTGT
The DNA here is from genome assembly GCA_963377175.1 of Effrenium voratum. Taxonomy (NCBI): domain Eukaryota; class Dinophyceae; order Suessiales; family Symbiodiniaceae; genus Effrenium; species Effrenium voratum. The sequence goes on along the minus strand of CAUJNA010000409.1, from coordinate 222,206 downwards.
TTGTCAGTGTTCGTGTTTTGTTTGTCTGTTTGTTTCGTTCGGGGCTTGCATGACGGATCCTTTTCTGTCTCACCTGATGCCTGTCTCCTTTCATCTTCTTTTCGCCGCATTGCTTGGAGACGCCGGAAGCTGACCGGTGGGGTGGCTGGTTGATGTCCATACCATTTGATTTGCTTCGAGTCCGCATGCTCTTCAACGGTTTTTTGATGCCTTTGCTTGCCGTCCCCCCCCCCTTTTTTCGAGACTCGTGTTGTGTAGGTTCAATGGGCGTACATATACTGCCTCGCTGTGTTGCCGCGCAAGACCCTGGCAGATTTGGAAAACGACAATGACCTTTGCTGGCGCTCTCAAGCTTCGACCTTCCTTGCTGCCGTTTCAAGCTGGCTTTGGAACATGCACCATTGCCTTCCACTTTGCCTATTTCTTTGCTTGTCGCCTCCTTGGATACTGAGGCCTTGCATTTGGTCTTGCATCAATCTCTGATCCATGATCGGCCTTGCTGTGCTTGGATATTCTTCCATCCATAATTTGCTGTGCATGGATATTCTGGCCGCTGGGCGCGGCTTTTCTGTTTTGCTACAGATGAGCCTTTTCTTGCAGCACTGGCTTCAGCAGTCAACCAGAACTGCGATTGATATGTTTTTCATGAATTCACTTTCTTGTGAGAGGCTTGCGTGTACAGATCTTGTTTATGCTTTGTCTCTGCGCCCCCCCCTGTTTGTTTTTCCGTTTGCTGGTTTTCTTGTCTGTGTTCCTGTTTTGTTTGTCTGTTTGATTCGTCCGGGGCTTGCATGACGGCATCTTTGTATGTCTCACCTGATGCCCGTCTTTTTTCATCTTCTTTTCACCGCATTGCTTGGAGCAGACGCGTGCCTGACACGGAACGCTGCATCGGGGCAAAAAAATCAGCATTCCATGAGCTCACGCATGGGGAGTGGAAGTGCCATCTTGCTCATGCTGCCCGAAGCCGGCCATGTGCTCATTTTGCCAGCTCGAAGCAGCCAGACCGACGCACGCATCATCGCAACATCCGCACCTGACGGGGTCGGAGGGCGCCCCGGCTTCAACGTTTTTGCCGGTGTGCATCGATCTCTGCCGCAGCAAACAGACGGTAAACGCCCTTCGAAACTCCGTGCGTAACATTCTGGACGATGCGTGGTTCGAATTGTTGATGCGCATATGGTGTCTGGAGCGGCCCTGTTGACACTGGCGCCGCTCAAACCAGGTGGCCGAAGACCCTATGCACGCCGACATGCATGTAGGGGTCTGCCAGGACCTTCCAGTGCTGAGCACGAAAAAACATCTCGGTGGGAGTGGGTGTTCGGGCTTGGGTCATGAGGAATTGGATTATTTGTTTTTTGGTCAAAACCAGTGCAAAGTTGTAAACGGACACTGCGCAGGAAGTTAAGGACCAAAAACCAGAATCGGTTTTGGTGGAAATGTTTCCCCATCAGGCAGGTGTTTACATGTTGGGGCTCGTGTTGTCCAGCACGTCATATTATGTTTCCGTGTGCCGCACAGAAAAAAAACACAACCATGAAGCGGACCGTCTCTTCAGATTTTAGCATGTTGGCAACAGCCAACATTTTGGATCTTGTTGCGTGTTTGCCGCTTGAGTCCACATCGGGTTGTTCGCAGTTCCCGGGCCAAGCCGGTCGCACAATGTTTGCTGGTGATGTCCAGCGCCGCTGGCAAGTCCAAAAGTGAACTGGCTGCGCAGGCCGGGGCACAAGGATAGGCCGCATGAATGGGATTGTCATGTGAACCATACAACTAACCGGAGATTGGCAGCTCGGCCGCCTTTGTGATTCTTTGTTTTTGAGTGCGCTCTAGTACAAGTTTGGATTGGGACTCGTGGCATGCGGCATGTGGCAGGTGCTTGAAGCTTCATTGCGCCGCCTGTTTGCATAGACCATGCCGTGGCCGGGGTTGGCACAGTTGTTGAACATTTGGCCGCAGAGGCCAACCACTTCTTCACTTTTGCCTTTTGCCTTGGGCAGATATGTTCTTGCGGTGACCACTTCTTTCCTCGCAGCACTTTTCAAGGAAATGAGAGAGAGGCTCGGGAGAAGTTGGAGAAACTGGTGGATGCCCAGCAGCTGCAGGCGCAAAGGAAATCAGCAGCTGGCAATTTGCGACATGTGGCGAGTGAAGTGGGACACATGAAGCTATGAGACAGTTTAGCAAGCAAATTCCATCCGAATTGGCAGGTGGAAGAACACCAGCACTTACGGCTGAAGCTGGAGGCGCTTGATCCCGGGAGATTGCGACAGAGACGCGAGGAATTGGTACAGTTGCCTTCCAATCTTCTTGGGGGGTGCGGATGGGATTTGTTTTGATGAAATGCCATCTGGTCTGCGCAAGGCCTTGGGGAGGATCTGTTGGAGGGTTGCAATCCCTCATTTCTTTTGGTTCCTTGTTGTGATGTTTGGTGAGCAGCAACACTTTTCTCAACAACTCCGTGTGCCAAGCGCCTCGAATCTTGCGTGTTGTGTATGGCTGTGTTGGTGTCCACGGTCTTGCCCTCATGGCTGGCACGCCATCCCTAGGCGCTGGTGCGCCTGGAGCGCGACAAGGTGAAGGAGCTGGAGCAGCAGCTGGCGGGGACCCAGGACCGGGGCGCGGAGTTTTGGTTGAGACGGAGGATGGAGGCAGCAATGGCGGTTGAAGTTAGTATGTGGCTCTTAGTTTGCTGACTTCGATTTCCTTCCCCACTGCAAGAACGCCCCCTTGCTATGCACAGCAAGAATCAGTTGCAGCTGAAATGTTGGTTTTCCAAGTTGACAAGCACAAGATGCCATTTTGGACAGCTGTGCAGGAGCTTGCTCAGGGGCCACAAGATACAGTACGTCTTCAGATGGTGCTGCAAGGCCGCGACAAGCAATTGGATGACCTGTCCAAAGAGTACACGGAGCGATGGCAACGTCGGCGCATGGGGTGGTATAGTGGCTTCCATTTGGCGGGGGGCAACCCCACACAGTCCTATCCCAGATTTGTTTTGGACTCCAGGAGAAACTGAAAGAGGCGGAGAACAACGCCTTCGAAGCGACGCTGGCCAAGCAGGAGGTGTCCACCCTGAGAGTGCGGGCCCCATGCAATGTGGCCGGTTGGTTGGCAACGGGCATGGCGATGTCTCAGGCTTTGTATTTGTGTGCGGAAGGAAGTGGCAATTTGTATCGGCAGTTGTGCGAGCCATCGGTTGGCTGAGAAGACTCTTTGCCAAATTGGAGGGATTCCGCCCTCCATGTGCTCTTTTGAGCACCTGCTCCTCAGACGCTGCCAGTGTCTCAACACCACGAATTTCCACCTCCCTTCCCCCCATCATTGGTCGAGTCCCATTGGTCGACTCAACCATCCCCCCCCCACCAAAAAAACAACATCCCCTTTTGGGCGACTTGAGCCTCACCCATTTTTTCAGTGAGCCGTTTTTTTGGAGTGATGTCTTCCCCCGGCCCGGGGCACAAGTCCCGAGGCGGAGGTGTCGGACAGCCGGGAGGAGCTGGAGCGCTCCATCCGCTGCGAGGCGCAGCTCAGGGCGCAGATCTTTGAGCTGCGGGACCAGAACCAAAAGCTCCAGGCAGGTGCCAAGCGGAAAGGAAAGGGCACGGCCGACGTGGGAGACGGGGGTTGGAACGTGGGCCAGGTGGCGTTTTTGCCAGGCTGCCGGACCTTGGTCTGGTTTTTGGCCGACTGCAGGCAACACGGTCACATCATTGTGGTGGTTTATTGTCACATCCTGTGGCCATTTTACATCCAGCGGAGAGCCATGCGGGGAGCACGAGTCCCTAAAGGACAAACGGGCCCAAGACGTCAGGAGAGCCTGGGGGAGGAGCAGGCCAGGAGCTCCCAGGTGGCACAGGCCACGGCGGCCATGCAGGCGCTTTCCAAAAAGGGGGGGGGCACCGTGGGACATCCGCTCACGAAGCCAAACGAAGGCACTGGCAAGAAGGGAAGTTGGAGATCCTGCTTGATTTTGCTGGTGCTCGGTGCGGGGCAGGGCATTTGTGACAAGGCCGACGCCACAGCCACTCTGGTCTACCTCCGTTTTGGAATGGCTGGTTGGTTGGTTGTTTGGTTGTTTGTTTGGTTGGTTGATTGGTTGTTTGGTTGGATGATTGGTTGGTTGTTTGATTGGTTGCTTGCTCGGTTGCTTGGCGGCCCTCAAAATGTAACAATTAAGCTGACCATACAAACCGGGACACATGGCAGGCTTGGGTATGTGGTTCTTCAACCGTCCATTTCACCGCAATAGACCAACTACCCAGCCATCCAGCTACGTCTGCCCAGCCCTGGTCTTTTGTTTTTTGCTTCATTTTCATTGGATGTAAGTGGAGCCCCGCTTAGACCTCGGCGCGACTTTGCGAGTCGTTGAGGCGGCAGAGGAGCGGAGCCGGGCGCTAGAGAAGCAGATGGCTGAAGAGCGGCTCGGCCGAATTTGCCGGGTGCCCGTGTGGCCCACTGGAATTCCTCCCACCGGCGCAGCTCAATGGTCATTCCATCGCTAACATGGATGAACCATGCCCTGTTGTCGACAGTTCTAGGAGGCCTCTACATGAGTTTGCTGCCCATGAGGAAGCAGGACGCCAAGCAAGAGATCGACACCTTCAAAGTCCAGACTGATGAGAGCATGAGCATAAAAGACCAGACCATTCGTCATCAAACCTCTGCGATAGAGGCTTTGACTCGGGAGCTGAAGGAGTGGTGAGATTTCCGAGCGGCTAACTTTCAATCAGATACAGTGATTGCAAGCTTTAGGGCACATGCAGTTGTTTGGATGTTTCCTGCCACTTGCAGGAGAGAAAAGTGGAAATTGAAAGGCTGACAGATATATTGGCCTCAGGCGGGCAGTCTTCAGAGATAGCAGCAGCCTGTGTGCTTTTGATGTCATGAAATTCAACCTCTTGCGCTCAATATTGCGAATTCTTTTGGGAAGCTGTGTCGATTCTGCTTCTGTCTGGAGTTTTCCTTGATGCTTGCACAGAATTCACCTTTCTCAAATGCTGTACTGGATCTGCGGATCTGCGACCGAAAAATGAGAGGTTCGTCGTTTGTCCAATTCGTGAAGGTGACAGCGAAGGCAACATGCCCGCGAAGGGTGTGACGAGGGTCTTCCTGCCGCCTCTGGGACCCAAGCCCATGGAGGACGTGGAGGTGGGCCGCAGGGTGTGACCTAAAGATCAGCGCAGTTTCCGGATCCGATCTTCCAGATCGAGACCCGACGCGGATGCACCAGAATTTGAGAGAGAGAGGGAGGGAGAAATAGGGAAAGAAGAAGAGAATAGTTAGAGCGCAGCCGCTGTGGGAGGACAGGGGTTGGCGGCTAACCCTTCTTGCAGAACATGTCTGCATTCCTTGGAAGGAGCAGAGGTTCTTCTTGGCTCTTTTGCGGTCTGCCTTGGTCTGCCTTGATATACCGCAGGTGTCCATTCCTGCAGGGAATGTACACACACACACACTGAGACTCACTGACAGAGGAAAGTGACTTGTGGCAACAAAAACGGGTTGAAAGTAAAAGAACGCAAAACGCGTCACACCGCAAACTTCTGAAGAGGTGAAGAAATCCATCGAGAACCTCCGGAAGCAGCTGAAAGCGAAGGAGTCCAAGCTGTCAAAGCAGACTGAGCGGCTACAGGCGTGAGCAGTTTTGGAGAGCGGCAACAAGGTGAGATTTTGGCAGCTGTTCGAACAATTGGGCGATGAAATGGCTTTGCTGGAGGTTGTTTGCACCACTGATGACTGAATTCTGAGGCGATGCGTGAAAGTCGTTGCCTTTTGAAATGTCTCGACACCACTACAAGGTTCTGCTTTACTCATACATGGATGGGTGGTTGGCGACAGAATGCTGCAACAAAACTCTTTGGAGGCCCCCCAAAGTGCCCAAAGAAGCAGGACTTGGGAGAGGATATTTCTTTTGAACAACTATTTGGTTCTGGTTTGGTTGTTTTTAAGAAAAACCTGCAATTCAATGGCCGCGTTCAAGCTTCCTCAAGTATGGCAGAATCGCCGCACGGCAGCACAGCAGGTAGTCACAATTTGTCCCGGGCAAAAGGCCAAGCCACACGGCCTCCCCGGCCTCAGCGGTTTTGGAGCCCTGGAGCCCTCGAATGTGACGCTCGCAGGGTCTGGGGGATCTGCTGGAGGAGCGGGACACGCAGCTCCAGGAGTTGTCCAGCGCTCGCCGTGACCGGGAGAAGCTGCGCGTGCGCCTCGCGGACCTGGAGGCGGGGGGCGACGGGCCGTCAAACTGTGGCAAATTTCGGGGGTTCCGAGCCTTCAAGAAGCCGGAATCCACCCTTTGAAGGGTTTTAAGCACGTTTTGCCCCACTTCAGACCTAAACTCAGGTCCGGCCGCTCCAAGCTTTCGCAGGACGCCATGAAGGTGCAGAAGAAGGTCCTCTCCCGCGCCGACGCGGAGCGCCGGCTCATTGGCCAAGAGGCCAGGCTCAAGGAGTCCGAGCGCCAGATCAAGGAGGGGGGCTTCAAAATGGCGCGTTGCGGAGCAGCCTGCGGAGCAGCCTGCGCATGTTGTCTTGCCTCATAAGTGCAGTCTTCCAAGTGAAGTGGATGCTTGGCTTTCTTGCGGCGCAGCGGCGCCTGATGACGCGAGGGAATCGCTCGCTAGAAACCAGGCTTCCTCACTCTGGTTTCTGGCTCGCTGCAGAGCCAGAACCAAAAAACTGCAAGTGCCCGGTTTGCCCATCGCATGCCCAGCCACTGGAAGTCCTTGTAGATTCCTACATGGTAGTGGGTGACTTTTCTTTGGCTGTGACTCAGCTTGTATTGGCATCGCCATGAGCCAACAATAGAATGCTTCTAGGTAGAGTCATTGTCATGGCGTGGTCACTTGTTTGCTAATCAGAACATTCGCTTTTCCCATTCCTCTAGCGCATTGAGGAGCTTGGCGAGAGCCTGCACAAGGAGCGGACCGAAAGACAGGCGCTTGGTCCCTGCGGACATTGCTCTTGGCTTGTTGCAGTGAAGGACTACTCGGGCGGCAATTCAGTGGCCGTTGTCCATGAGTCAATCAAACCTCAGGTCGAGGAAGCCGCCAGCTGAAAGGTTGTTGGGGCATGTCCCGTTTCCCCCGCAAGAGAAAGAAAAGCGCGCGCGCCTTTCGCGGCGTTTCAGGTGGCGAGCTGCGAGCTGCGGGCCCTGGAGGAGCGGCTCTCGCGAGGTGCCGACTGCGCGGTGTCCATGGACGACGCCAACGAGGCGATGACCCAGGCGCGCCGACGGCAAGGGCTCGGGGCTCGGGGCTCGGGGCTCGGGGCTCGGTAAGAGGGAAGCTAGTGAGATTTGTCTCTTTGTGCTCCCAACTTGGTTTTGAAAGGGAAGGCCAAGGCGGCCCCCATGGCAACAGTCACATCGCACAGGAGCTGGCGGAGCATCGAGTGCAGCTGGCAGTGCAGCGGGAGCAGGTTGACAAGCTGGAGGCCACTCTGGCGGCTGCCCAGGCGGTCCGAAAAGACCTGAAGCCAACTAAACGTTGGGTTTCAAAGGCTTTGGGTTGAGTTGGGATGGAGTAACTTTCGTGCAACTGATGGGTTGGTTCACCGCAAGTCTGGAATGCTTTTGTTTGCAGTGCGGCGGATGATCGCAGATATTTGATTGGGTTCTCATTTGTGGCTAGTTTCTGCCAAAGGGGGAGAGCGTGGGTTCCTTGGAAGGGGCCGGTTTGAAGCATGAGGCATAGAGCAACTCCAGGTACACGCATGATTGACTTGGTTGCCAGTTGCCACAAATCTGATCTGAAAGGTGGAACTCACCTTCCCACACTGCAAGCCATCAAGATGACAGCATGACTGTCTGATGCTACAAGCATTCAGCGGCTTCAGGCAGACGTGCGGAAGCTTAGCGAGCGCACGAGACCTGAAGCAGGCACGGTTGCGTGGAAGCTGCGGGCTGACGTGTTTCGTGTGGTTTTGCAAGGCTTCTGCACATACCCACATATCATGGCCTTTCCCCAATGGCTTGGATTGAATGTCCACACGTTTGGCCGCTTGCGATTGCAACTTGGAACAGACTCCAATACGGCGCTTTCTAAGTACAGGCGCAGCAGCAAAGGTCACTGAAGCAAAGGCCCCGAGCCAAAATGCTCTCGCCAGAAGACGTGGCCACGCTGCCGCAAGTGCAGCGGAAGCTGCGGAAGCTCGAGTCAGTGGATCAGCAGCTGGCGAGGCAGGGAAGCCGCCTTTCGGGACGGACATGCGAGGGCTCGAGCTGTTCCGAGCTGTCTTTGTGACAGGCCGCTGAACCTTGCTACTGGAATGACCATGAACGAACTTTGAGCTTTCTTTGACACGATGTGGATGAGGCCATTAGAACAGCGTGCACTGACTCATGTGCACTCAAGTTCTTGGAGGCATTTGAAAAAGCCAACTACGCCACTGTGCCACTTGATTTGTTCCACACATATCCACGGTTCTTTGCCGCATGCCCTGCGCAGGGACGTCCTCATGCACCTCCAGGATCGAGAGAGACCTGGCAGAGTGAAGGAAGGTTCAGTGGTTTTGAGCTTAGCCGAGTTCATGGTGAGGAGAGGGTGGGCTTGTTTCTGCCACTTCAGCATTGGTCGAAGCTGAACTGAGGTGCACATTGGTTCTTGGGGACCTCCCATGAGTCTACAAACAGGGAACATCCGAAAACAGCCTGTTTCATGTGTGAGGAAAACATGCATTTCTGCCCGCGGAATCCATAGCAACTGCTACATGTAAATGATCATGATTACTTTCTTTTGCTTGTAGCAATCTAAAACTGCTATTCTCCCACACCTTCCGCAACAAAACGGCCTGTTTTCGACTTCGCTTTGCGGATGGGTCAGCGGGTCACCGGGTCACAGCCGGGTCAGCCCGAGGAACAGGATCGAGATACTAAACTCCACCGTGGCGTTGCTGCGGCAGACTGTGGAGGACCTCCAGCCTGAGAAGGCGCACAGCCCTTGAAGACCTCCAACCGTTCTTTTTGTCCTCCTCCTAGTTGGTTTCTTCTTTGATCTCCTTTTGTTTGATATGGAATCACCGCTAAAAAGTTCCGAGTCTTCCCTTTCTGTGCTGTTTGGCGTGGGTAACGTTGGGTGGCCCAGATGATTCAATACAGTGGCTAGCCACATGTAAGGTGGGCATTGCAAGGTATATCAGAAACGGTCGATGTTCACTATCGAAGGGGATGACATTGGCTACACTCACCAAATTTCCTCTAGAAAAGCGGTCACTCACACGAACTCCAATATTTTTGAGGGAATAAGTGAATATTGACTGTAGTTGATATCACAGTGTGACAGCTTCAGGCCGAAACAGAAGCCTTGTCGTGAGTTTCCCTTGTTTCACCGCATTTAATTTTTACATGACATGTTGTAGCAAAGAGGTCCTTGGACGCTTCCAGCACGACAGAGTTGTGCACTGCATCCGAGCTTCCCTGCTCATGAGACCTTCGCTTGTTCTCACTAGCCGCATCAACATTTTGTGATTTGAGCGTGGGCCGTGCGTGAAAGAGAGGGGGTGTTTGGTTGACCGGTCGTGGATCCACGCGCTGGGAAAAGCCCAGCATTGGCCAAAGACGCGAGACCGGCAAAAGTGACTCACATGGCACAGCCGGGCATGGAGGGGTTTCAGCCGGCTTCGCATGCTTCAGTCTTCGCAAGCTTGTGGTGGCTATGCCTTGGGAACTCCATGGTGGCTCTGTGGAAGCTGAGGGAAACACTTGAAAGCGGGACGCCCACTTTTTGGGAGGCCCCTAATTGTGAGACATCTCCGGTTATCAGGAATCAATGCGCGAAGCAGCAGAACGGACAGGGGAGGTTGACTTGAGACACAAGGAGCAACCATGTCCGCACTGTGGCTGTTTTGGCTCCTTTTGGCCATGGATGTCTGCGAAGACTTGCCACCTCTGATCTCTCCCAGTTTGAATCCTTGAAGAAGGACGCTTAGCTGCAAACGAAGCGAAGAGTTGCCACATGAGCCACGCAGCGTATGTCACCCTGTTGATCCAGATAGAACAGGCTCACAGTCCGTTGGGCCCACTGTCAAGCTTGGTGAGCATGTTGAGCTTATAACATGGGGCTTAGCACATGGTGTAGTTTCAGTTTTAGAAGCTTCATGGGGACTTGGCAGAGTGCTGGTTTGCAGCGTCCCTTGCTTGTCACTGTCCATCTGGTACGTTGACTCCTTGAGGGAATGTTGGCCCCACAGCCAAGGAAATTCGGTTGACACTCGAGGCGAGGTCAGGAACAAGCTGCAGACACGTCCTACGGGATACTTGCGATCGATTCTGCGAATTTTGCATAGCCCGCAAGCACAGATCGCTATGTTGCGCGTTCGAAGCTTTTTGGTACACACCCTGTGAAGCGGGACGTTTGAAGCTCGCCATGATCTATGCCAGGGCTTGAACCATGGCATCGGCTCCGCTGCTGCAAAACGACACGCTCCGCGTCAGCACATCAAAGAGTGCCTGCAATTTGATGAGGGGAGCCAAAGACATTCGTGCGAAAAGAGTTATAAGGGACCTCATTTCAATGACATCATGCATACATTGTGCTCCACAAAGGGGACATCGGGGCCGTGCAGGTGTTCCTCCAATCCGATCAAACTAGCATATGAGCAGCTGTAAATGCCCTGCAGTTGAAAGTAATATTCGAGAGGAAATATGGATTCGCACAGGTTGCTTTTCCCTAGGTCGCGGAAGGCCGCGTAAGGGTTTGTGGAATGAGGTTCGCATTGACCCCTTGGATGCCTTGTACGAAGTTGTTGCGTTTCCATAACTGTAGAACTGTAGCAAGGGCTCAGACACAGGGTGTGGCATGGTCCCTTGTGTGTGGCAAACATGGTGCAGAACAATGGCAAAGTCCGATCTGCAATAAAGCAGGGTCTCACCCATGTTTCCATGCATCGCTTGCGCGGATTGTAGGTGCTTTTGTCTTCTACAGGTTGCAAAGCTCAGCTTTTGTGGTTTCGCTCTGCTCGCGTAAGCGAAAACGCGAGAACTAACTTCCAAAAAAAGTCTCAACCCGCCCTCGCAGCCGCGGAAGCTCCGCATAGGCCTTCGCGAAATAATTTTGTTCGTGTCGCTGGCCCGCGCAATGATGTAGAACAGCGCTCATATCAACTCTACCAATTTGCAGAGACCTACATGGATTAGTGGCATGCTATACCAAAAGAGGCCACCGGATCAAGCAGAAGAACGCATTGACCCCGATGGGAAAAAAGGGCAACTGTCGCAACAGCGAAAGTTTTAGTTTGACCAGCCGATGAACTCGGTAACTGGGTGGTTTCCAATGGCTGAATATTGTTTCCGGACTGTGCCACTGGGATCGGGTTTCCAAGGATTTGGCACCGAGCAAATTCCAGATCTTCTATCTGCTGGGGGTTGAATGTCTGCCTCACCTTTCACCTGTTTCTTTTGGGCCCATGCTTGCAGACAGGAGATTCGGGGCGGGTCCCTTTTGTCAAGCACCAAGGCAGCAACCAAAACAACTTGCAGCCCCACGGAACAACAAACCATCATGTTGACACGCAAAAACTCTGGAGGCTGTTCTCAGGCTGTAGGCTGTTCTCTGTGCAAACTGGCCGAGCGCCTCAGGTTGCCCCCCGCTAATGCGGGGGTGGCTGTAGGACTGGAGCTGGGAGTGCTGCATGAGGGCTTCAGCCCGGACAGCATGACCTCCAAAGGCGCGCATGAAGCAAATTGAAGCAGAGAAAAGCCTGCCACTTGAGGGGGTGTCTTGTTTTATCTCTTCAGATGGGAATTCACGATGCTACTACTTGTTCTGGGAGAGCCTACCGATAGGGGGTGCCTGTCGATGTATATTTTTTGAGATCCAGGGCCTGATTGACATGAGGTTGTCAAACCAGGCTTTCCACAGGCCAAGGACTGCTCCGCTTGAATCGGTTTGCAAGGACCGTGACAAGCAGGAAGAAGTTTCAAGCCAAGTCGGAAGAATTTGGAGAAGTGTTCAGTAGCATTGTTTGGGTGTGCGTTCGAAATCATTTTGATCGCACACCTAGTATTGGTTCGGGCTTGCCCAAATTAGCTTGTTCCCCTTGACGGGAATGGTTTCGCCGCTTTTCTGGGTTGTTCGGTCTTCTAGTTGGAAACCAGCTTCGCTCAGGGCCCAATGTGGCCCGACGAACACACAATTGAAGCAGGTCTTGCCAACCTGGCAGTTTTCTTTTGAAACCGCTTGTGCTTGCACACGGCTTGATTTTTCTATCAGCCGGATTTGTTAATCCCGGTGGTTGGTGCCAAGAAGTGGCACGCGACGGGCTTGGTGAGCTTGACACTTGACACTTGTCGAGCTTTGGCTCCAGAAATTTGGGTCTAGGGCATATGGTAAGATGCTTGTTGCACTAGATTCATGTTTTCTTGTTTTGCTTGGGGGTGTAGGGCATTTTCGGCTTGTTGCTGAAATCTCCGCTTCGCTCCTCTCGCACGTGCAATATCAGCTTTTGGGCTAAACATCTGCAGGCGACCAACGTGTCAGCATGGTCCCCGACGTTGCCGAACAGCTCATCAAGGATGGCTATGGAGAGCCTTGTCTGGAATCGAATGGGAGCTTGTCAGTGCAAAGAGCAAAGAACTCATGTGGGCCCGCCAGACGCATTTTGCTTGCTACAGGCGTTTTTACTCTCGGAGTCAGAAGGTGTGCGCTTTGGTTTCAATTTGTTCTGAGGTGAATGTGGAGAAGGGTGCGGGTGCCGGGCACTTACTGTTGACGAAGTTCCACGACAAGTTTCTGCTGTCTGATCATCTTTGATATCTTGTTGCTGGATATCCTTTGATGTAACAGAAACCATCTTCTTTGGAACGTCGCATAGTGACCGTGCTTGGAACTGCTTCACAGTCGGTGAGGTGTATTCTGGCTTTGCCGACCAGGTGCGACCGACTGACTGCTCAATCCCAGAGAAACTCTGCCGTTCTTCCATTTGATTGCTTTCTTGAACTGGCAGTGAGTGACGAAACTCTGGACGGCCCTGAGTGCTGCATTGGGCTGTCTTGGCAATGTTTGTATCGTGGCCTTCTGCATGTGCAGACCGAGTTGATTGGGCGATGCATCACCAGGATATGAGGAGTCTTAGTATCGGCGAGTTGACAGTTCCGGCAAAGGGAGTGAATCCGAAGTTGGAGGCCTCCAATTTGGAGGTAAACCGAGGAGATAAGACTGAACTGTTGCTGACAGAGCCACCGGCGCAAGGCTTACGTGCAGAAGGCCTGGGCAAGGGCAGCTGTCATGGCCATGCATGCCCAAAAACGCCGATGTCCTGTGCTATGGGTCACTCACGGCATATGGAGGCATGTGAAGCTATCACAGGGAAGAGTTGGCGAGTTGCTTTGCTGCTTTGACGCGTGATGGGACACGCGTGCATGACGCCTTCGCGAGTGCCTTTGTGAAGCGCAGGGCTGCCGCATCGCGAACAGGGCAGAAGTCATCAAGAAGAGCAGTGTGCCGCGCGCAGATTGGCATCTTTTTGGTGAGTATTGGGGAAGCTCACGAGTACCGTTTTGCAGACTGTTTTGACTTTTGGCAGAGTATTGCTTGTGAGGTCTTCGAGTTACATTGGTAACATGGGCAACCCTCCATCTCATGGTCCCTCTTTGACAGAGAAAAGATGAGGGCATTCAGAGAAGGCCCAAACGCAAGCGCCTTCAATCCCGCTGTTCAGGGGGCCACAGGACAAGCAGATCTGTCGCTGGATCTGTGAGTCTGTCGGAGCTGAGGTGCTCTTCTCCATCGAACCGCCAGTGTCGGACTTTGCGGCCTGCAAGGGCAAGGCAGGAATCGCATTTCTGGAGAACAGTCCCGGTCCGTGGCAACCTTTCTGTTGAGGTTGGGACTATTTGTGCAGCTGAACGTATCTTAGTGTTACTGGCTGATTGGGAGCTCATTTTGTTGCGCTGGTTGTTCTTGGATGCGCACTTTCAAAATCCTGTTCGGAACAACCGATGGATCATTGCTGGAAGGAACATGCAAGGATTTGCGACTGAGTTGGCAAGTCTCTTTCTTGGAGGGTTCTGAGCACCTTGGCCGATTTGCGTGCGGTCAGGTGGTCATTTCCTGGGTGGGTCGCCTGCTCGACAAGGGCAAGGAACCAAGCCGTGAGCGTGGGGCGGTTGAGGGAGCAGGCAAAGTAGCAGCCCAACGTTAGATTGCTCACTTGTTCAGGTGATTGGGTGTGTTTTGTCTGGAAGTGATCCGTGGGTCTTGAGTTAAGCCTCTGACTCTCCTACCCTTGGCTGGGGCGGCAGAGTCGGCTGACGTGCAGGACATTTGCGAGAAGGCCAAGGCGGCCGGTGTGACGCTCATTGACGTGACAGCGGTTCCGCGCATCACCATCGCGTGCCTTAGCAAGATCGCAAGATGGGTGGACAATCACGATTCAACGTGCAAGCAAACACCCTGAACAGAAAGAGAAGGTGCTGGGTCATACGCCCCTTTTTGAAAGGGCCAACCCTGCAGCTGTCTGAGGCAGAAGCTGGACGTGCTTAGCTCTCAGGCAAAAGTAGCAGGCGGGATGCGGATTTCTCGACCGGACAGATGATTCTGGTTCATCGTCACTGGCCATTTTATTGGAGAGGTGGAGAGGTGCCCGAGTGAAGGAAAGTTAAAACATGGCGCCGTATGATATGAAGTCAACCATGTGCATGCGCGCAATGATTCTGGCACCAAGCGCGATGATCAAGCAAGAACGCTGCTTGTAACAACACGTGTACTCATTGTTGCTTGCTCCCAACGCGTTGGCCATCTTGAACCTATGTGCAAGTGGCAGCGCTCACTCCTCAAATGTTCCGTTAGCTGACGTCCCGATGCGTATTATTGGCTTTCGCCATGCGTCAGGTCATCGAGCTGTCATTGAAGCATCGTACGCTTTCGGTCGCTTCCACACTGCGGAGATGACTGCAGCAGGCGCGCAGAGCTTGTGGAAATGCTCTGCGACTGACTCGGGAATTTTACCGGGCCTTGCTTTGACATACAACAGAATATTGGCATGCATTTTTTCGGGAACATTGCACGAGCATCGGAAGAGTGCCAGTTGAGCAGGTTTGCATTTGTGTCTTAAGTGCTAGGCGATCACACTGGGGTTGGTGCAAAAGGATTCCTTGCCAAAAGTCCCTGAATCCAGTAGCCTACTGCGCCTGCCTCGAACACGCAACTTCGTGTTCGTTCTGCTACCAACCTCCGGGAACTTGAAGGACGGCCGACCCCTCCGAAGCGCGGTCGCTCGAGCCTGAGGCAAGTACCCGCCCTCCCAGACCTTCGTGCTGGGCTGCGGGGTGGCGGGCCTGGCGGCCATCGGCACCTCCAAGGCCATGGGCTCCGCCCCTCGGTGCCACCGGCAAAACGCTTCAGCCTTCCGCGATACGTCCGATACATCTGAAACGTGTGTTTTTGTATTGCATTGGAAGTTAGCCTCAGCTTTTCGTTTGCCACCGTCGCGCTCGCCTCACTTTGTCCAGGGGTGGTTGTTTTGTTTTCAGTGTCTTGGCCATCCTCGCTCTTTGTTTTCCCGCCCGCCTTGGCTGTTCAAAGCAGCAAGTCTTTTCCATCAACTTGGTAGCAGCTTCCATCTTGTGATATTCCATTTCAAGCCGCATATTTGTTGTCCATAGAAGTGCGAGCCCCTGCTTCTCGGTTGCTGTTTTTCGCAAAGAGGGGGCAGATTGCATCCGATGGGTTGGCCCCATGCCACTACGCTCTGAGGTGGTGCGCGCCTGGGACGTGCGGGACGTGTCGGACCAGGTGCACTCGATGGGGGCCAAGTGGGTCGCTGTGGACTTCAAGGAGCGCCAGCTGAGCAGCGGACCAGCGGACCAGCCCGCTTGTGGCTTCGCCTGGCGCGGAAGTTGGTTTGACTTGGTGGGTTTGGCTGGCTCCTCTCTTGGGTGTTTGCGCTGCGCTTTTGTTTGCGGCTCTACGTCGCGTCAGGGCGTCTTTACTCCAGCGCAAGCTCCGCGAGCGTGAGCTGACACCAGTGGATCTGATGCCTGCAGGTAGATCGCAACCGCATTTGTACGTCCAATTTTCAGGCACCACAGACGGGCTCCAGGCCCGACAAATATATCAACTGGGCTATTGAATCCAGTGCTGGGGCGTGTTGCGTGCTCCTTCTCTTTTCAGGAGAGCGGCGAGGGCCAGGGCGGCTACGCCAAGGAGAGCTCCGACGCCTTCAAGAAGTTCCAGCAGGAGACCTTCAAGCCGCCCGGGCGGCAGATGGCAGCGGATCTTTCGTTTGAGCGGGATATTGGGGACGTCTTCCCGCCAGGAAGAGTGATTCGAACTTAAACTGGGGGAGCCTGTGGCTGAACCAGCATGCAGCAGTGTGGGGATTTCTCATTGCGTGTTTCCTTTGCAAGTTTGCCAGCAAAGAATGTTGCAGCAAAGAGCGAATTGCCATTATGCCCTCTCTTGGCCAGTGTATTCAAGCAAGCTTGGGTTTTCTTGGGCTGGGTGGTCCAGAAGGCACTTCTCCAACTCCTCCGCCAACTCAGCCGCTCGCGCGCGCGCGCTCGAGCTGAGGAAGGTCCTCTCGGAGGTGGACATCGCCATCAGCACCGCGGCCATCCCGGGGAGGCCCTCCCCGCTGCTCATCACCAAGGACGCGGTGGCGGCCATGAAGCCCGGCAGCGCCCGAACCTGAGCCCGAGCCGAGTCGAGGCTCGGTTTTGTTATTTTCTGGAGCTGGTGTCCCTGTTTTGGTGGTTTCAAGCAAAACAGAAGGAAAAAAGAACTATTTTGGGGGATCCCCTACTGGGTCAGGGTGACCCAAGCGAAAAGAGAAAAGACAAAACCAAGAAACAAGAAGCCGGCCAACATCATGTGCTAGGAAACTGCAAGTATGCTCGCCGCTCAGGGGTTTTGATCTGGAGTCCCATGGCAGTTTTTCTGGGCAGCGCCGGAAAGCTTCCTTAAAGGACAACCGCTGTAAATGTTGCTGTGCTGGGTGTTTCCTGTTCATGGACTGACATTCTTTTGTCACTACTAGGGCAGAGGTTGAGGGACCTCTCCATCCCTCAGGACCTCTCCATGGCACCTTTTCCACCGATGCCGAGGTCATCGTGGACCTGGCCGCCCAGGGGGGCGGCAACTGCGAGCTCACGAAGCCCAACGAGATCTACACCACGGAAAACGGGGTGACCATCATCGGGTACTCAGACATGCCGGCCCGCGGTTTGGCAGAAAGAGGGGGTGGACTGGAGACTGGGAGACTGGGAGAGGTGGGGGAATGAATGTTGTTACCTGTACAGCTGAACACATGGTCGATGCAAACCTTGCAAAAGATTCGTTTGCACCATGCCCCACCTGCTTGGCTAAGGTATGGCGAACCAGGCCAGCACAATGTGTCTCGGAAGAGCTATTGGTCGTGGGGCAAATTTGGGTATTGCTGATAGGGAGTGTCAACAGGAAAGAGGCCTGGCGAATCGTAGGCAGCTTGCTTGCGTCCAAGACGTCCGAGCCCGGCTCTGCTTTCAGACCTATCCTCACGTTTTCTCGTGGTTCATGCGGCAAGCTCACCTCAGGTACGCGCAGAACATGTGCAGCTCGGCGGATAAAGCCGTTTATGCGAGTGTTGTGCGGCATGGGGTGGATGCCGGGAACATGAAAGTGAACACTTCTGCTCCCCAAAGAAGAAGGGAGGGTATTTATATTTATATTTTTATTTTTTTCTTCGCTTTTGGCTTCTTGGCTTCCTGGCTTTTTGGCTTCTTGGCTTCTTTGCATTTCGGCTTCTTGGCTTTTCGGCTTCTTGGCTTCTTGGCTTTTTGGCTTCTCGGCTTCTGGGCTTTTCGGCTTTTTGTTGGTTTGTGCGGCTTTTGGTGGCTTTTTGGCTTTGGCTTTTCGCATCCTCTGCATTCCCAGTTCCTCTTCGGCAGGTGGTTTATGCGGCTTTTGGCGGCTTTTTGCATCCTCTGCTTCCACAGTTCCTCTCTGGGCTTTTTGGCTTTTGCACCCTTTCATTGGTTTTTGGATTTGGCTTCCCGCATCATCGGCATCACCAGTTCCTCCCTATTTGAATCATCACTTCTTCGAACATCATGGGGGGGAACCCCCCCCCCCACCCGCTACTGTTTAGATTGTTTGCACAGTAATTGCACCCCTATTTGAATCAACACTTCTTCAAACATCATGGGGGGGGCTGCCGCCCCCCCAACTCCCCCTGCTACCGTTAAAATTTCCTTCAGAGATTGAATTGCACCCCTATTTGAATCATCACTTTTTCGAGCGTCCAATTTCGCGAGAATTTTAGGTAATCTGTGTAATCCATGTATGTCTCTAGGTATGCACTTCTTCGAACATGATAGGGGAAGCCACCCCCGCCAACCCTCCCGCTGCCTTTTAAATTCTATCGCACCCCTCCTCGCTACGTCTTAGATTTTCTACAGAGATTTAATTGCACCCCTAGTTGAATAACATCATGGGGGGGCTGCCGCCCACCGCAACCCCTTCTACTTTTTAGACTTTTTGCAGAGATTGAATCACTTCTGCGAACATCATAGCCCCCCCCCCCCCCAACCCCCCTGCCACTTTTTTTTTTCTTTTACAGTGATTTTTTTTTACAGGGACTGAAATGCCCTCCTATTTGAATCATCATTTTTTTGATCCCGTCAACCCGCCAGCTACTTTTTCGATTTTGTTACCCACGATTGGTTGGTGATGCTAGGGATGTTGGTCGGACATGCGGGGGATGTTGAAAACGATGCTGGGGACGTTGACGGGCTAGTGTAAATTGCGTCAATTTCGCGAGAAAATGCTGTAAAATACGACATTTTACTGGCCCGGACGGAACAAACAAATCTAAAAAACACATTCCCAAAATACATCTGCACCCAAGAGGAAGTAGCAAAGCCTCAGTTGGGGGGTGTTGATCAAAAGGTCCTTTACATGGGATGACCATTGGTTGGAAAGCCACCACAAAGCTGATATGTCCATGAAAGGGGAAAAGTAGCCCATGGTCATTTGGGGGCCAGGAATATTGATCAACAAGACTGTTCACAGCTTCCCAGCTCACTTCTAGCGATGCTGGAGGCAAAGCTGCACCACCGAGGCAATCTTCTCCGACACATCCATGCCAAGGGCAAGGCCGCGGAGTTTTTGAAGAACCTCAACGGAGCCCTTGATGCAGGCCTTGCGAAGTGGGAAGTCTGCACGGCCAGTGGTTCATCCACTCCGTCGGTCTGTTTCACCTTGAATCGTCTTTTTTTCTGCATGTCGCTCGAGCATTGCAGCACCCGGTTGGCAAGGCGAAGAAGGCGACATCGTCTCCCGCAGCATTGTGTGCAGCCGCAACGGCCAGCTCGCGGGAGTCTCAATGAGTCGGGCCGTGGAGAGGTGCTCCAAGTGAAAGGAGGGTGCAGCGTTGACTGTGTCAAAGACGGAACCCCAGTTTGGCTCATTGCAAACACCGACAAGAACCAACCTCTGGTGCGGGGTTTGTTGTTTGGGCCTCCTGCAGTTCGTCCGTCTCCTTGGACGACTTGGCTCTGCTGCCCGGGCTTGCGAAAGGAAGCAGGGGCGGCCTAGTGGGGCAGCATGTTTGTCCTCCTCCTCTTGTCCTTCCCTATGGGTAGTCTGAAGCCTAGCTAGTGGCTCAACCCTGTCTTTCTCCCTCGGTTGTTGCCTGGTTCCAAGGTGGAAGCTTGCGCCACGTCCAGTTTGAACCACATTTTGCTGCAAACCGAGCACAACCGATTTACCTCAACCTGGCTGTGGCATGAAAGTGTGTTACCCCTTCTCAAACCTTGTGACAAACGCTTCAAATTCTACATTGTACATGAGAGTTTCCCTTTTTTGAGATCTCAGTGGTAATTTGAGTGCCCTGGTCCAAAGAAGTGAGGCCGGATCTTTGCGCCACGGTTTCTTCCAGGCTTCAGAGGCATTCCTTTAGCCGCCTAGGCCGCTAAACCCCGGCTCGGCTCCGAGGTGAAGATGCCGCCGCCGCCCCAGCCGACCCCGGTGAAGCCAAAGGCGGCGGCGCCTGCGGAGAAGAAGGCGGCGAAAGCGGACCCCTTGAAGGCAGGGCTCGGGAGGTGTGGCGCTGACGCCTGGGAAGGGCTGAGGGATGCTGAGGGATGTTGTCATATTATGAAGAAAAGGAACAAAGAGGATATCATGTTTCCTTGCTTTCTGAGGGAAGCGCAAGGTAACTTGTAGATGCGGAATCGAGGGATGACATTCAAAGACCACTGAGGGACTTCAAAACAATGGGGCCGTGAAGGCAAGTCAAAGCTTCTTTGGGATTTTTGCAAATGGATGTGCGCAAGAATTTGAAAAGCGGAAAACTTTTTTGCAGCTGTTTGACAGTCAACTGCGAGGGAGCCCAGTATCTTGAGGCAGATGAGCTGCGACACAAGCTAATTTGCCTGCTCTCTCATCCTTTGGCCTGCTTTGCCCTGCCGCTTTGCAGGCGAGCTTGGTGTCTGCCTTTGTGCTGACCTTCGGCATCTGCTGCTTGCTGGCCATGGGCGAGGGCGTGAAGAGCTCGCTACTGACCACCTTCCTCCTCGCTGGAGCTGCAGGCCTGTGGGGGTGGGAGGGCGTGTGGAAGATGGGGCAATGGAGGCAACTTAGGAGACGGGTTTGAGATTATTCGGCCTCAGTTGTCAAGATCCCATTTGAGCCGTGCATCTCACTACAAGCCAAGCGTCGTAGGTCAAGACTTGCCTAGGTATGGGAAGCAGGTCGAAACAAAACACACAGGGGGATTTCAGTGCAGTGAAATGTGGTGTGTTGAGGACTCGGGCATTCGGAGTTTGATCGAAGGGATTGGTGGCGCAGTCAACTTGCATGTTTGATTGGAACTCATGCCGGCACGGCTCGGGCGAGCTGAGGCTACCAGGCAGTGTGGGGCGTTGCCCATGCGCTGCACACGCCGCTGATGTCTGTTACCAACGCGATCTCCGGGTGCACCGCACCTCGGCCAACCCCTTCTGCCAGCCTGACAGCTGCTTTCAATGTACTTCCCCAGATTGTGCGGTACTGAGGTGAGTTCAACCGCTCAACCCGTGCGCCACAGGGCGCGGTTCTGCGAGCTGAGCTGTAGCCGAGGCCATCGGGGGTTTGCTGCTGCTGGAGAAATCCGAGTCCCCGGTGGCGTATCAACTGGCGGCCCTTGCGGTGCTGGTCTCCTCGGTCAGGGGCCCCAGTCCCGGCCACCGGATGACGCAGCCAGCACGGAGTAGCCTACATAGGTCACAGACATCACACGCTATTTACACTGATTATGCTTGCCTATTTACATTAGACGTATGCACATATTTGTATCATACATATGTAAATGATATATATATATATATATATATAATATATGTTATGTTACACACACACACACTTTTATTGTGCCATTCACCCAGTTTGCTGAATTTTCAGAAGGGTGTCACAACGCAGCCTGGCTTCTTCATGAACCCAAGCCGAAGCGAGGTCAACATCTTCGGCGGCTTCGTGGTGTCCCAGCGCATGCTGAATTTGTTTAAGAAGCCAGGGGACAAGGACTACTCAGGACGGAGCCTGCGGATCGCAGATTGGATCGTTTGAATCTGAAGTCAACATTTCAGGCTCCTTAAAAACAAAGCAAATCCAGACTCAATCCTTGCAGCGCTACTATTCTTCACCAGAAGGGCTACAGTAATCAGGACAGCAGTGCAGTTTGGCCCAGCCTGACTGTCCTGGGTATGCTGACTGCTCTTGATCAGGAACACTCTTTTTGAAACCACAACAGAGGCAGTTTGGAAAAAAAGGCAAGTGATTTTGGTGACTCCAACACGGAGTAAGATTCAACGCTTTCTGCTTTGAGCTGTTCTTCCCTTTGCCAGCCAGGAATGATGCTGTTCCCTGCAGTCATCTTCCTCATCATCTCATTGCAAGCGCCTGACTTGCTGAAGGCGGGGATTGTCTCTCTGAGCTCTTTGAGGACATGCCTTGTTTTGCCTCTGTTTTTTTTTGCTCGGTCGTGCAGGTGAAGCTTGAACGCCCTTCATGGGTCTCACAGTCCCTGGCTTCTTCTTGTTTAATCTTTTGACGGGCCTGTTCAGGCCGTGAGCACTGTCTCAGCGCTGCTCTGCGTTGCCGCAATCGGCGGTCTGGCCACGATGTCCACGGCGAACGCCGGGTGCAAGTTTGGCGGCTC
Source organism: Effrenium voratum (assembly GCA_963377175.1). NCBI lineage: Eukaryota > Dinophyceae > Suessiales > Symbiodiniaceae > Effrenium > Effrenium voratum. The sequence goes on along the minus strand of CAUJNA010000409.1, from coordinate 200,094 downwards.
GGCGTGCCAAAGGTCGGGGATCTGACATCCAAGTGTTTTGATTGGCCCAGCACCTGATTGAGCGCTACAACCCAGCAAAATTCGGGCTGGTTCACGGATAAGCTATGGACCAGATTCCCTTTGCTCTCTCATGGGGCAGCCTGACCACCACGCCGTGGCAATGTTGCCGCGCCCGAGGCATGGTCGGTGTGTTCGGCGGCATGATCGCCACGATGGTGGGTTTGTCGAAGGTGCGGGTCCTGGTGCCACCTGCACCCTTGTTGTCTCACTTCGTGAAAGTAGGTGTTTTGGGAATGAAATTGCGGATGGAAGACGTGCGGCACCTGTGCATGAAAAAACACCACCATTGAAAGCATACTTGGAGATTTCTCGACATTCTGCCTGGTTTGCCTTTTCCTTTCCGCTTAGGCGAACCTGCTCTTCAGCTCTTTGCTGCTGGTGATCGGTGGTTCGGCAGGTGGGAGTCACGGATATGTTAACTGCCCACAGTTTTGGTGGCTGGGCTTCGTAAATGTAGGCGTCATTGTGAGACTTGCCATCAAGTTTGAATGGAAGCACAAAATCTCATTTTTGGCCTTGTGTTTGGCTCTTTCATTTGTCCCGCATCAGTTGCCGCTCTGCCCCAATTCAAGTCTTAGGAAAGACCTTGTGCCAGTATCAAAATTTCTCAACATGCACCACTTAGAGGACCCTCGCTCAACTTGCAAGTTGATTCAAAGCTGTTGACTTGCGTTGCGCCTCGCGGCGCACTCACTCCAGTGTGAACATATTGGCCGAATACATGACGGCCCCGTGACAGAAGCGATGTGATCATGCCATGCCCGTGATGCCTGTGTGGTGTTCTTCACCAGAAACGCGCTTGTGGAGATTTGACCTTTGGAGTGTCGGTAGTGTCAAACATGCCAGTGACAGAGCTGGTACTGGAATGGAACGATAGACAGAGCCCTCTTTTCGAGGCACGTCTGCCGGTTAAGACATGCAGCTTTTAGCTTCTTGGCTTGCCCTGAGCTACTGGAACCGTAGGAAAGGTTGGATGGGTTGCTTGTTGTTCTTCAGCAACAAGTATCTGGCAATGTCTCCTTAACCCCGATATTTTGCTGCACACAACATGTTTGAGGACGCGCTTTCGGTCTTGTCCCAGGCCCTTGATGAGAGCACTGAACCTTGGCGTCTGCTCTCTGCGCGGGTGCTCCAGTTTTTTGTTTGCATTTCTGGATGTTTCTGCGGCAGTGGCTCAGCAGCATGGCATGTAGCCAGAGCTGCCATGGGGCCGTCAAGGAATCGGGAGTGGAGTACAGATGAGGCGGTGGCGAGCGAGCGCGAGACTCTGCTGTATGGCATGATGCCAAGGCTACAGGAATTGCGGCATCCCGTTGTGACCATTGTGGCAAAGGTCCTTGGCTGCGCGTGCCTGTGCCTGGTGTTTCTTTGGCTCATGCCTCCAGTCAACGCGCTGCGTGGGGATTTCCTGGCCGTGCAGGGTGACTTCTGCGAGTGCTGCGGGGGTGGCCACGGCTGGTACGGTCGCATAGCGCTGGCCGGGGACGGCCGTTACTGCCTGGGGGTGCAGGAGGGAAAGTACCACAACGGGTCACAGGTGAAGCTGCAATTGTGCGGTCCCTTAGCCAGCAGACCGGGCAACCTGTTGTGGGAGCTCAGTGACGGCGCTGACTTTAGCCTACGCTGTGCAGGCTCGGGACCGGTGCAGCTGCGACTGAAGGCTGCTCCGCAAATGTGCCTGGACGTGCATGACCACGGCGACTGGCTGCAGGAAGGCTTGTTTGACGATCATGGCATAAACCCGTCCAACTACATGCAGATTTGGCAGTGCAATGTGGATGCTCGGGCTGTCCACGATCAGCAGTACTTCATCGACAGCCTCGCAGGGGGCCACGAGTTTCGTATAAGATGGGCTGGCCGCAACCAGCGCTACTACCTCGACCTCAAGGATGGGGAAGCCTATGCTGGCACGCCTTTTCAGGTTTGGAGCATCAGCGGGCGAAATCAGATCTTTGCGAATTACGTGTACTGATCCGCAAGGGCGTAGGTCGAGCACGGGACCCGACACTGAACATTTTGTTCCGTGCCAGATTGGCCTAAGTGCGTTTGAAGTGAGCCACAATCGTGGGCTGACTTCTTTAATACCGACTTAGACGTAGGTTTTCAATTTCCAAGTCCTTCTCTGCCCAATCGGGCAATTAGGCAGCATAGATCCTCGTTTAGGCCACTACGTGCCTTCTGCTGAGTCGAAGAAACATGGGGCGAACGCCCACTTCATTTTTGGCGTTGCTTTTCTTTGTGTGAAGGGCTTTGGGGTATGGTTCAACTAGCCAGGCTCTCAGGCAACCCTAAGTTGGTGCGAGAGGGCAAATGGGAATCTACTTCAATCAACCACCGCACCGGACCACCAAAATCTGCCAATGACCAGGAAGCGGCTCGTTTTTTCTTTTTATTTTTTTTCCTCGGATCGCCAGGCATCTTCATGGGCCTGAAGGTGAGTCCCATCGCGCTGCCGCAGACGGTGGCGGCCTTCCACTCGCTGGTGGGACTGGCAGCCATGTGCACCTCCATCGGCAGCTTCGTGAGCCGCAGCCGGGCAGAACCGTTGCTTGAACCAGGCGGCAAGCCGTTGCTGGCAGGGAGGGTGACCCAAAAGGTCAGGCTAGTATTTCTTGGCTTGGATTGGGAGCTGGGGATTTGGACTGGGTCTTGGAGAGGGATGGGAAACCACCCCCATCTCACCACAATCCACGGGCCTGCAAACCACCGATTCGAGGGAGGCGGACATAGGGACGCTTTTGATTGTTTGGAACAGGCACGCAAAAACTGCAGCCTTGTGATGCACCTGTGGAAGGAGTTTCTGGGGGTACTATTTGAAGTTTTGAGTGAGGGAAGTCGCGATTGTGCTTTGCCTGACTTGGCTGTTTGCACGTCACTCAAATTGTTTGCTTGAGAACAAGATGGCTCCTTTTCTTCTCCTTTCCCGGATTGCCACGAGCATGTGGCCATGTCCTGGGTTCACAGGATGAGAGGCGCCAGTCTGGGCACCAGGATCAAAGGAACGAGCGAAGGCCAATTCTTGGTGTTTTGATAAGTGCTTTGACCCAAGCACAGCTGGGGGTCTACTCCTGCTCCTCGTTGCGGAACCCAGGACCAGTGTCTGGCGCCGCATGGCTGAATGGAAGGGATGTAGTGCCACCAGCGAATGATCTTTGCGGGGTTAATGAGAGAGCCACGAAGGTCAGACTCGCCTCAAATTGCAAAGCTTGCTGAGCCGCTGAATCGCTTTAACCGTTTGGTCACCGGAACTCCTTGCCAGCTCTATGAAGTTGGAAGTTGGTCCTTGCGCAAGTGCAGCGCTTGGATCGCCAAGTCGTGTGTCTCAAAAACGAGGCCACCATGGAGAACACCTCGGCCATTTTGGGCGACTTCATCGGGGGCGTCACCTTGACCGGTAGCCTGATCGCCTTTGGCAAGCTGAACGGGAACCTGAGCCGGGGCCTAAGCAGTGGGTCGGGTTGGTCGGGTGGCCTAGGGCAGTCCTTGAATTTTTTGACTGTGTTAGACCGGACCAATCGGAGATGGCGTGAAATGATAGCCAGTTGAAGTAAGTCGCTGGCGGTCAGCTGCATTTGTTTAAGGACGTGGTTTTTCTTCTTCGCAGACAAGGGTGACAATTCAACCACCATTCACCTTTTGCACATCATTTCCTGGAGGTTTCTACATGAAGCAAACACAATCCAGAAACCGTTGGAGGGCCAGCAGAAGAGTGGCTCGCTGCTTGCTTGGAAGATGCCTGACATTTCGATGCCTGACATTTCCATAAATCAGAAGTCAGGAGCTTTCCCTGAAACGCATAACGCATGCCACTAGCGTAGCCTTCCTCGCATGTCCTACTTGGACTTTGAGGTGGCTGGTTTTGTTGGGAAACGGGCTCACCCCTGACTCATGGAATTCCTGGTTTTAACCACCTACTTCACTTCACTTCTGTGCTTCGAATAGATGTTTTCAAGATGCATTTGGTTGCCTTTGGGTACGCATGTGCCATGGGGATTGCCTTCATACTAGCGCATGAACTTGTTTTTGCAAGAATTGTTTCGGTGTTGTTGAGCATGCGATGCGCCATAGGGATTGCCTTCTTTTTGGCGAGCAAACATACATAGTCAAGCAACATTTCGGTCCCAACTGGTATGTGATGCGCCATGCTGGTTGCCTTCTTACTCATACTTAAACATGTATGCTTAAAATGCGCTTAAGCGCCTTGTAATATGCGATGTGCCATGGGGATCGCGGCCGTAGTGGCGCTCAGACAAAACAGTCTTAGGAGACACGTTGCGGTTGATTATGCAATGTGCCATGGGGGTTGCCTTCATTTTTGTGCTTCGAAAAGATGTCTTTGAGATGTGTTTGGTTGCCTTTAGGGTATGCATGTGCCATGGGGATTGCCTTCGCACTAGCACACGGACTTGTTTTTGCAAGACTTGTTCCGATGTTGTTGAGCATGCGATGTGCCATGGGGATTTCCTTATTTTTGGCGTGCAAACACATAGTCAAGCAACATCCTGGTCCCAGCTGGTATACGATGTGCCGTGGGGATTGCCTTCTTACTCGTACTTAAGCGTGTATGCTTAAAATGCGTTTAAGTGCCTTGTAACATGCGATGTGCCATGGGGATTGCGTCCGTAGTGGTACTCAAACAAAGCAGTTTTAGGAGACACTTGGGCGTCGTGTGCCAGTGGGGAAGGCTCAGTTGCAAGGACCCCGCGGGTCCTACTCGTTGCGTTGTTTTTACTGGCAGGCTGCGGACTTTCAAGAAAAACACGAAAATGCAAGGACTTTCGCGTTTGGGTGTACCTGGAAGGTCACGTATTTTCTCCACTTCCGCGAAAGTGACACCGATGGAGCTTGATTCATCCGCCCGAGGCTCCAAGGAGCTGTCGCTGCCCGGGAAGAACTACTTGAACCTCACCGGGCTGTTTCTTTTTATCTTCTTCATGTACCTCTACCTCCAGCCAGGCCATGAAAATCGCGGTGCCTGATGTCGTGGTTTGTGGTTCTACTTGGAATGAGACTAGGTGTGCTGAGAGGGGTCCGAAACCGATCCCTCCGAGGGCAGGACCGCACCCTGGTTAAGTGAGAGTCTCTTTGTCATCAGACACGGTCATTTCATTTCGAATGATTTTGAATGCATCATTTGAGAGGACGGATGGCCCGAGCTGGAGCTTACAGACATTCGGCCGGTCCATGGGTTCGAAGGTCCAAGTGAGCATGGGCCAAAGTTAAGCCAGCAATTGCACTGCAGGTTTAAGTCCTTTTCACACTTACCAGTGCAACACACTTTGGGTACCCTTTTGCGACCCACACCCAAGTCTCCGCAGATGAGAAGCACGGCGTGCTGATCCTGTGGATCGTGGGAGCCTTGGCCTGCCTCATGGGCCTCCACCTGGTGGCCAGCGTGGGCGGCGGCGACATGCCCGGCCCTCGACCCCTCGACCGGCCAAATGGACTTGCCATGTGGCTGTGGTTCTCAAAAAACCGGAATACAAAAATGGGTTGCCCTGGTAAGTGGAAACATGGACCAAAACCAACGGTTTGCCCCTCTTGGTTAGTCTTGAGCCACACCCATGTGGGTGTGGTTGTCCAAGATAGCTAGTAACCCCAACATGGGTTGCCCCGGTAAATGGAAGGTGGTTGAATTCGACCCATACCCATGTGAATATAGCGCAACCAAACAGGGAAGAAATCCACCAACCAGCTTTGTTATGTGGAGTTCCGCCAAGTTTTTTGGAGTTCCATTTCTTCAAATGTTCTCGGCAGCAGCCATCGTAGACTGCCCACAGAAGCCGTGTGGACTTCCAGCCGTGCTGTCGAGGCCAGTGTGCATCACAGTGCTGAACTCATATTCCGGCTGGGCCTTGGTCGCAGAGGCGCAGCACGGCCCTGCCTTTGGTGTGCTGAAGAGATGTCAAGCGGTTTGCAGGGCTTCCTGCTGAATAGCAACGTCCTGACCATTGTGGGCTCCTTGATCGGCTTTAGCGGAGACTCGTCTCAAATGGATGAAGGGGTCGAACCAGGCAGGCAACAAGGTTGGCACTGCTTGTATGCCTTGAGTGAACCGGCGTCCTGGCAAGTCCGTTTCAGTTGGGAAACTCCGGGAGCGACATCAGTGGATGAAGGCCACATATCTTAGGAGCTATCCTCACGAAGATCATGTGCGATGCAATGAAGCTTGGCGTGCGGTAATCCACAAAAGGCGGGATGCCAGGCCAAAAGCTTGGGTGCACTTGCACTTTATGTACAAGCAGCGGGGATGGCATGGGAGTTTGCTTCCTTGGCATTTGGGGGACAACTTCAGCGTGGTGAAAGGCTGGCAAACGGCAAGGTTGCCACTTTTTCAGACGTTGCAACCTTTTTCAACCAAAAGGCGTTGCCCGTCGGCCAATTTTGAGGGGTTCACCAGAGTGATCTGTCCGCTGCGTTTGTTGTTTGTTGTCTTTTGGTCTGTCCAGGAATCGCGACATCTTCAATGTGCTCTTTGGTGGCATGAACAACGCTCCTGCAGTGAAGGGTGATGATACTGGCCCCAAGGCGCGTGAAACCATTTTGTTTTCTGTATCGATGAGTGTCTAGGGTCTAGGGTCAAGTCGATGAAACATCAACAGGAGGACAGGTTGGGCAGAACACTTCAAGCCACCTCTTTCGTGCCCCAAGGTTTGGCCCTTGGCTCAGCTTTTGGACAAGTTCTTGGGGAGGATGCCTTTTGGGGGACCTGAAGCTCTTTCAACCTGTGTCCAAAGGTGTCACTTCTTGCCCAAGTTTTCCTCAGGCACTCTGACATGATTTTGAGTCGCAGCCATGTGGTCAATGTTGTAAACAAGCATGTTGGGAATTTCAGAGAAACAGGCAACAAAACAACAAAAGCAAATGGCTCAACTGCAAGAGTGGTGATTTGTTTGCCTTCAAACAAAAGATCAGGATATTTTGCAGCTCGTGGCAGTGACACACTTATATGAAGGCAGTTTGCCATCCTCCTCTGTTGGCACTGTCAGGAGCATGTCGAATGCAACGTGGACCTTTGCGCTGAGATGCACCTTGGCAACTCATAGTGAGCTTGGCTTGGGCGAACATATTTCCCCTGCGTTTCCACACCCTTTTCAACCAGGTGAACCACACACACACAACAAGGACAACAACCACAACAATCACAACAAGCACAACAGCTACAGCAACCGGAGCCACCACGGGCACTACAGCCATCAAAGAAACCACAGAAACTCCAGCAGTAGCACGAGCCATTGAAACACACGGGCCACACAAGGCACACATCTCAACAACTAAAGTCTGGGCAAAAAGTGCCACGTTTCCTTTAAGTACCTCCTCACACCTACTACCCTACATAACTGAGCATTTGTACGGCTGGGACCAAATCAAGCCCTGTGGTGTACCCCCGGCCATGCACATAATGGGTTTCTCAGTACGCACCACACAGCTACACCTGGGGTGCATGATCCCTGAATCAATGGCAATGCTTTCTTTTTTGTTTTCCTTGACATTCCATGGCGAAGGCCAGAAAAGGGAACCTCGCCCGGGAATCGGATTTCCTTTGCTTTTCCTCCACAAATAGCCGGACTTGTGGTCTCCACGGCACGGGAGCAGTGGAACCTGGGATGGCGTGACCAGGTCCTATACTGTCCGAGCATCGCGCTACTCCATACCATCACCTTCCTCAAATATATTGAAACCCACGTGCTGAGGCTGGTGAATGCCAAGGAGGTGCTTGTGGTGCCGGGTTACGGCGCCTCGGGCGTTGTGTTGCGCCGTCGATTTCTGCCTCGGGCGTTGCTTTGGGGCAGTTGTTGCGGTCACGTGAGACGCATTTGGCGTGAAAGTCGACAGGGTTTTGCCAACTTTTCTCCAGACATGTTGAGGGTAGTGTTGCAACATGAAGCAAGCATGTGAGCGACACGTGATGCCATTGTTAAGTTCATGAGATAGGAAGGACATCATCACGCTGTGTGTGTGTGTGTGTGTGTGTGTGTGTTTGTTTCGACATGCAAGCGGTGGCCTTGCTCCCTTTAGCAATAAGGTTTGTTCATCGCTTGCCGGGTTCTTGTTGCGCGGGTCATGTGTTTTGTTTGACTTGCCTACCTGTGGAACGGATATGACGGGTGCCGCAGAGAATCGAGGCATGGCCATGGCGAGAGCCCAGACACCCATGGGGGAGTTGGCCGCGATGCTGCGGAAGAACAACATCACCCTGAAGCCAACGGCTCAGAGGACAAATCCAAAGGGAAAGAGGTGAAACAGAAAAAGAAAGACAGAAAGAAAGAAACAAACAAACAAGCAAAAAAAAGAGAGCGTTGTGCAGGGTCCAACACGTTCGTGGTTCGTTTTCAGGTCTTTCCTGCCTAGCCGTGCCAACGACAAACGCCTAAATGCATACCTAGAGGTCCGTAAAAGAGTTGAGCTGGAAGTCGGGCTTACTGGAATCGACTGCCCGCCCTTTGGCTCAGTATTCTCTGGCTCCCAGGTTTGGCGTGCACCCAGTGGCCGGCCGAATGCCGGGCCAGATGAATGTGCTCCTGGCTGAGGCAGGCATTCGGGTCTTAGGGCAGGGTGCTGAGGTTAGTTTACGATCCAAGGTTGGCGCATGGTGCTTGGCGCGGTCAGTCTTAATCCTACGCCGTTCCATCATTTCTCCGCACTCACAAAGTAAAGTGCCCCAGGGATGACTGAATATTTGGCATCACGACTGCTCACAGCTACCATGGAACCAGACGTACCGAATGTGCCCAAACATGTGACAGACAGCTTTGATTCATATATATATATATACATATATACCGTGCTAGTTGGATGGTCCAATGGCCATGTGCTGCAGAACACGCGAGGCCGGTGTCCCGCACGAGTGGGTTCTGGAGATGGACGAGGCCAGAGTTGCCTCAACTGACCGTTCCCTCAGCTGAGCAAAGGGATTTTACTGAGGGCTTGTTAACTTCATGAAAAACCCGTTGATGGCTTGGAGCGCCGGTCAATTGGCAGAATCACGCGAGGCTGGAATCCTTCTTCGCCCTTGTCACGTCTTTCCTGCTCTCCCCCTGCCAACTTTTCTGAGGGTGTAATCTCACCGCACCAAACGATCAGGTGAATCCTGACATGGAGAACTTTGACGTGGTGCTTGTGATGGGCGCCAACGATGTAGTGAACTCTGCTGCTCAGGAGGGGCTCACAAAATGTTGGGGACTGACAGGATGAATTTGGGCGCGTCTCAAAGCGAGGGTGCGTTGGACACAACCAACAAATACCACATTGCTATGGTTTCATCAAAGCGGGCATGAAATCAAGCACTGGAGTACTTCTAGATTTTTCGGTTGATGTGCTAGCACTGACGGGCGGGCATCTCCTTTTGCAGCTGGCCAAATTGGTCCTGCAGGAGTTGGAAGGCTGTGCCATCTGGGGCATGCCAGTGATCGAGGCGTCTGCGCATCACGTTTGAGAGTGCAAAACGGCTTGCTAAGTGTTTAGGCCGTCCAAACAGCCGGTCTGGAACACGGTGTGCTTCCGTGCCTCCTGCTGCGGAGATAGCAAATTGTCCGGCAGTTGACAGCCCACCCCTCGAATGTTCTACAGAATCGATCGAAGAATCGAAGGCCTAAGGCCTGGGGAAAGGGGGACACGGATTTCTGCACGTGGGTTGCGGCTGTTGTATACGGGGTGTTTGTGCTTCCCTGCCTGCTTGCTAGGTCTGGCGAGCGAAGAAGGTGATCTTCTGTAAGCGATCCATGGGAGGAGGCGAGAGCTGCAGCTAGTCGCTCGCTTTGGTTCACAACGCATCCCCGTCAAGTTAGCCAGAGTTGTTGAAAGGGCGCAGCGGACTCAGTGAGCCTAGCATAAGAGTTTGGTTGCCAACGGCCTCGGTTGTTGACGCAGGTTGAGAATTATTTCTTGGCCGCAGGGTTTGGACTCAGAATAGTCTGTTGCCTTGCTCAAGAGCGTTCCACTTGAGGGATCTTACTGTCATGTACTCCCCAGACTGCCTGATGTACTTGATATTGTGGCCCGCAAAACAGGATGGTTGTCGTCCGTGCAACAAGCTGCAAAGATAGCGCAGGCTATGCTGACCTGGACAATCCCGTGTTCTACAAGAGCAACACGGACACTTGGCAGGGAGTAGGGAGCATTTGCTACTGGAACGTTGACTGCTTTTCCAGTGCACGAAGTGAAGTGAGGGGGCGGCAGGTCTGCATGGTCCGCATGGTCACTGTCATTTTGGTTCGCGCACACTGGATTGAAACGCCACCTCATGGTGGGCTAAGGAGATGCTTCTTGGAGATGGCAAGAAGACGGCAGATTCGCTGGTCACCAAGGCAGATGTTTTCCTTTTCCAGTCAGCCGCGGGATTCTGCTCTGCCGCGTAGCATTGTGAGAACCTTACCAAAGCTTGCCAAATAAACATTGCTTTGCCAGGTTCGCGAGCGTCTCGAGAAGGTCTAAGGAGACTACAGCGCTGCTTGGCAAGAGCAGTCCTTTTGGTGGCAATTGCAATCTGGCAAAATAAGGCAAAACAGGCACAAGCGGGAGCGCGTGGACAGTTCTTTCGCACTGCATGATATGAAACCATCAACGCGTGAATCTGTCGAACGGAGGCATAGAGAGGCAGGCGGGCCTGTTTCATTTCATTTGTTGCTTTGCCCATCTGAGGCCAGGACGTTTGACATTTTGAACTCTCATCTCAATTTTGTCGTGGAGAGTGCACCCAGCACGGTGGTACAGTTGAGTCGCAGACACATTCACCAAAGTTTCGAACGCTTGAATGTGAGCTGCGACTGCAACGCGTTTCAGTTTAATATTTGAGTCCCATGGAGCTGCTCCAGACGCCTTGACCATATTGAGAGATGGGCATGCGTTGCCCGTGCAACATAAACTTCACGGTTTGCAGTGTGTCCCATTTGTACAAGCACCCGCACAACGCAGACCAAAACCGCAAGGCCATTCGGAAGAGCCCAGGAAATGATGCTAGAGGGGCAGCTCCTTGTTCCTCAGACGCACTCACGCATCGGCACCTGTGCCAGTCCAAAATGTCGGACGCGAGGATGATGCGTGATGCGTCTGCTTTGCTTTCAGAGTAGGACCCAAGTCGAAAGACATGAAGGCCAGCGAAAAGGGAGTGTCACTGCTCAGTGGATATGATCCCAAGTTTGCCACAGGCAGAGGTGGCAAGGTCACTTGCGGTTTTGTCCAGGGCGAATTGGGGGCTGAACTGGAGCGCCGCAGCTTGGCGATCAAGGGGAGCTTGTGCTTCCAGCCTTGGCAATGGATTGTGATTCGCACCTCGAGTCAAGCCAGGCGAGGTCGTTGCCATGCCAAAAGCAACAATGGCCAACTGCCTCTCCACCCTCATAGAAACTGAGAAAAGGTCAAAGCACGTGACCCGTGTCAGGGTTGCAATTCCCATCATTCCTTGTCACTAGGGCCTCTCATGATGGAAGCTAGTCAGGGCGTATGAGCACTATTTTACCAAGGCAATCCTGAACAACTGGTCGAGTGAGCCGAAAGTACGCCGTTGGCTACGACGTTTGCAATGGCGTCGGACTTGAGGCAATCATTAGTGCCACGAAGTGTTGAAGTGGAACTAACTGTGTAAACACCTGATGACCTGAATGTGTCAAACCTGTGATGTGACAGCGCGGCACTTTGTTGTATCCAGCGGGCGAGGGCTGTAGCTCTATCAGTAGATAGGCTCAAGGCCTTGATGTACAAAGGCCAAGGTCATGTACAAGGATGGATGTACACTAACACCCTCTCTTGGATTGATTAGGTTCTACAACAAGCAAAAAACAGTTTTGTTCTCATGGGCTGAAGTGATGTAAAAGTTGTTAGCAGCTCTGCTGGCTGTTGCTCTTTGTACATCTATGCTTCTAGTGTGTCGAACATCTATACAAACTGTATTCACGTGGCCTGATGTCCGCAGGATGTAGTTCCCGAAAATCCGGTGTGCCAAGAATTGGCAAGTTTAGACTGGCTGTCTACATGGTTCTCTTGCGCTTCTTGTCTTCCTCGATGTTCTCCGTGGATGTGTCTGCTTTGTGGAGGCCCTTCCTGTACTCATTGATCTTCTCCATGTACTCAACGTAGATCATGATGTTCCTCGATGTGAGGAAAGCCGCATGATCGTTGTGTCCTCGCATTTGTTCCATGGGCTTGACAGCTGTTGCCGCGATCTTGTTATCTGAGCCGCAGGTGCTCATCTTTGTGATCACTGCCGCAGCATGTTGTGAGGACATGTAGCTCAATGCAGAAAGCCCTGTATAATCAAGAGCTTGTGCAAGTCCAGCGTAAATGGTGTCCTGGGTGTCAGCTGTGAGCAAACTGTCAAGGGACAGGATGGCGTTGTAGGAGCGCATGAAGCCTGCCTCCCAAGTGTATTGTAGATGTCAAAGAAACAGGTACCATGTGCCAAACGCCAAGCTGTAAGGCTGTGTCTCTCTTTGTGGAGCTCAACACCCATGTGCTGTTGCTGTAGATCTGCATCTGCTGCAACATGTGTCCCCTGTTGAATGTATTTGCCTTAGACCTCGTGTGAGATCAAGGAGTGCCATGCCAGGATGTAGAGATCCGTGGTGTTAGCTGTAGCCAACTTGCCTGCGCTCATCAGAAACAAAGTTGTCATCACCGCATCGTGCGGGTTGGTTGTAAGGACTGTAAAATCGAATGATGGGTAACGAAGGTTGCCCGGGATGTATTCGATCTTTTCCAACGATCTCCTCGGTGGCGAGGGCGATGTAGAGCGCCTTGCTGTGGTGGGCCAGCGAGAGGTTGTGCCATGCTGTAATTGCATGGTTTGTGCCCTTGATGTTGTCTGCCCTGACAAAGCTGATGTCTGCCACCGATGTGGTCATCCTGTCGTTGTACCTTTCTGGCAAACGGGCATGTGCGATCATGGGCAGAGGTGGAATGGTACACCTCCTGTATTAATAGTCCACTGTATTGTAGCATGTTCTTTTCGCAATTCAGGATCTTGTGACTGTTTCTCGTCCTCAATTGCAGCAGAAACAAAAGGGCTCTTTTTTTACTCTCCTGATCTTTTCTAGGGCTAAGTCTCTGAAAAAAAAGGGCCAAGCAAACTTGGCAAAGAAGTCGAGCAAAACACCCGAGCAAACAAATCCGGGCAACCAGGATCTTTTGAAGTGGTCCCCAAATCATCAAATTTAAGATAACTTCCTTACAAAAAAGTGCCGGGCAAACAGTCACGCAAAGGGGGGTGCCCACGAGGGGCCCTGACCCTCTTTCAATGTGACTGTTTTGGGGTTCTCTTCAGTGTCCAACGCCTTTTTGGGCGGTTCACCTAACCAAGCTCTTCCCAGCTCAAAGGGGAAAGGCCTTGGATCTAGGAAGTTCATTTTGCCAGTGGCCCCCGAACCATCAAATTTAAGATAACTTCTTTACAAAAAAGTACGGGCGCCAAAACCGTGATCCTCTTTAATGCGACTGTTTTGGGGTCCTCTTTAGTGTCTAACCTGTTTGGGGGTTGCTGAGAAAAAATGGTCCTTGGCAATACTAAAGTAAGTGCTAGGAATCTGACCCGCAATGCTAAAGTAGATGGCAATACTAGGGTAAGTACTGGGAAGCTGAGGGTCAGCCTTGGCAATACTCAAGTAGAATTGGCAATACTAAAGTAAGTGCTGGGAAGCTGAGGGCCAGCCTTGGCAATACTAAAGTAGAATTGGCAATGCTAAAGTAAGTGCTGGGAATCTGAGGGTCAGCCTCGGCAATATTAAAGTTGAATTGGCAATACTAAAGTAAGTACTGGGAATCTGAGGGTCAGCTTTGGCAAAACTAAAGTAGAATTGGCAATACTAAAGTAAGTACTGGGAATCTGAGGGTCAGCCTTGGCAATACTAAAGTAGAACTGGCAATACAGTAAGCACTAGGAATCTGAGTGTGACCCTTGGCAAGACTCAAGTTGAATTGGCAATACTACAGTAAGTACTGGGAATCTGAGGGTCAGCCTTGGCAAATATAAAGTAGAACTGGCAATACTAAAGTAAGTACTGTCCCTCCCAGACCCCCCCAAGATCTGATGTAAACAAAATGGCTGCAGAGATGTATCAAAGCATTTTTTGAGACGTGTCAAATGTGCCATGCAAATGTAGTTCCCAGAAGGTGTTGGGGAAAAGCTGTAGTGGTTGTAAAAGCGGGGTCGATCCATGGCCGATGTATCTGCCCCAAAAGATTGTGACTGTAGTAAGACAAAAATGTGTGAACTGTGCACCTGTTGTTTAACAACCTGTGCTGAGTACTGTACTCACTGGTGTGAAACTGTTGTGGTGTGGCCTCACAGGCCAACATTGTACAGGTGTTTGTTGAGTGTGTCGCAGCCAACAAACTTGGTAAGAATGTCGGCTGTGTAGTCTTCTGACTTTACCTTGTGCATTGTAATGATTTTGCTCTTGACAAGTTGTTGTATGAAGAGGTGTCGCGGCTCGATGTGCTTTGCTTTCTTTGATGTACCTTCTCTCATTGCTATTGATTTTGCCGCGCTGCTGTCTGTATGTACCCTGATGTTGGTGCGTACTTCGAATGCTTCCTTGATGAAGTTGCTGATGTAGAGGCTCTCCTGTGCTGCTGTACCAATCGCGTACAGCTCTGATTCTGCTGATGAAAGTGCTATTGTTGCGTACTGCTGCTCCAAAGAAGTACGGTACAACTCCTGTTGTGCTTTTTCTAGTTGTCTCGCATGATGCCCAGTTGGCATCTGTGTATGTGTCAATGTTGAGTGGAATTCGCTTGTCCTGTGTTTGTATCTTTGGTCGCAGGTTGTGTCGCATGTACCTTGTTCCTTTAAGGTGTCTGATCATGTGCTTGAGCTTCTGGTTGTCAAGTTGTGTTGGTGCTTGTAGTGATCTTGCTAGCTCTTTTGCTCCAAAGCTGACGTCTGGTCGCGTGCGTGCCAGCCATTGTATCTTGCCAACAGGCCGCCTGTATCTCTTGTGTTGTTCTTGGTCTAGTGGTGCCTCATCTTCTGCTGTGCGTTTCATGTGTGGTACTCCTGGTGATGGTGCTGGGTTGCATGTGTTCATTCCTGATTCTTCCAGGATGATGTCAACATAATTGTTGTTCAAGCTGATGTCAATGTAGTCGCCTTTGTGTGAGATGTTCCTACCAAGGAAATGTATTGTTGATCCAACTGTTAGGTCGCCTGTGTGTCTCAGCAGGACTTTCTTTTGTATCCTGCTGAAGAGCGTGTTGATGATGCTCTGTACTCCTATGAGGAGGAGATCGTCTACATAGATCATGATGTAGACTTGACAGTCTTTGGATCTGTAGTCATTGCTTTCTGTTGTGCATCTCGCAAGTTCAAGTGTGACTGTGAGAACGTGTGCTATGTGGTCTTGCCATTGTTTTGGTGATGATGGTAGGCCATAAATGGCTTTGTACAGCCGCCGCATTATGTGTCTGTTCTCATCATTGTAGACCTCATGTGGTGGTCGCACTACCAGGTTGTAGGAGATTGCTTCTGCATGTAGAAATGCAACACTGACATCTCCTGTCTTGATTGACCAGTTGTACACCAGTGCCATTGTGAGGAGTATCCTCAGTACGCAAAACAATGGTGTACTTGCAAACAAGAGGTCGTGGTCTGTAACAGGTTCTGTGTAGCCCTTTGCTACTACGCGTGCTCGTACTTCGTTGTGTCTGTTTGAGAACCTATCTTGACTCGATGATGTTTGCTTGTTGTTCTGGTGTCATTGTGTTACCATCAATCTCTGTGAAGACTGATTGATCTTTCAGTAGTTGTACTTCCGTCTTCATTCCTTGTGCCACCTGTTGTGGATCCAAGCCTTTTGTGTCGTGTATGATTGGCTCTAGTAGGATCCTTTCATTGTCGATTTCTTCTGTGTCTTCATTGGATGTTGTTTGCATTTGTTTACCGTCCTTTGTTGTGAACTTGCTGGCACTTTGGGTCGCTCCAGTGCTTGTCTCTCTGCTGTGGTACACTGTTGCTTGCGTTCTGCTATTGTGTCATCTCTTTCTCTTGTGGACGATGTAGGCGGCGGTGCTGGCAGTGCTGGCCGCTTCTGATGTGTTGGAGACATAGCCATTGGTGATGTTGGCTCTGTTGTTCTCTTCTGCTTTGTTGGCTGATCGCCTGCTTCTGTTGCGCTTTGTCTCTTACCTTCTGCTGATGTGCTAGTTGTTGAATTTTTCTGTGACGGTGGTGCCTTGCTTGTAGCTGGCGTTGTCAATGGTGTTGCGAGAGTTGGTGTGTGCAGTGCTGATGCTGGTGTCTTCCATTGACCTGTGTGTACACAGTCCAGTAGTTGCTGGTTGTATTTGTGAGGCATTATCTGCCTTCTGATTGTCCTTGCTCTGACAATCTTGTTGTAGATCCCAAGCAGGGACTCACCTGTGGTTGTTTCCTTGCCAAGCCAGATCCCGTTGTAGAATCTCGGCTCGAGTTTTGGAAATTGTTTCACTGTTGGTAGCATGTGTAGCACTGTCTCACCAAATTCACAAAGTGGTGTATGTTGCTCTCTGTTCCATCTGTTGAAGTAGCTTGTGCGTCCAGGGCTGTGAACTGCCTACCTGTTCATGATGTATGCGCTGTGTCGAACTATCCAAGGCATGAGTGGATGTTTCATTGAAATGTCTCTGTTGTAGTTTTGTCTGATCTGTGCCTTGATTGTTCTGATTTGTGCGAACCATGTTCTGTGTGCTCGTTCTACTCCTCCTTGTGATTGTGAACCGTATGCTCCTGAGTTCCTTGTGGTGATGTTGCCATTCTTGTTGGCCACTGCTGTGGTGAGCGCTGTCAGGAAGTCTTCCCGATCCGATTGTAGTATCGTGTGTGTTGTCCTTCCACATTCAATGAGGAAGTGCCGTAGCTGTGTAATTGCATAGTCGAAGAGCATTCTCTTGTCTGTCAGTTGTAGTGCCATGATCATCCCAGACTGGATGTCAGTTGCTGTGAGAATTGGATGTGCGTTGCTATCATCAAGGCCTTTTGATGTAGCCGAAGTCAAGCTGTATGATTGGAAGCTTGCTGTGTTGCTTTGGATGATTGTTCTGCATGCCTCTTGCTTGTACGCGTATTGGACACCAACTCCTGTAAGGGAGATGTGTCACGTTGTGCTCAAGTATCTCTGTGGTGTTGGTTGATTGGGTGCTTGTGCTGCTTTTGCCTCTGCGCCCTGTTCTTGTTCCTCATGATATGACTCAGGTTGTGTTGGGAACTGCTGATGTTCCTCAAAGTTTGTCCAGCCTGTCCAAGGCTTGTCTGATGTCTTTGCTGGCTGTGTTGTCCATTCATCTTCTAAGAATCTTGTGTGTTGTCTTTCTCCTTCAACTGGTTGTACCTTGGTCTGTCTCCAAGGTATGAGTCGCTTGATGTCTGGCCCGTCGTGTGTCTGCTCTGGTATGTAAAACGCTGTTCTAGGCTCAACAGGTTACGGTTGTAGATCGCCGCTCTGCATTGTTTGGCCATGTGTCCTGGTTGTCCGCATCTGAAGCAAACATTTGTTGCGTGTTTTCCCTTTGCTCCTCTTCCTCCTTGTTAATTTTTTCTATTATCCTTTGCCTTTTCCTTTGCCATATCCTTGTTGTCCTTTAAGTGGATTTCCTTGTCCAACCGGTTGTTGATTGTACTTGCCTTTTCCTCCTTTGTAGTTGTTGTAGCTGCAGTTGCTCCAGTAGTTGCCGTAGCCTTTGCCTTTGTTGTACTTTCCTTTGCCCTTGTGCTTGCCCTTCTTTCCTTTTCCTTTGTTGTACCATGTCGCTCCTATGTCCATCGGTGCCGGTCCTTGGTTGTTGCTGCCTGATGTGATTGCTTGTAGCCTGGTGAATGATGCTGTTGCGATCACCATTGATCTGATTTGTGCACCTGTTGTGATGTTTCCTGCTTGAAGCTGTAGATGTTGCTGAAGTGGCCCTTTTGTCTCGTTGAGCAGTGTTGCAATCTTACTGCGTCTGGTAGTAGTGTGTTGTTGTCCTGTTCATACCTGGAGAGTTGAAACTCCCATGTTGTGAGGCTCTCTTCGAACTTCTGTTCATCAAGTTGTGGTTTTAGCAGTCGTGTAAGATACCCAATGCTCCTTGTACCAAGTTGTATGGAGTACCTTCAGCCGCCATGTTTCAAATCCGTTGCCTTGCATGTTCCGTCTGCAGATTGTAGATGCTGGTCCATCGCATGTGCTCACCAAGAGGTAGTGTAGACTGTTGCTCAGTTGTACCCATTGCTCTGCTACTGCTTGTGAAGGTGCTGCATTCTCAAGTTGGTCGTTTGTAACTTGATGCTGGGTGTTGTAATCCCAAGTATGCTGTCATCTTGTGGTTCCATTCTTCGAAGGTGTTGTATTCTCCTGTGAACCGTGGTGGTGAATTCCTTCCAGCTGCTGCTGTTCCTGTTCCTGTTCCTGTTCCTGTTCCTGTTCCTGTTCCTGTTCCTGTTCCTGTTGCTGTTGCTGTTGCTGTTGCTGTTGCTGTTGTTGTTCTTGTTCTTGTTCTTGTTCTTGTTCTTGTTCTTGTTCTTGTTCTTGTTCTTGTTCTTGTTCTTGTTGTTGTTGTTGTTGTTGTTGTTGTTGTTGTTGTTGTTGTTGTTGTTGTTGTTGTTGTTGTTGTTGTTGTTGTTGTTGTTGTTGTTGTTGTTGTTGTTGTTGTTGTTGTTGTTGTTGTTGTTGCTAACTGTGTAAACACCTGATGACCTGAATGTGTGAAACCTGTGATGTGACAGCGCGGCACTTTGTTGTATCCAGCGGGCGAGGGCTGTAGCTCTATCAGTAGATAGGCCCAAGGCCTTGATGTACAAAGGCCAAGGTCATGTACAAGGATGGATGTACATTAACATGAAGCAACATATGTATATATATATATATATATACACATATTCATGTCTTGAGCTTGTCTCACCCTAAGCTTGTGTTTTAATGTCGACAGCCGCAAGGGGCAGTGGGTGTCACCCGCCGCATCGTTCAGCCTCAGTTGCCGCCTTATGTCCCTTGGCTGCCAGGAGGCCTACTGGCCTTTCCCATGGCCCAGGCGGGTGAGGTTTGTGACGGTTGTGGCAGTTGGCCGTCGGGGGGATTGCGCGAAAAGCAAAGAGGAGTAGCCTCCCACCAAAAAACAGGGTCCCTTTGAAAGGAAAATGGTGATGGACCTCCTGTCAAGTTCCATATCAAGAAGAGATGCACCATGTCTGAAATCCCTAGAACGACGCCAACTGAACATTCTTCAGCAGTGATCCATTCCTTCGGCTGCGTTCCGAGTCACTTGCCAGTTGCATGCTGGTGCGCACTTGCTTGCCCCGAGTGCCTTTTTAGTAGCATAACTGAGCCGCAAACTACAGTATCCACAGACCAGCTACTCAAGGCATAGCCGGAGGTTGCTGACTTGGCTTGGCCTTGGATGCAGAGTTTGTGACTCTTCGGCAAGTGAATCTAAGAATAGGTTGACAAATGCAAGTAGCAAACTCAGCAAAATAGCCTGCCAAGGCACGCTATCAAATCCGCCCTGTGGAACTCGATGCCAGTCTCATGCCAGGAACGACATTGATGGCGGCCGCCAGTCCCCCTTCGAGGTCTCGGCAGTCAGCACAGCCTGTCATGCCACAGATTGAAATTAGATTCACTAGCTGCGAAGAGTGGACCGGCAGGTTCGTGCCAGACTTTGTGATATTGGGACCTTGAACAAAATCGGATGTCTTGACACAAGGGGGATGTTGGGCGTTTTGACTCATGGAAGTCAGAGGAAGCTCAATGCTTCCAGAAAAGCGGTCGATAGATGTCCGCCTGCTCGCCAGTTCTGAGGCTTCCCACACGTTCACTAGAAATCACCTAGGTGTGTGCTCTCCTGCAGTACTCTCCAGCTGTTCTCAAGGCAAATAGGGACCGCCTCTCCAGCGGTTTCCGGTTGGTGTTCTTGCCCATCTTTTTCTGACCTCTTGCAGGACGAGGATGACTATGACTACGACAGCTGCTGTGGGCCCGAAGGCAAAAAACGGGGAAGGATCAGAGGGTATGTAGATGACCTCTGCAGTTTGTGCTTCTCATACTAGAAAGATAGGATAAGGGGTGCACCACAGCTATGCAGGACTTTCCCCATATGCAGAAGTCGTGAGCCCTGGGATCATCTCGTTGAAGCTTCGTGTAAGGTTGTTTGCCACAACATGCTCGAAAGATTTCTTTTCAAGGGATCAGCCAACTTCTTGTCACAGGCTAGCAGCTTTTGAACTAGGGCCGAAGAAGAAAGGGCACACAAGACAGAAGAAACACCCGACTTTCAAGAAGCAGTTTCGCATGAAAGCATCGATGGACACTGGCGGCTTTCTGACATGAAAGGGTTGAGGAAATTGCAAAGCTGCCAGAGCCCTTCTTGCGGAGGCTTGATTTTCCGCTGGGCAATGCCGTTCACTTACTTGCATTCTCCTTTTCTATTTGAGAAGGTGTGAGCTGATTGAACCTTGTCAGAGCCCCGGCAATTTCCACATTCTCATTCTGTGCCGGTTTGGTTTGTCATCTACACCAGGCCGGTCTTGGCCGCACACGGGGCACGAGCACAGGCCATGAGTGGAAGCCGCCGGCCGACTTGCTGCTGCCAGGTGGGCTTTGGAGGGACCCGGCATTGTTGACATGTCAACCTCCCCTCGTATTTTCATTCCGGAAGAAACCGATATTCTCAAGACGCTCTTCTCTTGGATGACTTCTCGGACTGTGGGCAAATGGTGTGGGGCCATGCAGCCCAAAAGGTGCTTTCTTTCTTTCTTACTTTCTTTTTTATTTCTTTATTTCTTTCTTTCTCTTTTGTGGAGGGTGTAGAAGAAGGGGGCAAGCTTTCTTGGCAGGCTTCCTCCATCACACCGTGCGACTCGCAGGGTTCTAATGAGCTTTGTGAAGATTGATTGGACAAGAGAGTGATGTTGTCCGAGGGGGCCACCAATGTCCTTCGCAGATGTAAGAATCCATTTGTATTGTGTGTAGGCGTCCAAAGCCTATTGGGGAAATTGTTGTCTCCCAATTCAGATCAGCTCAACATGCATTGAAGACGGGGATTTTAGCGGAACGTGGTGTTGGGCTTGGTTAGTTCCAAGAGACCTTGACTTAGCTGCCTGCTTCCGGCCGAAGGAAGGCATGAATTGGTCGTGTCCCTTGGACTCATTCTTTGGCCTGTTTCGGCGCTGATGGTCCCTCGACCAGGCTCTGCCGCAAAAGCAGAGACCACTGCGATAGTGGCAAGTTCCATGGTGGATGATCAGGACGCTGTGTGCCTCACGCGGAGTTGAAGTCTGCAGCTGGGAGGCACGTGTAAGCCGTTGGCAGGACATGGGCTCGCACTGCGCCCTAGATTCTTTCATTGCCGGGCCGCCCAGAAGTCCGAACCGTTTCCGATGGGGAAGCGGCAAGTTTGAGGCGACATGTGTGGAAGTTGGGTCGAGAGTCTCACGGTCGAGTTGGCTTTCCAGATTCACAGCGTTCTTGCAGCTCTCTCAGGTGAATGGTGAGGTAATTGGAGAGACCGCGCTGGCCTTCCTGGCGAGTTTCCCGCTGTAGCCAGGAATCCCATGAATCCCGAAGAGCGGTTGGTGGTGCTTCCCAGGACCGTTTTCAATGCATGTGATTTGGACGTGCCTCCTTTGTTTTGATCAACTGCCTGATTTTGACCCTCCGTTCATCCGTTCTTCCGAATTTTCCATTTGCCGGGTACAACCAACTCGAACCGTGCAAACGGTCGGACTGCCAGGGTCTCAGCAATCTCCGTGGCTACAAGCGCAGCAGCCCCAGAGTGCCTGAGCCTCGGGCCACTATGGGCCCAAGCCCAAATTGCAGCTCAGGGGAGATCCCAACCAGAGAAGTCTTGAAGCGGATGTGTTTGTTTCTGAAAAGGTTTGGGCATCAAGTTTGACGCTTCTCCTGGGCTGCGCGAATGGGCAAGAGCCTCTGAGGCCGCAGCGCGCCCTCCTCGCCGGGCCCAGCGAGTCGGAAGCCGCGCACATCGCTGAACATGGCAGTGCCCTTTGTTTTCGGGAGGTGAGGCGTGCTGAGGTCAAACAAGTTGACTGCTTAGTTACAAGGCTTAAGGCTTTCATCCTTTCACTGGGAGACAGCTCGGGGACAGAAAGGGGGAGAGTCTGCGCCTAGACACTTTTCCTGAAAGGCCTCGGCACGCTGAAGAAAAGCGCCCAAAGGGCCAAGTGGCTTGGCATGCGCCAAGCCGTTTTCGCGGCGCTCGTCTGCCCTGAGCTGTGATCACAACCGGCGAATGGAGGCTTCGGCTAATCCTCGATCAGCGTGGGGAAGTTGACAGCTTCAGACACCCTGCTACCTGTCAGCTGTTGGATCAAGGGCCTAAGAGTTGAACAGCAACCTTTGCAGAATCTTTGTTGGAGGATCGGCTCTGGTTGATCACTCTCGCCCTCCAGAGCTAGGGGCCTTTCGGGACCGGGGCTACAGGGCCCATCAGACCAGACGGCGCTTTGCATTTTTCCCGCCACCAGACCTGGGATGAAGGAATCAAATGGGCCTCCTTGTGATTCTACTCTTGCGTTTGTCCGCACCGAAAGAGTGAGTCTTTTGCTTCGGCCCGTTTTCATGATTCCAGGCATCACGGGCTGACTCCCGAGCGTGCCCTGTTTTTCGGTCAGTCAGCTTTGTTTTCCCAGAAGCTTTGGCTTCACCCGCCATGTCAGAGACTCGGAATGACTGGCGTGTATCTTCTGCGGCGCCGACTTGAGTGCATGAGATGTAATTTTTGGTGGACGCTGACATTCGCTGACCCTTTTACTTGTCAGTCAAGTCACCGCCGCGCTTGTAAACGAGCCGCCTCTCAGCGTTAGGGGTCACTGCCATGCGGCGCACAGGGCCATTATTGGAATTTGGATCAAGTTGACTGTTGACCGCATTGTGCTGGAAGTGGCTGTAATACTGTATGCGCTTGTTGCACCGCAAGCTCACTGATTGGTGCATATAATATGCACATTGTCAATGTTGTGCGTTTCCACAGTGTTTTCAATTTCGCACATGGTTCGACCGGGAGAATGTGAGGAAAATATTGCAGAGGGCCATGTGTTGCTGCGCTTCGCTTGGCTTTATCTTGTGGCTGTTTCCTGTTGCAGCTGTTGGCTGTCGGCTTATCACCCCACACCCTAAACCAATCCTCACACCCACCTATACCCAGCCCAAACCAAACTGACATTCACCATAAACACGCCCAAGCCCTAAATCAATGCCAACCCCAAACCCGTCCAAATTTCACCCTGAGTCTAAGCAAGAAGATCTTCAAACCATCCTTGAAAAAAGTGCAACTCACCAAATTCAGGCTGCAATCCACCCCTAAAATCACAAAAAAGAAGACAAGCCTTATACCCAGCCCAAACTCACCCTGGCCCACTTCGAACAAATCAACCCTAAACCCATTCTCAAATCCTACTCTATACCAACCCAACCCTCACCCTGAGCCCTCCGAAAGAAACTTTGAACACATCGAACCACCCCCAAAACCACCCTAAACCCAACCTATCCTAATCGACCCTCAACCCATCCTAAAACCATTCTATTCCCACCCCAAGCATCCTCTACCCATCCTTGCATCCGCCCATCACTCACTCTGTACTCGCCCCCACTCTAAATCCACCCCAAACATGAAACGTTGAACTTTGGACCAATCCTTAATCCACCCAGAGGCCAGCCTGAGAACCCATTCTCCAGGATGCCAAGCCCATCTTTGGCAAGGATCTTCATCCAGCCTGGGACTATTTCGCATGCTTCAGATGGCTAGTTGTTGAGATCGCGTTGCGTTTTGGAGCGTTGATTAGCGGATCTACAGATTCTGTGCCCTTTGTTACAGTGGCAATGACGCAGCAGCCCGGTTCTTTGAAGTCACAAATCTGCCCTATTCTGTGCATGTGAGATGCAAGCGCCACCCGCAGTTTTGCCAGCAAGAAAGGAATGCGTACCAAACCCAAGCTGATAGCAAAACTCCCTTCAAG
Source organism: Effrenium voratum (assembly GCA_963377175.1). Lineage (NCBI taxonomy): Eukaryota > Dinophyceae > Suessiales > Symbiodiniaceae > Effrenium > Effrenium voratum. The sequence goes on along the minus strand of CAUJNA010000409.1, from coordinate 176,117 downwards.
ATTTGGTTTGGACTCCGTGAAGTCAATTTCGCATTAAATCCAAGCACGTGATGCGTGCAATTCGCCTTCGGGAGTTTGTCCTGTTTGATTCTTTTGGACTTTGTCTCAAACCAATGCGACCTGAGAAGATCTGCCAGACTCGAAGTGCGTTTCACGCGCTGAATGCTGACACGCTCAACGCCATGGTTCTGAGGCTTGGTGTTTTCTCTTGGACCGAGAGTAAAAGCAGGCTGGTGCAAGCAAAGGCACATTTGTGAGGTTCAAGTGTTCGAGAGAGAAATGTTGCCGTCGTTGGCGGTGGTGGTGTTGGTGCCGAAGTTGGAGATCCCGTTGCAACCGACCCGCAGGATGTCTGGTTTCTTGCCTTTCCAAGATACTATGATTGTGACAACCAACAGCTCTGGAAAAGACAAACCAGCGAGACGGCCACGTGATCATCTTAACACATTTTCACCCCCCATCACATTGGTTGTCTCCAGAAACTTGAGAGTTTTGACATTTGGTAACTCGCACGCCGGAAGAACACGTTTCAATCGACGTTGCTAAATTGCAAATGCATGGCGCCTTCCAAAATTCGCTGCAAAGCTTGCGACAACTGCAACGGACACGTTGGCAACACCAGCCTGCAAACAAAAGTACGTTCAACACCTTTGATATGAGGAGCCTACCCATTGCACCTGCAATTCCCTTTTGCTCGTGTGCCAACTGGACTTGTTTCCGGCACAGGCGCTTGGCTGCGTGCTGCTGCGGTAGCGAGGAGGCTGGGCTACGTTTCTCTTTGTGGCGTCCATCAACCGGGTTGCGGGTGCTGGCGGTGGTCTTGCCCAGACTTTGCTTGTTGCATTTCGGCCAAGGTATGGGCAAGTTGCAGGGTCAAAGCATGCTGCGCGAAGCGCTTCCTGATTGCCTCAGGAATTTCACGGCTGCTTGTGACATCTTGGATTGGCCTTTTCTCTTGTGTGAGCGATTTTCATCACCCTTGGCTGCAATTCTCCTGCCTGCAGCTACCATTGCTTTCATGAATTCGCAGAGTCACTGAGTCTGTTTCGTGTGCAGGATCCGGACGTGCCGGTGCCCCGCAGAGCCCGGAGCCCTGTCAAGCGAGGGCCGGAGGGCCGCAGGTTCTGCCTGGTGGGCCTATTCAGTTGACAGAATGCAGCTGCTTTTCTCGCAGCGCTTGACTCAGAGAATCTCATTTCCCATGAGGGCTTCCATGTCTGGTCAAAGCTTCTGGCTTACAGACAAGTCGTTTAGCAAGGGCGGGCAAGTTGTGTCAAAGGAAAGGCTGAGCGACCTGAAGTTCCAGTCTTCCGAGTATTGTGATTGTGCACACACGCAGAGCCATTTTGAAAGAGAAGATGGGCATAATGGTGATAGGTATATTCCGGCTTTGTGATATATTTTTTGTTTAACCAACATGGCCTCCTTCGATCTAGTGATGTACTCTGCGAATACAGATCCGGCATATCTCGGCTTCGATGCAGGACGGACTTCCCATCAATCGGCAACATGTTTCATCGTTTGTTAGACTTGGCGCTCTGCAAGCAGCCCAGTAGGAGAAACTTAGTCATGCCAATGACAGGGGCATACACACATAGAAACAGCTGAAAGTTGGTTTTGTTCAGCGAGGTCGTGGCAATGGCTAAGGATGGCTATGGTGGCCAGGCGCAGGTAGATGCGCCCAAGAGGGTAGCGATCTATGGCGGTGCATTTGACCCGCCCACCAACTCGCACTTGACCTGTGCTGCAGAGATCGTGCACAGCGGCTGTGCAGACGAAGTGTGGCTGGTGCCTTGTGGCCCTCGACCTGACAAGCCGAAACTCAAGACACCAGCGATTGACAGGTACTGCATGTGCCAAATTGCTGTAAACACGGTATTCTCTCCAGATTTTCCCGTGAAGGTTTCCGACATCGACACCGGTAGAGAGATGGCCGCCTTCACCTATGACCTGCTGTGCAGCCTCCGGGAGCGCCACCCTGGTGTGCAATTCGCGTTCATCATTGGCTCCGATTGGCTGCAGCCTGGTACCAACATCGCGGAGTGGACATCTTTGAACCACGAGTGGAAGGCGGGGATGCCCGAGGAAAGCAGGTTCATCGTGACGGGTCAGAAACTCCTTGAGGAGTTTGAGTTTTTGGTGGTTCCCCGACCTGGCTACGACGTGGCCCGAACACAAGAAGACCCCAGCGGCCTCAAGGCCTTCGGTCCTCGCCTGTCGTGGATGCAGATGCCGGCGCCAATGCACCTCATAGAGGGCAACTTATCTTCGACAGAGATTCGAAAAAGGACCCACCACTCCTGGCAGGTGCAACAGGCTGTCAAGGGGGGCAAGCTGAGTACCATTGAAGGGCTTGTGCCGCCTGGCATTCTGTCATACATTCGCCGTGGCAGATTTTATGTGGACTAATGGGATCAGAGGACGTTGCCCTGTGAAGTGCCAGCGAACTACTATTCTGATTCACTGATTTTGCGCTTGACATGTTGGACAAAAAAATGCACGTGCAGGCAAGCGCCCACGCACGCACCCACCGCATGCATCCATACATCCATACATCCCTATATCCGTGCACCCCTTCATCCCTACATGCAAACATGCATACATCCATGCATGCATGCCTCCATGTATCTATGCATCCGTACATCAATACATCCATACATCAATACATCAATACATCCATACCTCCAACATCTATACATCCATGCATCCATGCATCCATGCATACATGCATCCATGCATCCATGCATGCAACCTTGCATCCAACATCCAATGCATCCGTACATCCTGCATCCTGCATCCATGCATCCGTACATCATGCATCCATGCATCCATGCATCCAGACATCCATGCATCCATGCATCCAGACATCCATGCATCCAGACATCCATACACTCATACATCCATACATCCATACATCCATACATCCATACACCCATACATCCATACATCCATACATCCATACACCCATACATCCATACATCCATACATCCATACATCCATACATGCATGCATCCATGCATCCATACATCCATGCATCCATACACCCATACATCCATACATGCATGCATCCATGCATCCATACACACATACATTCATACATCCATACATCCATACATCCATACATCCATACACCCATACATCCATACATCCATACATCCATACACCCATACATCCATACATCCATACATCCATACATCCATACATGGATGCATCCATGCATCCATACATCCATGCATCCATACATCCATGCATCCGTACATCCATGCATCCATGCATTCATGCGCACACACGCACACATACATACATGCATACATACATACGAACGTACATAGGTACATGCATGAATTCACGTACATACACACACACACACACACTCGGCTGTCTGACGTCTCGCTTCCCGCGCAGGTCCGGAAGCCCATTCTGCCGTTGGACCGTGTACCTGCTGCACCTGCACCGGGCTCAAGTTGGCGGCTACTGGTGGACTACTCGGCTAGTTAGACCTTGGCCAACAAAGCAGGCTTCTCCTTTTCAGACGACCTTAGTGACGAAGTCACGGAAGCTGGGCACGCTTGGCGTGAAGATCTTCCTCAATCCAACCCAACTTTCCAGAAACAGCTGAGGATTTGATAAAAGCTGTTCTCACAGACAGCAGCATTCGGTAAAAGAGTTGATTTACAATGGTCTCGAAGATGAGAGGCTTTTCTTCGCGACATCTCTACAGCTGGAGAAGATATAAGATACACAGTGATAGGACGCTGACGCCCAAGAGTCGAGAAGGGTAACTTTAGAAACTAGACCACTTCCAAGAAGAGGAAACACACATAGTAACAACACTTCACATGACTTCATGTTTTGCGGTCAATTCTTTTGTTCAATTTCTGAAACACATAGATAAACTAGTGTAATCATATGGTTTAATGGTAGGTGAATCGCAGTCTCACAGCAAATGTTGCATACATGTCTTGCAAATACACGTAAGCTGCATATGTGCTTTCCCAGCAACCCAGAGGAGGTGACATTGTACACTTTTGCATGCCTTGGCCAGTCTCATGGCTTCATTGCTTGGACAGGTCTCCACGAGTCAATGTTGAGCGCTTGTCCCTTTGTCTGGTTGTCAGACCCGACCAGTCCGTGGGTATCATGGCAGCGAGGAGGGCAACCGCCAGTCACATGACCAGATGCCGTAGCTGGAAAGGGTGTATCGTTCTCACATGGCTTCGAAAACATGAGGACCTAGGAATCGGTGGGTCAGACTCAGGCCTTTCTCCCACACGACTTCTGCACCCAAGTTTCAGCACCTTGCAATGCATTTGTTTGTTAACTACGAAACACACGCATGACCTCATTTGTACTCACCAAACTTGTGCCAGTTTCACGCAAGACAAAGAATCCGGCCCAACGACTGCCAAGGCAAAGACCCTGGAGGAGCTCGCGAAACGCTTCGACCTGCAGCTGGCACCGCCAGGCGTCTGGTTCAATGAGATAAGACTTGCGCCATTCCGAGAGTAGGTGTTCCTGTGCGTGTGTGCGCGCGCGTCCTTGCGTGTGCGTGCGTGTGCGTGTGCGTGGTTGTGCCTGTGCGTGTGCGTGCGTGTGCGTGTGCGGGGAGCCTCGTTGCAACGCCCCTGGTGTTGCATTTGGTGGCCAAAGCAAGCGCAGGACTTCGGAGCCAGGAATCCATGGCTAGTAATCGTGACCATATTTCGGGGTTGGAGAATGGCTCAGTGTTCAAGTTTGTAACTTCTTTCGCCGGCCTGATAAATCCTTGGTTCAGGCCCCTCAAGCTTGAAGCTCCGTGTCGCAGACATGTCAGCACCTTCGGCCATGGCACCTTTGGCGACTGAAGTGAAGAATGATGCACCGGATGGGGTACGCGTCCGAGGCGTGTCCATGTGGGGCACCGTGGTGACCATGCTGAATGTCTTTGTGGGGGGTGGATCCGTGGTGTTGCCCTATGCCTTCCGCCTCTCCGGATGGCTCTTTGTGCCTGTCTTGATTGTCGTGGGGCTTTTGATGGGCTTTACTCTTTGGATCATGGGCTTCCTCTTAGAGCTCACAGATCAGAAGGCCAATGAGATGGGGGTGCCGCGCTCTCAGCGCGACTGGGGGCTGATTGGCTACATCGCCTTTGGCACCCCGGGGCGGCTGCTCTTCGCTGGGTGTATGTTCCTTGACCTTGCAGGGGGTGCCTTGGTCTTGATGAGCATTGTCATAGAGCAGCTCCCATTCCTCTTGCCCATCAACCACCGGGTGACGGCCATCCTCTCGTGCATCGCCGCCGTGTTGTTCTGCCTGCTGCCCAAGAAGGCCTTCTCTTGGATGGCGGTGGTTGGTGTATCCTCACAGCTCTTCTTGGTGCTGGGGCTTGTTGTCACCGGAGTGCAGCTGCATTCTGGAGACGGTGTTGCCACTGACCAAACCGCCTTGAACCTTTCTGGCCTGCCGCAAGGTTTCGGCATCGCCTTGCTTTGCTTTCTTGCCCATAGCGAAGCACCGCTGATCTATCAGCTGATGGAAGACAGGCGTCAATGGAATCGAGTGGTTGTCTACAGCATGACTCTCACAGAGGCCTTTCTCTTGGCCTTCGGCATATTGGGCTATGGCTTTTTCGGTGGCAGTGTGGCGCAGTCCATTGCAAACAACATAGGCAGGGACACAGACCTTCAGCTGTTGCCAAACGCATTCAGCGCATTCTTGGCAGCGGCAACAATCCTGGGGCTGTCTTCCAAACAGTTGGTGACCTTGCCACTTCTGCTGGATGCCACCACAGACTTGTTTGGTGACAGCTTGAAGTTCCGTGGTCAGTTTGCGATGAAGGCAGTGATCTTGTTTCTTTCCACTGTCCTTTGCATGGCCTTGAAGAATGCCGTAGCCTTCATGGGCGACCTAGTTGGTATTCTTCCAGCCAACTGCGTTTGCGTGGTGTTTCCTTGCGTGGCATTCCTGAAACTGCACGGCAAGAACATGAGCACCTGGAAGTACCTTGGGGTGCTTTCGATTGCAATCCTATTTGGCTTGTACAGCATTTACGGAACCGTCCATGTCATCCGGCAAGAATTCGCCTCTCAGCCAACTGTGCAAAGCATGGTGGATCAAGGCCTGCAAACCAGGATATTTTCGTCGGCATGGATTCAGGGCTTGTACGTTTGAGTTACCAATTGATGCATTTCTGAGCTGCTTTTGTAAAGCTTGCAGCAATTCGGTCTTTGACCTCTCCGGCTTCCAATGTCTTCATGGCCAGCTTGCGTAGGATGCACATGCCTTGTACGGCTTTATGGCATGGACTGCACGCTGGAGCGCACATCAGCACGTTCGGCTGTAGCGCTCAGTAGTGCTTTCTTCGAACACCTCTGGCTGCATGAAGCAAAATAAACCAGCAAACTTCCCATGCAACAAAGGTCAGGGAGAAGGCAAGCTGGTCTTACTGTTGAGTGACCAGCAAATATATGTGTATTGTCTGATGCCGTTGCATGCTATCTCCACCAGCCTCCAGCCTTTGCGCTAGTTTGCGATTGCATCTTGGCAGCCCGGTGGCCAGGCTCGGAAACTCCAGTGGCCGTTGCCAGCAAAAGCTTTGAGAGGAATTCTTCCAGGCGCGGCGTTTGCGCCTTGTCCTCGGATTCCGCGAAGCCAGAGGGCGCTTGAGCCAGGCTCCTGCTGGTACTCCCAGGGCCAGGCTGGAGTGGCCAGTGCTTGGATCGAAATCCAGGGTGCCACGCAGCGTTTCCAAGCCATGTCCCTTCTTGGAACCTCCAAAAGTGGCACTCGTTTCAATGGAGGCCACCCGCAAATTCATCAACACTTGAGGGTAAATCCAGGGTAGGCCTGTCGAAAGGGGAGATTTCTCGGGGTTCAGTGAAACCAAGAGTTTCTTTTCGCAGCTGCGGGAACTGCGAAGAGGGAAATCCCGCGACCCCTGTGCTGCAACAAAAAAAGCAAGCCCTTTGCGCCATGCAGGCGATGCAGGTGTCTGGGATGCGCACCTGGGCGGCGGCCCTGGCGCAACTGGGATGTGGTTGATCGAAAGGTCCTTTTGCAATGGGAGGGCCATGGAGGAAACCGCCCAAAAAAAACTTTCACCGCGAAATGGAGAGTGTTGCCCATGGTCATTTGGGGGCTAGGAGTATTGATCAACTCAAATCTGTGTGTGTGTTTTGTTATATTATCAGAGGTGTAGTGAATGGAGGGAAAGGTAGACACACATATTGCTCAAGGTGCAAACTTATGCAATGCGAAGTGTTTGCCTGATCGGATTGAATCAGGCAGTTGGCATAACGCTGGTAGATGTCACCATCCCGAACAAGCAAGCCAATTGGCTTTTGGTGGACGCCCTGCGCGCAGTCAGCGGATGGAAAGGTTCTTGGACCTCCCAGTCAATGACAGCAAATCCTCATTGTAGAACAAGCAGGAGCAAAAAAGGACCCAACATCAGACAAGGGGCTTTGCGACCTGAGTGCAAGACCCATGAAAATAATTTTTCGTTGGAAGTCTCTTTGGGGTGGGTGGGTGGATATCACCCAGAGAAGTTTGAGTTAACTCGTCATGCCTTTGCTCTTTATCTCCAAGGCAACCGCCCCAAAACAGCGCCAAGGAGAGCATGGCAGCACTGAGCCGATGCTGATGTGGGCGGAGGCAGTGGCCAAAGCTGGCACGATACCAACAATGGCGCGGTTGAGAGGGAAGCAAATCGGACATGGAGCCAAATCCGACGCAGTCAGATGAAGTGCCAGGCCAACGATTATGCGTGTGCCTACTTCGGTCACGAGGCTCGAGAGATCTCAAGAGGCTGCTTACCTGTCGCCATGCCCTGCTTTGCTCCACCGCAGTGAGCTCAGTTGGCTAGATTTCCGCCCAGAAAAAAACACAGCTCTTGACCTAGCTTTGCGGCGGCACAGCAAGGGCAGTTGCCAAGGGGTGCTGCCGACTGGGGCCCGCCAGGCCTTTTGCACCTCGCCAGTGGAGGCTTGGGATCGGGTGGTGCGGGGCAGCCCCGCTCGGCGCGAAGCCCAGAAGCGCGCTGCAAAAAGCGACGTGTGTGGTGTTGCCGACTGACAAGCAAAACTCGCATGCGCCGGAGCCAACCCTGAATACGCAGGGGCATCCATGTTACTGGAGGGGGGGGGGAAATATTTAGTCCCTTGCATGGCCATCCAAGGACGAAAAGGACGTTCAAACTGGAATGGTGTGACCCTTTGTTCCGGTGGTGTAAATTGGGTGTGGGACAAATGCAACAACCATTGCATTTTCTTTGTGCGTCCTTTTCGATAACATGAAAATTATGGGCTAGTTAGCACCCGGTTTCCAAGCTTTTCAACGGGGTTGGTTCCCTGATGACAGATCATGCTAACCTACTTCAAGATGGGACATCAGCCCAGAGCGTGCGCCATTCAATAAGTTCAGCGAATGCGATCAAGTTCGCTCATCTGGCTATGATTTTGGTTTAAGTCTTCTCGGGGCTTGTTCAACGGGAAAACAAACCAAAAGGACAGCCAACCATTTTGTTGGTCCCCAATGACATGGCAGTACGTATCTCAGCAATGCACAGAATCTGCCCGCCCTGTTGTCTTCAGCCTCGCAAGCAAGCACATGAGATCGGTTTTGCGGCAAAAGCCTGGCAGTCAAAATGTCAGCTGCTACTAAGCAACACACACACACACACACTGACACACACACACACACAAGCAACTCGAACAACCTTGTTCTTGCTATGAATACCATCCTGGGCAATCTTGGTGAAGTGGCTTTTGCGAGCCCAGGTTCGTGACGGTGGTCGTGGGTGCTGGGATGCTGCAATACCTGCAGCAGGCCCTGAAGTGAAGACCTCAGCGATCAGCTCGCACGGGGCATGTTTTCACCTGGCTTGGGCCTGAAAGAGCACTCTTCTTGCTCTCTAGTGCCCTCTTGAAGATGACACAGTGAAGAAGGGGGTAGAAGCTTGAAGAGACCCCCAAAGCCAGCCTGGTTCATGAAGTCATTTTTCTCCAGTCAAAGTACATCTCTCAGGGAGGGCCAACACACGTGCTATCGTGCAAATTCTCACCAGTGGATTCCAGTCAAGAGATCGCAACAGAGTCTGATAACCTAGGCTTTTGATTCGCAAGTTATCGATAGCTGTTCCTACAGTTTTGACCATTTGCTCGCAAGCATATCTACGTGATTTGTAGGTGTTGCGCGTGCACCCTCAAACTGAGGAATGTGCATCCGCTGCTGCAACTCCGGCAGGTTTTGATCCCAGCGGAACCTGCCTGCGGTAATTCGGTCGCCGCCGAATTTTTAACCGCCTCCGGCTCTGACCGCCGACGTTGCAGGCGTGGGGCGCCGTATGGCTCAAGTCCGACGAACTAGGCGGTACAACGACACCAAAGGCTCGCCATTTCGTCGTTCGGCTGTTCATGTCTTGGTTGGGCTCCCAGCTGGTTGTGCGGCGACCCCGGTTCGGGACAGCCTCAATCTTCTCTCCCCTTTTCTGCATGTGTCTTGCAGGTACGGTGCATGCGCACAGCAGAAACCCCGGAAACCCGATTTGGCAAGGGACCTTGCGTTTGACCTCGTTGGCTCATGCCTCTTTGCCGCGAGACAGCAGCAAGAAGTGATGGGTGATTGCGGCGACTTGTTGGCTTACATGCGTTTTGCACTCGAGGCGTGGGTGGCAATAGAGGCCCTGTGTGACGCACTGTGCTCGGTCCTGCTGATACTTCTTCTCTCTTGTCCTCTGTTGCGTGATCTCTTTCCTTCGCAAAGGCCACTGCAGGACTTGAGCAGGGACCCTTGGCGGTTGTTTGAGCCGGGGATGCGGGTGGCTTTTTGTTGGCAACCTCCTTCTTTGGAACAGTCCCTGCAAGTGATGGATGGGGATGCTTCTGGTTTTTCTTTTGATTGCGCCCTTGCCCTTTAAGGCCGTTTGTTCTCCAGTTCTTTCCCGTCAAATACCGAGGGCAAAGGTGAAGGCCGGACTGAGTACAGTAGCTGGCGGAAAGGGAAAGCTTTTGGGCTCAGACAGCCGCACGGGCGCCAGCTGAGCTACGTGCGCGCCAGAACTTGGAAAGGCGCCTCCTGCGCGCATCTGCAAAAACGAGGGTGCGGCGCACGAGTTACAGCAGCGGTTAGCGACAGCGCGCGCCTTGACACATAAGAAAGTTGCATTCATCATCCCCACGCCGAGTGGCGCAGGGAACTTTCCTAGTTCTGCCCTTTGCGCAGAGGGCCATAGATGCAGTGGCTTTCAAAGCGGATGTGCCGCGTATCGGAACGATCGTCCCGAGATGCTGTTGCAGGGAGGCAGAAGCACTGCGTGCAAGTGGAGGCTCGTCTGGGCGACGATGCCTTTTTGCTTTGAAAGGCTGGCCAGGATGCTCTCAGACCCCCACTCTTCTGTGCCTAAGACGGAGGAGGAGGAGGATGGCGCGGGCGTATCTTACGGATGCAAAAACCAAGATTCCTGAATCTTGGACCTTATAGTGCGCCAAAATCACGCACTGACATCACGATGCCTGCGCCCCATTGTGCGGAGCAGGGCTTAAAACCGGAGTCTGAAGTGGTAACGCGCCAGGTGCACCCAAGTCGTCAGAACCCTAGGGAACACGGCTGGAGCCCAGGCGGAATCGAACAACCCAAGGTTCACGCGCGACTGTGTCCCGCATCCCCCAGATTCATCCCCCAGCGGCGAGCAGGCAAAGAGGAAGGCTGCGTTCTTGTGTCCAAGAGCGCCGTTTGTAGTTGGCGGGTTTCGGGCTGTTGGCCCCAAACGCCTTCGAATGAAACCCGTAATGGAGGGTATGCGCAGCTTCGTTTTGGTCGCTTCCAGCAACAACCCGTGGCTTGTGGCTTGATGGGCCAGGTTCTCCCGCTTTCGGACCATTTGCGTGTTTGGCTCGGACACCACGGAGGCACCGGCGGGTTCTGACTAACTGCGCACTTCGGCGTCGTTCAGCAAAGTACGGCAAGAGCGGATGACCCAGAATGTCATAGTGCGGGCAGAGGGGGTTGACTCACATGTGCAGTGGAGGAATCAGACCCAACCAGAGCGCTTGAGGGCAAGGAGGCGCTCTTTGTTGTGATGGTTGCAGTGCACCCCAGGACTTCGATTCCTTGCCTCAGGAGCTGAGGCGTGGGAAGAGAAAGTTGCGGCTGCATCTTCAAATTTTGAATCCGTTAGTTTTGGGCCATTCCGACAATTTGCTCAAGCAAGCATTGTGTTGGAGCGAGAATTCTTGCAACGACAGGGTCCTTTTTTGGATGGTCCTTTTTTGGATGGTCCTCAGGAGAAACTCACATGCTTTCATTGCGATTTGAAGAACTTCGGAGATCAGTCAGTGCGTGGCAAGATTATCAGCAAGCAGGAGCGGCAGACTTCCCTCATCAAACAAACAACACGGCATCATGGGTGTGGATCACGGGAATCTTCGCAATCTATCCTCTGGTCCACTCAAGATGTGACCTAAGAGTACAAGTACTTGGGAGACCATGTTGCAGTTCAAGCAATGCTCCAACGTTGTGGGGCGGGCACACTGTGGGAAAAGAACAAACAAGAGGCACCATGAGGGGTGCAGACTGCGATGGCCAGGAGTCATTTCAAGGCATCGATTGCATCTTGGCCACAACGAGTTTGAGATGAGGAAACAGACGGCTCGACAAGCACACCTCGGTTTGATTCGTGGAGATTGGCTAATGGGAAGCGGGAGAACTCAAGGATGGCTTGCATGTTCCCGTATCTTTGCTTCCGTCAAAACCAACTGGATGGAGCACCAGTGCACCAGGCCATGAGTTTGTCTCAAGATGAGGATGCTCTTTTTTCCTAATCTTGCGGGATGCCAAAGGATGGCCAACCGGTTGGAACACGCCCCACACCTTGGCTCGGCTGTCTGATGGGAGCGGCCTCAGGTCACGGTGCCTTTCACCTGGCAGAAGCTGGAGTTGCAGGCGGACGATCTGAGTCAACTGGAAGTCTGAGTTGGATCCATGCAGGTGGCTTACCAGTTCCTCCACGAGCTTTTCCGAGACAAGGAGGAGCGCTGGGGACCTCTCTCACCGGAGGTTCACTAGAACCAGGGCAGTTGGAGGTGCAGGCTTTCTGATTCGTGAGGCATGGACCACGCTGCAAACCACAGTCGGGTTGTTTTGCACGCTGCCTTTCTGAACTTTTAGACTTTTCCCCTTCCGGCTTCCCAAGAAATAGCCGAAACGACCAGGCTTGGTTGTCGAGCCCCGTCCGATGCTTGAAAAGGACATGTGGCACACCTTGGAGCTCAAGAAGTTTGCGGGCTTCCAGGTGCTTTGGGGGTGAAGCTGGGCCCTTCGAGGTGCTTTAGGGGGCTGTCCCGGCTGAGCTGACACAAGCTTCTTGGTTGGTATTTGTGTCATGTAGTGAGTGAATACACGCACATAACAGGAGACTGAGGCGGTCAAGTCAACCTCTGCGAGGATTCCTTTGCAAGGTGTCATAGTCATGCTCTTGTAGCTTCAACGTGAGACCCAAGGCTTGGCCACCTTTTGACTTCAAATCCAGTATTTGCGGTGGCCAAGCCTGGGGCAAATGTGCCAAGCGTAGCCATTCGGAGGCTCTGAAGGAGAACGACTTGCCGGGCCTTCGGCGCATAGGGGCGCGTGCCTCATTTTTGCTCAAGTCGCGACTGGCAGTTCCCTTTGAGGGGCTGCCAACTTCAAGAACCACCTGCACGGCCGCCCCCAACCCCCCAAACCCCCCCCTCCCAACCCCCCCAAAACAAAAGAAAAGAAAGAAGAAAGGACATTTGTCTCGGCCCTCCGCCTCCAAAGATTCTGCTTCGACATCGCGAGGACCTGGATAGGCTGTGTTGCAAGGGGACTCCGTCCCAATTCGCCTTCTGAGTTGGACGAGCGGGTGAAGCGCCTGGATCGGGACCGCAACAACGATGAGCTGGCGCAGCTGCTGCAAAAGCACGAGGAGGCGCATCGCTTGCTGCTTCCGGCGACCAAGGGGCATGTCACTAGCGGTTGGGCAGAGCTCCCCGGGTTTGTGCTCGCAATCATGGACCTTGACGCTTGCCGCCAGTGGCGCACGGACCAGCCAATCCTGTCTCTTGTGCATTCTGTGCATTCCGTTCCACGCTCAACACACATGGGCAGACATGTTTCAGACCACTTTTAATGAAAGTAACAACACTTGGGTGTGTTGGGCCTCAAGCTCATTTGACCTGCTCGATTCTGGGAAGAACAACTCATATCAGACATGTTTCTTCCACTGCCAGAGGCATCTTCTTGACACAGGACATGAACATGGTGATTTTTGAGAGGAGCATTTGGCATTGAAGGACAAGCTTGTGTCGGCCAAGCGGCTAAATCAACAGCAGCGGGACCGACAACGCACGCCATCGCCTCTTTGGCCAGGCCAGGCGCAAGCCTGAGGCCAAGATCGACAACAGCGATGACGAGCCTGGGGTGGACTGAGCGAAGTATTGTTTGGCAAAGATCCCACCAGGTTCTTTGCTTGATGCATCATGAGGCGTCCAAAGCAAGTCCAATGTTTGGGACCAAGCCGCGGCTGAATGTGGGCTGCCTTGAGTTTTCCTTGGATTCAACTCCATACATTGTGACACCTGCACGAGCAGTCGTGTCACACAATGCGCCGTGCGAAGGGGAGGGCATGTGTATTTGAGCACCCACGGTTTGAACAATCACCTTTGAGCTTCGTTCAGGTTGTCTCTTCAAGGCCAATGTTAAACATATGACCCCTTTTTGAACCCTGCCGATTGTGCCTCTTTTTTAAACGACATTCCAAAAGACCCGCAAGATGCCTGCAATTGGTCGATTATTGTTTTGCTGTTGAATCCCAATTGGTGAGGCATTGCCTTTGTCGCTGCTTGCAGCATCGGTGATGGCCAATTGGGTGACAAATGTTGTCCTTGTGGCCCGCAATCAATTTGCAGAACGAACTGCAGCCCTCAGGTTCTAGAGAAGAATGTCGAGAGATCCGGAGTGTCAGCAAGCTCGCAAACCCGACAGCACAAGAAGCCCAGATCAGCACAGTTAACAACACAACCAGCAGCCCAGCTGGCTGGGGATCCAGAATCTGATGGCCACACCTTCACAATGAGCTTCATGCCGCGCCATGGCATCTCAGCTTTGCTGGCTGCGCTGTCCGGATCCTTGACATCGGCAGGCAGGTAATGTATGGCAAGCACTGCGTGTTGACAGGGTCGGTGTTTTTCAAAGCAGTTTCACAATAGATACAACAATCAAAACAAGCCAGAGAGCAAGTTGCTTGCCCGACACACACTTTGGAGTGTTGAGTTTGATTTGCTGGGTCGTTCGGAAGATGCCGACAGGCTACCCAGAGGCGGATGAGAGCCATGTCCAGAGGCTTTTGGCCAAGATGACCACTGAAGCTGCTTGGCCAGCTCTTGTTTGTCAGAAGTGGAGTCCAGTGGGTATTGATTTGCTTCTCTAAATCTGAAGGCTTGACGCAAGAGTATCAGATTTAGGTTGGGAATGCCTTGTGAATCCTTGTCTTTTCTCCTTTTTGACACTTCTGCCTGGTCCCCGAATTTTGCACATTCCCAATTGACCGTGAATCTGAGGAGAAGCTCCTACAAACCTGCATCGACTCGCAGTGCCCGGAGAGCCGTGCCAGGCGGGGCTGGGGAGAGCCTCTTCGGGGCCCCGACAGCCTTCCGAATAGCAGGAGCGGCCATTCTCAGGGGTGGCCCCTTTGCAATGAGCCCTTTTGGTTCAGGATTTGGCACATGAGGCCGCAAGGAAGGCCTTTGTCAAGCTGGTGCCACAAGGCGAGACGTTCGTGAGGTGGCTGCGTTGCGACCCCGGCGGGGGCGGCGGCGTGGCGGGAGGCGGCGACGCGTGGTTCAACATGGAGGAGGGGCTTTTTGTGTGGATCGGGGGGGGGGGTGGCGGGGTTGATTCGCTTCATCTGGATTCTGATGAGGGAGAAGCCAGTGAAGAGGGCTGTTCAGAGCATCAAACTAGTAAGACCGCCGCGGCCAGTAACCATCCTTTGCAAGAACAAGTGTTTGATCTTCCAGTATCGGTTGGGTGAGATGGTGACAATGTTGACCCCACCGATGGGTGCACGTGCAGGACCTTCCAAGGGTTGGAATCCGCGGCATGCGCATGCGCGATGGGCCGAAAGGCATGACCTGCACCTGGGCTGCTCTTTGGCGTATTCTTGGTTTTGGAACCTCCTTGCAGTCAACATAATATATTGGTGCATACTACAAGTAGACAAACGGATGCATCATGTGCTGCTTGTCCTTCGTGATGCTGTGGGACTTCCATCAGAGGGTTTGCTGCAAACTTTCGTTCTTTCCCCATTGGTTGTGCTTTGTACCGTACGAGTGCCGAACAGTCGACAATCTTCTTTGACCCTGTGCAAGAAACCAGCTGTTGTTCTACAACAAAAGGCCGCTACGTAATTATTCTCCATGTCTCCAAACAGGCGCACCCCCAAAATGGCGCTCGTCTTCACTGTATGCAACCGGAAGCCGACCGTGAGGGGTCTGGTCTTTGACAAATGGCTATGAGTCACAGGGAACTGCCTCCAAAGTGGTTGCGGTGTGTGGACTCCGAGGCCAGGGCGGGTCCGGCGCCTTCAGCGCGCCCTGTCCGGCGGATGGCACCTCCCCGTCCTTCCCGTCCCAAGTGACCCGCGCGGCCAGCTGGAGCACGGAGCTGCTCGGTTGGTTGGCCGCTCGGGGAAGGGAAGATCACTTGCTCCGGAAGAGGCACGGGTATTCGAGAAAGGCATATTTCGTGAAATGCTGGGGGTGCCGCCACCAGGGAAAGTGCTGCAAGTTGCAAGGATGGCGTGGCAACCGCCAGTTGCGGGTGGGTCTGGGCATTGCTTGACTCAGGCTGGAGGAGGAGATCGGACAAGCAATAGGCGCGACGGAAGGGGCGTTGATGCGATCCGGCTCGGTGCCCGTGCAATCGTGGGTGTTTCATTCTGGCCGCCAAACCAGAATTCAGAATTGCAGAACCGGTGGGAAGTTCCCCGAACCGGCTTGGAGGGCAGTGGGGACTTCTCACACTCAGTTCCCCTGAAGATTTTGACCGCCCTCGGGCTAACTCTCAGGGGACATCGCTGCCACGCTGGACATCCATGCGGCTTTGCTGCCAACGATCAACATCCTGCCCTGGCTGAACTGGGGACGTGCGCAGGAGCTCATCGTTTGCCGGTTTAGGAGCAAATGTGTCTAAGCATGAAAGGTGGCGTGCAACACATGAGGAGACAGTGACTGTTGTTGGTCTTTTGTTGTTTTACTTCTTTGTCAGCAGATCCAGATGCCCCCTTTGCAAGGCAACCTTGCGATTTGGCAACACACCTGCTCTTTGGATGTCCATGGCCTGCTTGAATAATCGTGGGGTTGTTTTTGGTGGACATTAAAACTGCATGGGGTTTATGGACGTGAACAATGCCTCCCCAACTGTCTCCCAATCGAGGAGAGCTACGGCGAAGATCCGTTCTTCAGCGGGAAGATGGGGGCCGCCGTTATCCGTGGCGTCCAGCAGCTCGGGCGGACCACAAAATCCATGGGTTGAAAAAACAAACGGAAGAACAGCACCTTCCCAGGAGCAGTTTTGGGAGATTTGCTACGTTTCCGATTGCTGGTGCACCCCTGCTTCCCAGTTTTTCGAAGCCCAGGAAGGACAAGAAGGTCATGGCCACCGCGAAGCATTTCCTGGCCAACAACATCGAGAACACCCGGCCGCTGGCCTTAGACGTCGGAGCCCAGAAGCTTTCTCTCTGCACATGGATGAAGGGCTGTCGTGACAACTCTGTTTGCTGAAGCGATGAACAAGCGACCACATTTCTTGGTTGTGCCCTGTGCAGAACCGGTGAAATATGAGAGGTTTAACGTTTGCAGGTCGTGACAACGAAGTAATTGTAACGTCATCTTGGAAAACCTCGATAGCCAGACGCTCACGCGGATTTCAGCAGTACATCCCTAAGTGTATGCTTACTTGCTTGTCAGGTTTCACGATAAAACGTGTGAATGATGAAACAAACACTCGGTGTTGTTGCTCAAACCAGCATGAACTTGTGAACACCCTGATCGGGGTGTTTCCATTTGCCGATCATGCTGCTATAAGTCATGTTTTGCCCCAACAACTTGGGAACTTGCCAAGGGCCTCCTTTGAATTAGACCTTGGAAGCAACACATTGGAAGGCATGCCGTTTCACCCTTCTTGCTGGGAAGCATGCGCAAGCCTGGCGAGGTGGTGGGTCAGCGCAGAGATGGATGAGAAGACTTTGCACGATGTGTATCTCAGGCAGCTCAGCACTGACTTCCCAATTTATATTGGTTGCACAGTGGAGAGGCCACTCCCATAAGGAACCACCTCCTCCCCACTTAAAGGCCGGTCTATTTTCGCACAGTAGTGGAAGAGCAACTTATCTTGCACAGATTTGACAAATGTCCGAAGGCAGTTGAACGCGTATGGCTGGTTCGCATCGAAACGCTTAGTGCACAGCGCTTCACATCTGAAGAGGTGGGTCTGTCTTTTTTTGAGGGTACCCCTTTTTGGATGGTTTTACAGCGCCAAAAGAAAAACCGCCAATTGTGGGTGTCCAAGAGAAAAAGAGACACCCATGTGTTTCTGCCTGGCTTGTCGAAATGCCCGCCAGGGCTTGGGCCATTGTGGTCTCTGACTCTGCGCCTGAGCTGGTGATGACGTCCTACAACAGGCGGGGTGTTGGATTCAGCCGGCAAAGGTTTGGATCCGGGGCCCTGAAATATGGCTTTAAAGGAAAGCCAAGAGGAAGCTCATCAGGTTGAAGTTGAGGAATGCCTACATTGTGTTCTGGCGAAATGGAGCTGAACAGCTGACCCAGTAGCGAACAGCTGAACATTCCAGCACTAGCAGGCTGAGGATGAACAAGGCCAGTTTGATTGTTTGTCTATGGTGGTGCCTTTCATCGCAGCGATTGATTCCCAGGATTCAGGGGAAGTGGGCATTTACCGACCCGAAGTTCATTGACATCCTGCGGGACCAGTTGGGCTTCGATGGCAGCATCATGACCGAGCCTGGCCTGAGGTAAATTACTTGCACATCTACCATGCTCTCGACACCACCAGTAAATTGCAACGTTTGGAGGGGAAATTCAGGTACAGTACTGCTCTAAACGGAGAACTGGGGTTCGGTGAAACTAAGGGTTGCTCTTGGACAGAGCACTCCAACAGTGATCTCGGCGATTGTGGATACTTCGTATAGCGCCGGTCCCTCCTGAGTCACGGCGAATCGGAACGAATTGGATCGAATTGAGGACTGGTATGCCTCCTGGGAGGCAATCACTGGTGGAATGATTTTGGGAGAAGTAGGGCAGAGCAGCCCCTTCTACGGGGTGAAGGGCTTCATCCCCAGCAACAGCCCCCTGGCCGAATCAGTGGGGCCTTCTTGGTTTCGTTCATTCGTGCAGATGGAAATTTCTGACTGCGTGTTCTTTGAACAACCCAAGGGCGTGAATGCCTTGATCCAAGAACGTTTGGACATGTCAACAGAAGTACACAAACTGGAAGAGGAATCATCGCAGGCTGGGCTTTTCTTCGAAGGGCGGTAAGTTGTACCCCAACTCATCAAAGGGCACCTCCCTCCTTTCAAGGCCTCTGGCGCGAATCTTTTTGGGCAACAAGTCCCCAGCTTCATAACGGAGTGCACCTGCCACATCCCAGGCCTCTACTCTGCTGGCGTGGACATGGAAATGCCCTTCTGCAGCAAAAACCGGGACGCCGTCGCCCAGGCGCCGGGTGGGTTGTGCGAGCGCGGGGCTCGGGTTGGTCCCCGTCACCGGCTTCGGAAGAAGCCATGCTTGCGCCTGGCATTCTGGACTAAGGAAGTTCTAGCACATGACTGCCCCCCAGCATCTGCGGATTTCCTCAGCATTAGTAATCCTTAGTAAGCGAGCACGCTGTTCAAAGAAACCAGCGTCAAGATATTTGGAGACAACAAGCCTTCGACAGAATCTGCCCTCTCAAAATAAGAGTTTCTGGTCCTTCCGGGCGAATGAACTGTTTGCCTTTCTCCTCGCACCAAGGCCGCCGTTTTTGCAGATGGTCGGTCAACCCACTCGAGGCACAGGCTTGCGGGGACGCGCGGGAGGACTGCACCACTCTGCAGCACCTGGACCGCGCGACAGGGCGGATCCTGCGGTCCAAGCTGAGGCCGGAATTCGGTTTGGCTGGTTTGAGGGCTAAGTGGGATTGTTTGGCCTTGTGCGGCCGCTTGCCTGCATGCTTGGTTGGTTGGTTGGTTGGTTGATTGGTTGCTTGCCCGCCCGCCCGCTCGCCCGCCTGCCCGCCCGCCCGCTTGCTCGCTTGGTTGGTTAGTTGGTTGGTTGGTTGGTTGGTTGGTTGGTTGGTTGGTTGGTTGGTTGGTTGGTGGTTTGGTGGTTGGGTGGTTGGGTGGTTGGTTGGTTGGTTGGTTGGTTGGTTGGCTGGCTGGCTGGCTGGTTGGTTGTTTGAGAGGGAAGTTGATGTTACAATGCGGGCGGTGGGGGGCGTCTCAGCCCTGGCAGGTATGGTTTGCTCGGCGAGAGCAAGAACCACACTCGGCTCCCTGCATGGGATGAGAAGTTCGACAGGCCGCCTCTCATGTGTCAGGCTTTTAATCCAGTCTTGAGCATTGAGCAGCCAATGTCTGACTTCAAGGGTTTTCCTTGGCTGCATTCGAGCAAGTTGCAGCTCTCCTGTTGCCGTTGAAGTATCCCTTCTTTGCCTATTGTCGCATCATTGTACTTGGCCCAAATATCTTCCTTCACCCATGAACAACCATGTTCTCCAAGCATATGCTGCCCCCTGCCCTTCAGGTTTTGCATAGTTTTCATGCCGCGCGGCCGCGCTGCCATGGTTTCTTGCCAGGCTGATCCTCCGTGCGGCGCATGAGGGCTTAGTGCTGCTGAAGAATGAGGGCTTACTCCCCAAGGCCCGGACTTCCAGCTGCGCGAAATGGGAGGTGGCTTTGATCTTTGAAAAGGCCCAAAGGTCATCGCAGAAGGTATTGGAGTATTTGAGTATCGCCTCGCCTTTTCTTGGAATGAGGGAAGGCCCCCCCTCCCCCCCCAAAATGCCCCCAAACCCTCCCACCTCCCCCCTCCCCCCCACAAATACCCCCCCTCCCCCCGCCCCCATTTCCATGATTTCCTTCAAGGTCCCGCACCTCGCGCGAGGCCGGGAGAGCCGTGGAGCGCCTGGCGGTGCTGGGCAGCGCGGAGCAGCTGGAGCTGGGGGACCACGGCTCCAGCGCTGTGAAGCCCGCCGGCAGGCGGGGAGCCCAGGGAGGCCGGAGGTTTCCCCGCCCCCCCTCAAAACAAAACTTGGAGCATCCCAATCGGGGACTGAGAATTTGGGACTGGTTTTCATGCTCGTTCACTAAAGCTCCAAGTTTCTGGCGAGTCCGGACTTGGAACTCATGGGCAGGGCAGACCTCGAATCGCGCCTGATGCCAAGCTTCATGAACAGAGAATTATGTGTCCGAACCAGCTTTCAAAACAATGAAGACGACACAGCAAGAGCAAAACACACCAACATAAACCGAGCAACTGACCAGAGTTAAGCATTGCGAAAAGCAAACATGTGGACAAAGGACGAAGCAACACACACACACAAAACAAGTCAACCTAAAATGACAGCCACAACAGACAACCGCCGGAACCCAGTACAAAACCACAAAACCACATATGCAACAGGAAGCAAACGTCGCAACCGAAAGTAAGGAGCTCAACAGCAACCCCATGCAACCCCATGCAACGCCATGCAACGCCATGCAACGCCATGCACCTCACCCACTTTTCCTAACACACGAAACCAAACTCACCTGGGTGGTGATTGGGCTTGTGCTTTTGCTGAGTTGGTGGCGACAGTGGCAGCAGCTTCGTTCCCTGTCACAGGGCTGATAGGAGTAGAGATCCGGGACGAGCTGATGTGCGGAGGTGTATGTGGGCGTGTCGGGGTTCGCTTACATTTGTTTGACTGTTGAGAGTTGAGAGGCTGGTCACCGTGCTGGACGGGCTCAAGGAGAAGTGCCATGGCTGCACAGCTTTGTCATGGCTTTGAGTGTTCGTCCCTCCCGCCTCCAGCAACTGCGTAATCATCATCGTTTGTCATTTGCTACAGTACAGGGGATGACATGGGGCGCACTAACCCTGGTACCATTACGAAATGGGGGTTGCTCACCAAATCCAACGTCAATTAGGAACATTGACCACAGCCCGCCCTTGCAGAAGTGATGAGACAATGTGAGAGAGACGGCTGAAGACTTGACACAGACAAGGCTGCTTTGAAGGATTCACATGCAAGTTCCAGTTGCTTCCGTGAATCGTTTGGACATTTGATTGCAAAGAGCACGGCCATTGTAGGAGCTGTAGTAGGCAGTGAAATCTTCAAACTATGGATGGCACTGCTGGCGCTGCCCCGTTGCAAGGTACCACGGTGCGGACGTCAGACTCATTCAGCAAAACACCACGGAAGATGTGGCTGCTTGGACTGAATGTTGCACTGTTCCTTTTGGCGATAACCTGGCACTCTTCCACGCAAGTCAAGACCTTCACGTCGGCTTCCCCTACAGCAAGTCTTTTAGCGCTTTGGATTCCGCGCTCCCCACAGTGCCGGGGGTCTCCGTCTTCTCTTGTGCTGCGCGCGGCTGGAGAGGCCTTCGTGAGATCCGCCGATTTGGTGGTCATCGACGTGGGCTTCGACTTCACCTTTGAGGGAGAGCCGCGGGCTCAGGGGTGCCTCGAGTGCCTTGAGCCGAGGTGCCATGGATAGGGTTCACCATGCCCATGCTTGCACGGCGAGTTGGCCACATCGTTGGTTTGCAGCAGAACTCCAGCGGGTGTTCGTTAGCAACCGTTGAACCATGAGCGTGCACCTTTGATCATGCCCAGAGTCAACAAGGTACAAGTGTCGCTTGTTTCAGCTTCTTCAAGCTGGTCGGCCCGTACTTCAATTTGCGGTGCTCAGGTTCCTCCCTCCGGCAACTGGCGGTGACAGGAAGTACTTGACTCTGCCACGCGCATGCACAGGTGGCTGGTGAGGCAAGGTCAAATTCGGGTGACGTATGAATTTTCCCAACAAACACGGGCTCACCATGCTTGTCCCAACATGGTCATCATGACACAGCTGAAAAGCTGTGCTATGCGCCTATCCCCCAGATCAAACAGCGACTAATCAAGCTACTCCTTGTAGATTCTTCCGTTCATGTTCGTTCGGGCATTGAGGTAAACCGGTGCCATGGCAATTGAAGGAAAACAGAGACGTTGCCACTTTTGTACTGTTTTCTCATGTTGCGCCCGGGTATCCTCTCTCAGTTCTTTGTATTCGGGGTGAGCGGTGCTTAGGCATCCTTTGCATGTGCATCTCATCCAGCAGGCAGGGCTCTTCGACCGGTGTTGCGTGCTTTGGGTAACTATGAGCCCATTTCCTTGAGGATCCTGGAATGGTAGCGACGTGCACAACGCATGCTTCCAGTAATCGTCACTGTCTGCAGGCTTTGACGCTTCAAGCAGAGGGAGTCAGTGACATTGAGGTAGCCCTGGGCGTGGCAGGTTTGCGGGATAATCTAGCGGTGCGTTGATGACAGAACTGCAGCGCAGACTCACTCACTGCCCTAAATCAGCCAGCAAGCAGGCACCAGACTTCCGCCTGATGTCGTTTGGAAGCATCAGAAATCGCTTGCGTCAGGTCGCATCTGTCAACCATAACGTGGTCGTGGTGATCACTTCAGGCCAGCTAGATCCTCCAATCATATCGCAACGGATTGGTTTGCCGGCACGTTTGGCTCCGTTGTTTCTCTGCCAGCGACATAGCGGGAGTTTTCTCTTTTGTCCTGTCTTGTGCTGCCTTTGCACTTTTTAAGAGACGACGCCCTTCCTTTGCCATCTATCTATCTAATCTTTCTTCCTCACTGCTACTGCTACTGCTACTGCTACTGCTACTGCTACTGCTACTGCTACTACTACTACTACTACTACTACTACTACTACGACTACTACGACTACTACGACTACGACTAGGACTACGACTACGACCACCAGCACCACCACCACCTCCTCCACCATCTCCACCTCCACCTCCGCTTCTTTGGGCCTTTTATTTTCATGTTTGAATGTTGTTCCCTCAAGTTGTTTTGTCACCTTCCCAGAGTTGCCCAGCTTTGAAAATTTGACTGCCCATGTTGCCCCCCAGCTTTGGCCTTGAGGCCCAGCAATGGGCTGAGCCCATCCCACAGTCTGCGGGTCCGATCATGGCCACAAACCTGGGAACCAAGCCGAGAGTGCCAGGGTTTTCGACGCCGCAGGCGCATCGGTGATTGTGGAGGACTTCGTTGATCAGGCCAGGTGGCGCGTTTTGCGCGATTTGTTTGAATCCCAGAGGGATGGATATTTGAGAATGGCAGGCTTGACTGTAACATGTGAATACCTGAATGCCTGGCAATGTTAATGGTTAAGGGTCTTTTGTCATGGGAATGGCCCCTTAGGATCCAGTTGAATTTTCAAGTTTGCCAACATGGTGAAACCGAGGGCCTTCCCAGCTGACTTGAGGGCTAGTCACAACTCAACCGTCCACCAGTCAATGCAATACACACCCACACACATTCTGGATGGAGACCGTTGTGTAACTTTGCAGGGATCAGCACGCCTCGCGATGTTACTGTTATTGGTTGCCCGGAAACACAATCCCTGCTGAATTGTTGCCCTTAGGAGGGAGAGGCACTGCCACAACATCCATGAATTCCCCTTCCAGGGGTCAATGCTTTGCCCGCCTCAACGCGCGCATCGCAGCGAGGTCCAGGCGATCATTTGGATGGGCTACCCTGGGCCGCACGCGCCTCGGAGCCTTTGGGCAGCAGTGAGGGTTGAGACCTGCAAGTTTTCGGGGAATGTGCCAGATGCAAAAATGACACGCTTCCAACTGGTTGGCAGTTCGCATCCTTTGACAACCATCCAATGTACAAGGTGGGGGCTGACTCTCTAGTCCTTGGCCCATTCGAGGCTTGGCGGGCAAGCTCTGGCCGACGTGCTGGCGGGTGACGTGCTCCTGGCCTGACTTTCGGGGTGCTGTCCTTGTCTTGGGAGCCCTTTGTTTGGCTGGATTCATAAGAACACAACAAGCATTCAGAATAACCGGGTGGTGTGCTGGGTGCCTGAATTGCTTGATCTGAGGAGTGCACAGTCATGTCATTTGCTGTTTCTAGTTGCCAAGTTGCGCGCTGTTCTGTTGTGATCCAGCGCATCGTCGCAAGTAAGGCTGGAGCCGCTTTTATTTGTGACCCGGTCGATTCCCCAAATATATATTGCAAGGCAACCAACCTGATCCAACCAACACCGGCTGTATATTGCGGTCCACTACATGGTGAAGGCTTCTCATCCAACGCGGGACTTGGTATCTTCTTCATCCCTGGATGACCCCATTGGCATGTCCTGCTCGCTCCTTGAGTGGCGCTTGCAACAAAGTGCGGTTCAATATGATGGATCATCATTGCTTTCAAGTGCGACATTGAGGGCATCAATTCATCTTGCACACTTTTGTTCGTAGATGTCCGGTTTCCCCCTTGGCATGTCCGGGGGTGGGTTTGTTGGGGGCTCAGGACCTAAAAGGGGAGTGATCATTCTGATGCGAGGTGAACCCCAGCGGCAAGATGCCCGCGGTCACGCCCAAGCGGCCGCAGGAGAAGCTGACGGCGAATTCAGATCCATGGGCGAAAGGATGGATCGATTGCATGAACTTCCGGGGCATGAATCAGCTCGCAAAAAGGGGGGTATGACAAGGTCGGTTTGCTTCAGATGTGAGATCGTTGGGCTCACCCAGTTCCAGTTTTGAACGAAGGCGCATGAGTTTGCCAGCTCGCAAACGAGTCATGAGTACCTCGGCAGCCCTGTATCACTGTTCACACGATGTGATATTGCATCACTGCTTTTGTCTAAGGTAGCAGATTCGGCTTGCGCTTGGAATGCCCGCAGTATGCATTCTCCATTTTTTCTGATTGCTGGAGTGGTTGGGATGTTGCTCAGGTGCAGGAATTGTTCCCCGTTCAATTTGGGTGACCGGGGAGGGCCATTCTAAATCCCATATGCTTGCCGGAGACGTACTGCGTTGCTCCTGAGCATTGACACATTGCACGCTCCGAAAGTGTATCATGAATGTGAGACTAGCACCTGCCCAGGACTATTTGCCTAGTGGCACGCCTCTGGAGTCGGCATCCCCAGCTCAGGACCCGATCTGGCACATTTGTCGTGCTGATGCCTATTGGGTTTGATTTGTTTGTCAATTTCCGAGGCCGTGGGCGCTAGACAAGATCGACGTGGCCCCGGCCTATCCATACAGCCACGGGCGTGGGTCACAGCAATGTGGGTTAGAGAGCGAGCCTGTCGTATGCAGCATGAGCAAAGCCTCGGCAGTTCCTTGCAGCATCAACTGACAAAAGTCAAGATGTCAGGTTTAAGCACATGTGGCAGAGCGGAGTAGCACCACGATACCCCTTTGGCGGGAGCCTGAGCTGCAGGAGCAAGAGCGAAAGCATGTCTTCCACCACATCTCCTTCTAGAATCGCATTCATGCACAGAAGCCATGGCATTCATCGCATGAAGGTGTTCACCGACCACTCGGTCATGACAGCATTCATGTCACGCAAGGCATTCATGACAGGCAAGGCCCTCATGGCATGCAAGGCATGCAAGGCACTCATGGCATGCAAGGCATGCAAGGCACTCATGGCATGGAAGGCATGCACGGCACTCATGGCACTCATGGCATGCAAGGCATGCACGGCACTCATGGCATGCAAGGCATGCACGTCACTCATGGCATGTATGCAAATCACGGCATTCATGAAATGCAAGGCATGGCACGCAAGGCACTCATGGCATGCACGGCATGCACGGCACTCATGGCATGCAAGGCATGCAAGGCATGCACGGCACTCATGGCATGCAAGGCATGCACGGCACTCATGCAATGCATGCAAATCTCGACATTCATGAAGTGCAAGGCACTCATGGCATGCAAGGCATGCACGGCACTCATGGCACTCATGGCACTCATGGCATGCAAGGCATGCACGGCATGCACGGCACTCATGGCATGCAAGGCATGCACGTCACTCATGGCACGTATGAAATGCAAGGCAGTCATGGCACGCAAGGCACTCATGGCATGCACGGCATGCACGGCACTCATGGCATGCAAGGCAAGCACGGCACTTGTGGCATGCAGGCATGCGCGGCACTCATGGCATGCAAGGCATGCACGGCACTCATGGCATGCAAGGCATGCACGTCACTCATGGCATGTATGCAAATCACGGCATTCATGAAATGCAAGGCAGTCATGGCACGCAAGGCACTCAGGGCATGCACGGCGTGCAAGGCACTCATGGCATGCAAGGCATACAAGGCATTCATGGCATGCATGCAAATCACGGCATTCATGAAACGCGAGGCACTCATGACATGCAAGGCATGCACGGCACTCATTGCATGCAAAGCACTCATGGCATGCAAGGCAAGCACGGCACTTATGGCATGCAGGCATGCACGGCACTCATGGCATGCATGCAAACCCCGGCATTCACGAAATGCAAGGCATGCACGGCACTCATGGCATGCAAGGCATGAACGGCACTCATGGCATGCAAGGCATGCACGCCACTCATGGCATTCATGGAATGCAAGGCACTCATGGCATGCAAGGTGCGCACGGCACTCATGGCATGCATGCAAATCACGGCATTCATGAAATGTGATGGCGTGCAAGGCATGCACGGCACTCATGGCACGCATGCAAATCACAGCATTCATGAAAATGCAAGGCATTCATGGCGTGCAAGAAATGCGCGGCACTCATAGCATGCACGACGCTCATGGAATGCATGCAAATCACGCATACGGCACTCATGGCATGCAAGGCATGCAAGGCATGCAAGGCACTCATGGCATGCCTGCAAAACACGGCATTCATGGCACTCATGCCTTGCAAGGCACTCATGCCATGCAAGGCATGCGTCGCACTCATGGCATGCATGCAAATCACGGCATTCATGAAATGCAAGGCACTCATGGCACTCGAGGCATGCAAGGCATGCACGGCACTCATGGCATGCAAGGCATGCACGCCACAAATGGCATGAAAGGCATGCGCGGCATTCATGGCATGCACGGCACTCATGGCATGCATGCAAATCACGGCATTCATGAAATGCAAGGCACTCATGGCATGCAATGCAAGGCATGCACGGCACTCATGGCGTGCGAGGCATGCGCGGCACTCATGGCATGCATGCAAATCACGGCATTCATGAAAGGCAAGGCATTCATGGCATGCTCATGGCACGCAAGGCATGCAACTCACGGCATTCATGAAACGCAAGGCGGTGTGCGCGGCACTCATGGCATGCATGCAAATCACAGCACTCATGACATGCAAGGCACTCATGGCATGCAAGGTCATGGCATGCGCGGTACTCATTGCATTCACGGCACACATGGCATAGATGCAAATCCCGGCATTCATGAAATGTAAGGCACTCATGGCATGCACGGCACGCACGGCACTGATGGCATGCAAGGCGTGCGAGGCACTCATGGCATGCGTGCAAAACACGGCACTCGTGAAAAGCAAGGCACTCATGGCATGCAAGGCACGCACGGCACTCATGGGCATTCACGGCACTCATAGCATAGATGCAAATCCCGGCATTCATGAAATGTCAGGCAGTCATGGCATGCAAGGCAGGCACGTCACTCATGGCACGCAGGGCATGCACGGCACTCATGGCAACGGCATTCATGAAATGCAAGGCACTCGTGCCTTGCAAGGCATGCGCGGCACTCATGGCATGCAAGGCATGCGTGGCACTCATGGCATGCGTGCAAATCACGGCATTCATCAAATGCAAGGCTCTCATGGCATGCAAGGCGTGCAAGGCACTCATGGCATGCAAGGCGTGCGGCGCACTCATGGCATGAAAGGCATGCACGGCACTCATGGCATGCACGGCGCTCATCATGCATGCAAATCATGCAAGGCATGCACGGCACTCATGGCATGCATGCATGCATGCAAATCACGGCATTCATGAAATGCAAGGAACTCATGGCATGCATTGCAAGGCATGCACGGCACTCATGGCATGCATGCAAATCACGGCATTCATGAAATGCAAGGCACTCATGGCATGCAAGGCATGCACGGCACTCATGGCACGCATGCAAAACACGACATTCATGAAATGCAAGGCATTCATGGCGTGCAAGGCATGCGTGGCACTCATGGCATGCAAGACACTCATGGCACGCAAGGCGCTCGTGGCATGCAAGGCACGCAAGGCATTCATGGCGCACGTGCAATTCACGGCATCCCTGAAAGGCAAGACCTCCGAGGCACGCATGGCGTGCAAGTCATGACAGGCACCCATTCAGGGCATGCATGCAACTATGCCACGTACGGCATGCAAGGCGCTCAAGGCACGGGCGTTCATGGCATGCATGGACATCTTAAGGAAGTTTGGAAGGATCTCTGGGCATTTCGCGGCATTCACTGCATGGAGGGCACTTATGGCACGCGTCCCCGGACATTCGTGGCATTGAAGGCGCTCGTGGCATGAAGCGCAGGAACTTCAGCGCACTCATGGCATATGGCATGACATAGCAACCGTTGGCAAAGGTTGGGGACTGAGCTATACGCGCTACACCTACTCACAGCTGGATGTGTTTAGGGATCCTGGTGGCGATCGACTCCTGGTTCTTGTGCAGGCAGGGCACGTTTGCGCCAGACAGTGCGACCGCTGGGCAGGATTAAGCGGCCAACTGGGAAGGCGCTAGATGCATGGCCGCTTTGGGGGATTGCGCAAGTCCCTCATGTAATTGAAGAGGACCCACGTCCCATGTGACTTGCCGAGTTTCCGCTGTCCGCCTCGGATTCCAGCGGGCCAGGTGACCAATTCTGGTGGACAAGCCTGTGCCCGAGTTGTTTTTTCCGCTCGTGTTGTTTGCGCGCCAACTTCGAGTCTAGAGGGGCTGTGCGTGGCAAATGCATTTGAGAGGAAGTCTCATTGAAACAGAATGCCTCGCACCCTATTACACATCTGTGGACACCGTATCTTGTCAGAGCAGGTGTGATGAAGGTTGTCATTGTAGTTGTGTTGGACTCACTAGACACTCCCCCCCTCAAACGAATTGGGGGGGTCAATAGCGACAACCCAAAAAACAAAATGGGGGTCAGACTGGGACCTGCCTGAGTAGTTTTCCAGTAAGTATTGTTTAGAATTGGTTTAGTATTGGTCTAGTATTCCTTTGAGCTGGCTCACTACGGTTTAGAATTGGTTTAGTACTGGTTTAGTATTCCTTTGAGCTGGCTCACTACGGTTTAGATTTGGTTTAGTTTTAGCTCAGTCTTCTTTTCAATTGACTCCCTACAGTTTAGATTTGGTTTAGTATTGGTTCTTCTTCTTGGCAGGCTGCCCTGGCCATTTTTTTCACAATTCCCTACCCTTGAACAAACTGCATTATTGCCTTCCTGGGGGTTCCGTGTGCCACCCCCTTGAAAACTTGTCAGGGTGCATCTTCTAGTAAAGGGATTGATAAGGAATTTGGTGGTTTGGGACAGGAAGCAATCCAGAGATTCTGGACATTTCTGGCTGGGCTCAAACGTTTCAACCCTCAAGAATAGTGCATTCTTGGAAGGGAACATATTTTCCTGATTTCGGGCAGATGTTTTTCTGTATTACCCACCCTTTTTGCTTTTCAGGAGAGTGAATAATTTTGAGTTTTTTTCCTGTATTCACTCCCCTTTTATTAACCGCTATCTAACTTTAGAGCCTCCGGCTCAGTCCGCCGACA
>CAUJNA010000409.1:141296-143796 GCA_963377175.1 Effrenium voratum | reverse complement strand
CCCCACTCCCCCACGCCACACCACACCACTCACCCCCCCCCCCCCCCCCCCCCCCCCCACCCCCCACCCCCCACCCCAACCCCTTTATACCTCGCAACCCGCCCCCCGACCACACTCCCACACACCCCAAACCCACACACTGACACGCGCGCAACAAACCCACACAACGCGCACAAACACAAACACAAACGCAAACACAAACACAAACACAACACACACACACAAACGCACAAAGCACAAACAACTCATGTGCACGCACACTCGCGCGCACAAGCACGCCCGCGCAGCCGCGCGCTTGCGCACCCCACAACCCGAACACCCGCGCACCCGCGCACCCGCAGCCCCGCACCCGCACGCACACCCACACACACACACACAAAAACACACAAAAACACACAAAAACACACAAACACACACCAAAAACAAACAAAAACACACAAAACACACAAAAAGCACACAAAACACACACACACACAACACACACACTCGCACGGCTTCCACAGCGCTCGCGCAGCAAAGCAGTGCGGAACGCTGGTTCATGTCCGCTACCGGAGCGGGACCGCTAGGTCCGAGGAACGTCTCACAGCTCTGGTGGCCGTGAAAGCTCTGATCCGCCTTTCGGCGGATTGAAGGGTAGCCTGAGTGACATGTAAAGACAGCCCGTGTTGAGGCGGGGCAGTGCCCAAAGGAGCCAAGTTGAGGCTTCGCAGCATTGGGATGTTCAACCCAAACTGGGAGGCGAGGGCTCCAAAAAAAGCACGAACAAGCCGAATGTCAGCAGCCAAGGTTGGTTGACCTCCGCTACCTGCATTCGGAACGGTGGCACCAAATCACACCGTTCCTCGCTGTCCTAATGACAGGAAACTCGACTTGTTCAATGCGAAGGCATGCAACCAGTTCAATCCAGGAAATGTAAAGGCCATGCTCGGCCGTCTGTGCTTCCTGATGCAGCCAGTTGATTACTGCTGCAGAAAAAGGTCTGCTGAACTGCTGAATTATCTCCGTTCCTCAAGCTGGTGGTATGTCTTCAAGCCAGTTGGCGTCCGGATCCATCTGCCTCGTGAGAGCGACAGGTGGATCTTCTTCTGATTCCTCAAACTCGGTGGTTCGTTGGTCTGGCTGCGCAAAAATTTCGGCGATGTCAAGTTGGAGCTCAACACAAAGGCTGAGCTCATCCAGAATACGCTGCTCTTCATGCGCAAACAGATCCCAAAGCTGCTGAAAAGGCCGATCACGGTGTGAGTTCGCAAACTTGGCGCACAGGTCTGCCTGATCATTCCAGTGGGCGGTCCATTC
Organism: Effrenium voratum; assembly: GCA_963377175.1. Lineage (NCBI taxonomy): Eukaryota > Dinophyceae > Suessiales > Symbiodiniaceae > Effrenium > Effrenium voratum. The sequence goes on along the minus strand of CAUJNA010000409.1, from coordinate 142,500 downwards.
ATCAGCAACATTTGCATCATCATCTGTAACATTGTGGCTGGTGATGTGAAGCACCTGGAACTGGTGGGATGGTGTGTTTGTGAGGAGTTGGGCAGCGGAATGCCACAAGTCTGGGTTGGTGGTTGCAGTTGAAAGTGGATCCGATTGGATCTTCCAAAAGCCCCGAGCAACGTAAGCCGAGTCGGTCCAGAGTGTTGTGGTGGTATTGGATCGCAGGGTCCATTGAAGTGCAACGATAGCTGCTGTTAACTCTGCTCGGTTGATGGATTGGGGCCAGCCCGCAAGCGGGCCAGCTGCGATACACTGCCCATGAGTTGCCGAGGTGACAGCCCAGGCGGCAAGCTTAGTGGAAGGTATGGAAGGAACTGTACAAGCCCCATCACTGAACAGGTGTACCTGGGTTGCCCAATGTGGTCGTAGTGCAGAGGGTATTGCGGGAGTTGAAAGAGCTGATCAAAGAATGCTGGGAAGTGTGGGTTGTCGGATGGGAGCAGTCGCTCCTTGGTGCTGACTGTGGCATGGGGCCAAGCTTGTATGGCTTGCGAGTGGCGGGCACGTAGCTGCTGAGTAGCAGTGCAAGTGAGTGCCCTGTGCTGAAGAGTATCAGCTGCACGACAATGGCGACATAGGCCATCCGATAGATTGTCGTACTTGGAGATGGATTGGCCTGTGAAGAAAGCTCCTTCTCGGTGGGAGTTGATTCGCGCAAGTTGGAGGGCCGTTCGTTTCCTGGCAGTGTGCTTGGTGATGGCATAGTGAATGCCTGTCAGCCCCTCATAGTCCTTTCGGCCGCTCAGTCCCGACGCAAGCTGTGTACACCAGGCGTGCAACACCAATTTGAAGAGGGTGGTGGTGTCAGCCTGTAGTAGATTGTGTTGGTGGTTGAGGTGGTCACGAAGGATGGGCGGTGAGGACACACACAACACACACACAACACACACACACACAAAAACACACAAAACACACACACAAAAACACACAAACACACACAAAAACACACAAAAACACACAAACAACACACAAAACACACAAACAACACACAAACACACACAAAACACACAAAAACACACAAAACACACACAAAACACACACAAAAACACACAAAAACACACAAAACACACACAAAACACACAAAACACACCAAAACACACACACACACAAACACACACAAACACACACAAACACACACAAACACACAAACACA
>CAUJNA010000409.1:95000-134451 GCA_963377175.1 Effrenium voratum | reverse complement strand
CCCAGCTCAGTTTCAGCTTTTCCGCCAGGCCTGCCTCAGCCCGCCTCGCAACGCCATGCACCTTACTGCATCAGGTTCCAGGCCGATAATTTTTACGATAAAGCATGCAAGGCAACCCACGTGTGCAGCGTGCCAGATTGCGCCGGGAATCAGGATTAAAAGCATGCGCCGCAGACTTGTGCAGACTGTTTTTCCACCACGCACCCAAGGTGTGGACACTCCGCGGCATGCAGACGTCGACCTCCTCACGTGAGCCCTGTTACGCTGATAGCATCGCATGTTGCAGCATGCCCTGCTGTCACGGTCGCATGACCCATTTCTTGCCCGTGTCAGCCTTTTTTCTGCCATACAGCAACAGTGCCCGCTTTTTACGCCTGCTTTGTCCAGCATCCCTCGCCATGGACTTGCAGCGCATGGTGGCGGAGAACCAGAACAATCCCGCATTCTTGCAGGAAATCATCCGCATGCTTGCGCAGACGCAGTCCGATGCAGGGTCGGTGCAGCCAGAGGACGCATCCCACGCACCGGGTCCATCCAACACCGACCTCCTCGATTTTTCGGACCCGCATGTTGCACCGACCCCCGAGCATGCATCCGCAACAGCGGAGCCCAAGTGCAAGGCAAAGCCAGCAAGCCACCGGAGCTCCCCGAAGACTGCATCCCAGCGCATGCATCGGAGGTGAAGGAGTCCGTGCCGCTGGAGCCGGCTCCAGAAGAAATCAGCATGCCCGAGCCCCCGCATGTCAGGGCACCGTGGGCTCAGCTCACAGAAGAAGAGCGAGAGGAGCAACTTGCTAGAGAGGAGCAGCCGGAGCATCCCTGGCATGACCGCATAGAGGGCACGCCAGACGCTCTGCGCCGCAACCGCAAAGCCAGCTGCAGAACCAGAGCCTGGACCTGCACCATGCATGTACACAGCACCGCCTACAGGGGCCAAATTCCCTGCATGCCGACCGCTCGACACGCCGCATAATTGGCCCCCACAGGAAGGCGACCCTCGCCATCAGCCGCCTCTGCATGGGTTCCCGTGGTCGCACGACGGGTCCTATTGGGCAAACTATTGGCACCTCCGCGAGGTGCCCAACGAAGCTACCCGTTGGCATCCCGCCACGCATTCCTACAGCATCGACCCAGCATATGCCGCCAACCAACGCATTGCGGCATACAGCATGCATCACCCCGGAAACCCGGGTGCAAGTTCCCGTCCAACGCCACTACCCAAGATGCCAAAAAGGCAACAGCGGGCCGCATTTGTTCAGCAGCTGGAAGCATGCATACGCATCCCCTCGGTGCGTCTGCCCCGCACCATGCGTCGCATGGAGATGCAGGGCCGCGGACTACGCATGTTGTACCTTGATGACAACAACCGCATCAGCTGCTGCCTGCCATGTGCAAATTCCGCACGCCCTTACGATGCAGTGTGCGGTCAATACGTGGTCGACACCTCCACGGATACGCATGACAGGCATCGCTGCAGCGGGTGCGTCGCGGACGCCCGCGATCTCAACCGCTGAGGCATTGCACGCATTCGCATTTTGCATCAGCCCAACAGCATGGCATGCATGCAAGCTTCCGCACTCCCTGCCGGGGCACGTGCAGGCATTTGCCGGTGGAGAAAAGAAAAAACATTCGCCATGCAATTGGAGTCATGTTTCCAGCAAGCCTCCCTAAGCCAGGGTTGCATGCATCCGACTCTCCAGGTACGAACAGACCGACTTCTAGGTCCGCATCCAGGCCTCCTCGAGGCCGCGTTACGCGCCTACACGCAGCAGGCATTCACGTGACGCGTTTGCATTCCATGCCACGGTTGCGCAGGTTCAATCTTTGCCACAGACACAGTTTCCCCTCGATCACGCCCATGCCATGGCGCGTTCGTGACCACTGGGGGTCGGCATGGTCAGTGAAAAGGCCGCTCGATCAGGATGCCGACAGTGAAACGCAGGAGTCCCACAACTCGGAGCGCCTCTTTGTGCAGCCAACCGCAAAGCCGAAGCCGGCGCCTAAACTGAGGCCCCGTCATAGCATCCAGGACTTGCATTCCAGTCCGCATGCAACAGCAAGCAGCGCTCCACATCCGCTTGCCGCCCAGCCACGTTCCGCTGAACATGCACCAACGCTAGCAACCGGTGCTCCGGTAGGCGTGCGCATGCTGACGCATTCGCTTCGGCCACCCCCCACTTAACCAGCCCAAAGCTCAGCCTGCGCCAATCCTCGCCCGTGGAGGCCTGCCAGTGACGCAGCCGTCACCTCTTTTCCCATGGTTTGCAGAGCATTGCCACCCGTTACCACGACCGCCTTGCAGGCCGCAGCCCCGCAGCATTTGCCAGGCACCCAAACCGCATTCAGCCCTCCGGCACGAGCCATCTGCGGCACCTCTCAGCCCCGGTCCCTTAGACCTCGGGTCAAGGGCCCAGCCAGGACGGGCCGTGGCCCCTCGTTTCCGACAGGCCAAACTCGGTCCACATGCACAGGAAGCAGTCGCTCAAAGTATTTCAGAACCCTTCAGTTTGCCCGAGCCAGATTTCATCATGCCCGTGTTCGCATGCATTGACGAAAAAACGCACCCAAAGTTCTCGGGCCCGCTTCCATACACGCAGGCCTTGTCGTTGCTGCGCTGGGCAGTGCAAGTTTTTTGGGAGCCTCGCACTTCAGCATGCCTCAACTCAGACGAGGCGCATGCATATACGCTGCACAGCCTAAAAGTGGCACTCTTGAGCGCTTCTGCCCAACTCCGCTTGCCAGAGGAGTCCAGACGTCAGCAAGGGCATCACCGTATCAATTCGGTGCAACTGTACAGCCGCGACGACACAATCGAAAGCCTCTGGGTGCAAGCGCAGATAGCAGCCGCACTCATCCGAGGCTGGCGACCCACTCGCCCGCAATCCAGGGGAGGTCAGCATCCAGTCTTCGAGCCACTTTTCCGCGTTGATGCACAGCCCATCCCAGAGAGCATAAATTTACTGGACCTTCCTGCACCGCTACGCATGTTTACCTACGTCAGGGAGCAGCAAATTCAACCTTGCATGGCGGACCCCGAGGCATGGGCAGTGCAGGACATTCAATCGTCAGCCAGCTCCAGCGCACACGAATCAGGAGAAGAGTGCCCAGATAAAGCACTTCCTCCACGATCATCGTCGGCACTCTGCTTGGTTCAACTCACTACCGGGGCAGCAGTGCATGCAGTATACAGCTCCCCGGAGCACCTGCAATCCGCTTTTTGCACAGCATGCGGCCTGGGGATCCAGGTACCAGTGCATCGCATTGATTACTTAGGCCAAGAGCACTTATGCAAGCATAACGCGTGCCAGCACGCATTCTCGCTCATGCCGTAGCACAAAAAAGTTTCACTTGCAGGTGACCGCCATGAGTGTTGGGCGAGTGTGCAGACCCGCCCCCAGGCCGGAACGTGCGCAACGCGATCATTGTCGCGACCAGCAGGCCCGCACCCCAGCTCAGTGCAGGCATTTCCGCAGGCGTTTTGCGCACTTGACACATTTTTTCTTGTTGCATGCTGCCACCAGCTATTTTCTGGCTGACTGACAGTATCTCAAACCAATCCTCCTCTTCGGCCCTGCATGGCGGACGCAGAGGAACAAGTGACATCGGCCGAAGCCATGCGCAATTTGCTGTCGAGCGCTCGGGTGCCAGACGTGCTGGTCGAGCATATCCTTGGCCTGGGCGTTGAGGACATTGCAGATTTCGCTTACGCTTACGCCGATGCATCCGATCTCAGCAAGCTGTTGGACGGCGTGCCTGCTGAAACGTGGACCTCCATGGGAGTCACGGATCCAGAGCACTCGATACCTGCGGCACGCATTAGGAGAGCCTTTGTCATGGCCAAGGCATCCGCCTTGGCCCTGACGCCAACAGCATCCGGGTCGCACACAGGACAGGTTTTGCCCGGTCCGCAGACATCACCTGCAATCGCATGGGCAGAACATCTGCCCCCCAAGCTGAGCCCAGAAGTCGTGCAGGACTTAGTAGACAAGTTCCAAAAGAACTACCCCGGCGAGCTGTTAGGTCCAGACAGCATGCCTAGCATCCGCCTTTTAAGCATGGTCTATGACATGACCAAATCCAAGCATTTCAAATGGATCCCGTGGCAGTTGAGACTCAGTGCACGCCAATACCAAGAAGCCATGGAAGCACGTTCACATAAAGTAGCACGCACCGAAGCACAGCTACTGACGCATGCATTCTTTGACGAAACACCAGAGGTCAGTGTGGAGGGCAGAGCACTCACGGCTAGCTGGCTGCATCGCACTCAACAAGTGTTCCGCAATGCATTGGCCCTGTGCCAAGCCGTGCACCTGCTGAACGCCAAAGCATTGGATCAGCAAATTGCCAGCATGTGCCTCACGCAGCCAGACCCCGCACTGTCCCTGCGCACAGTCACGACCTCAGAACTCTTGCATGCGGATCGCCAGATTTGGGGCACAATCGTGGACCTTCTGCGTCGCAAATGGTCCATGGACGATGCCTTCCATGAACTCACGCATGGCCGCATGGAGATCCATTCGCTCCTCATGCTGCGACCCAAAATCTCCAAAGCCATGCCTGCACTACCTCCCGCTAAACGGGCCCAACTGACTCCCAAGCAGCCCAAACGGCCCGCCAGCCGGCCGCAAAAATCCGAACCGCCGCACAAGAAAGGCAAAGGCAAGGGGAAAGGAAAGTCCAAAAACGCCTGGGCTACCTCGCACAATGGAAAGCCTATTTGCCGCAGATTCCAAACGGGGCAGTGCAAATCAGACAACTGCCAGTTTGCACATGTGTGCGCGATAAAAGGGTGCCAGCAGACGCATCCGGCATCCCAGCTCGCATCAAACCACACATGAAACAGTCCGACGGAAGTCCCGGCAACTTCCCAGTACCGCCGGCCGCATCCAAGGTGCCCAATCCCGCATGCCAACCCACACCTGCAGACGCCAGAGCCTCGCATACGCCCAGGGGAGGACTATTGCTGGACGTTTTCGCAGGAGTGCGTGCACCAATTTCCGCGGCAGCAGACCAACGAGGCCTGGCGCGCTTCGAAGCCTTTGACCTGGACGCCAATCCTCAGCACAACATTCTGGATGACGCATGGTTCGAACTGCTTCTACGCATATGCTGGTCGGGCAGCGTTAGTTTGCTAACCCTAGCACCGCCGTGCAAGGAATACTCCCGGCTCAAGCTTAGGCCGGGCGGGCCCAAAGCGTTACGCACACCTTCATGCATGCTAGGTGTGCCCAATTTGTCACCAGCAGAACTCTCTCGGGTTCGCGACAGCCGCGAAATCCACAGAAGAGGACGAGAGCTGTTCAAAGCAGTAGCCTCACAAAGTGGCGTAGCAATCTTCGAGCAGCCACCGTCCAGCATGGCGTGGTTAGAGCCGGAAAATTTCCAGTGCTTACAAAACTTTCACGGGCACCTCGCATGGGTGGATGCGTGCCAACATGGTATGCTGCTCTCCAAATCATGGTGCTTCGCCAGCAACAATGCATGCATCCAGCATGGCCAGCAGATGCACGCATCAACAAAAGCACGCCAGCATAGCTGGAGTTCAGGGAAGCTCAGGCCAGTACCTGAGCACGCTTACAGCCGAGTACCCGGCAAGTCTCGCAGCAAGTTTGATCAAACATTGCGCATTCAAAGTGAGCACGCAGCCCGAGGTCCGCCGCTTAAGCAAACCCTCCCCGCTTTCACTGCACCCCGTGCGCCTGCGGGTATGCGACGGAGCTGGCATGCATTCAACTGCAGACCACTCAATCCCTCAACCAAACCACCCGCTCACCATAGTCGCTCGGGCCTGGCTGCATTGGCTAAACGAACAAAAACTCATCCCAAAAATTCTGGCCCATGTGGGCTCCGGCAACGCATCCCCTCCTCTCTCGGAACAGCAATCCGAGGAGGCAGCACGAATAGCATTCCGCGCCATGAGCATGCCGTGCCCGTCCGAGCTTGCGCCCGATGAAGGACAGCCGTACCGCCTATCACTTTTGCATGCCCTAGCGACGGCATCCAATGACCCCGACCTCAAACTAGTGCCGCTGCTGGCAGAAGGCGTGCCAACAGGGGCGGTGTCGGAGTTGCCGCGCAGCATGCAGTGGCCGCCAAAACCCCAGGCAGACCTGCCTAGTGAACTCACCGAGTGCATCGGCAACTGGAAAGCCGCTGAAGCGGAACCAGAAACAGTGTCCGCCTTGCTAGAAAAAGAAATTGCAAACGGATGGGTCATTCGTACCAGCATGTCCATCGAACAAGCCAGACAGCATTGGCATAAAGGCATAGCAGTCGGGAAGCTCAAGACCCGCGACTAGTCTTAGACAGCACTGTGTGTGGGGTGAACCCCAAGTGCGCAATTCCCGAACGCATCAGCCTGCCAATGGCCTCAGACGTGCGCTTAGCCTTCCTCCCCGAGGACACGCACTCGTCCTTTGCGGGGGCAAGCTTTGATTTCAAAGCAGCGCATAAGCAGATCCAAGTGCACCCCAGTGAACATGGCCTGCTTTTGTTTCGGGTTGCCGATGTCCTGTACCATTATAGAGTGTGCCACTTCGGAGCACGCTTCTCTGCATACTGGTGGCAGCGCACCGGAGCATTTTTTCTGAGACTACTGCACGGCATTTTGGGACTGCACCCGCATCGCGCATGGTTGTTCGTAGATGACCTTTTAGCCGCACTGCATCGCAATGACGCAGACTCGCAGCTGGCCCTCATGGTCATGTTTTTTGCAGCCATATCGGCCCCGATCTCCTGGAAGAAAGTTCAATTTCAGGACAACCTCACGTGGTGTGGGTGGCGCATTAATTTCCTGCACGAGACCATCGAACTCACGCCGGAAAAAACCATCAAATTGAAAGGACAGTTGCACGAGCTGCTCAAAGCAGGAAAGGTCAAGCGCAAACTTCTAGAGCAGGTTCTAGGCCTTCTCATTTGGGCCACCAGCCTGAGCCCCGAACTCAGATCCTGGCTAGCGCCATTGCACACAGACCTGCACTCGCCGCCGGGTTGCATGCTCTCTGTCCATGCGCGTTTATGGCCATCTTTCCTTTCAGCATTAGACGCCAAAGCCGTGCTCAAATCAGCAGCGCATGGCATTTTTATGCCGCTAGGCTCTAAAGTTCTAGAGTTCCAAGGGGCATGCATTCGCACGCCAGCCGACCTGCCTCGCGTTGTGCCTAGCCACAAGTCCGCTTGGGTGCGCATAGCGGACGCCTCCGCAGAGCACACTCGCCTGTCCAAGATGAGCAAACACAGCGTAGAATGGCTGCTGCAATGCTTCCATCTAGACCTCGCATGCCCGCTGAGAAGCAAACCAATGCTGGCTTGCAAGGCCGCCGCGGATGCGTGCGCCGAGGGCAGTATAGTAGGCATAGGAGGTTGGTTCATCTCCCGCAACTCCGTTGCGTGGTTCGCAGAGACATGGCAATTCCAAGAAGTCCAGGAACAATGGCCATGCCTGACCAAAGAAGCCCAGCGTTACATCGCATGCTTCGAAACCTTGGCCCAACTAGCACTCATGCGGATCGCGTGGTCCTGCGAGGGACAAGGCGTGCATGGCATTTGCATGCCCAGAGGAACAGATAACACAGCTTCCGAAGCCGGTGTTAATAAGCTGTTCACCACTTCTTGGCCCTTGCAAGTCTTTGTGCAACTTGTTGCTGCCTGGGCCCATAAGCACAAATGGTCCGTGATCGCGTCACACATCCCAGGGGAGCACAACATCTGGGCAGACCAGCCAGAGGTAATACCTCCGCTTTCCGGGCTCGACCAGAAGCCAGAGTGCGCTTCAGGCCGCATGATTTCTGGCCTCACGCATCAGCTCTCACACTTCACCCTGCGGACGCACCGTGGAGACCCGAGCGCGTGGCTGCTGCGCAAACGCACTAAAGAGGGGGTAAGGTGATTTGACCGTTTGCTTAGAACTCTAAAGTGGGGGTATTCCGACAGGCTCCGCATGAGATGCAGGAAAATGGAGTGGACGCGCATCGTCACTCCACCTGCATCTCTGAGCCTGCACTTCTAAGCAACGCTCAAGTAAAAAAGCGCGTATCGAGTTTGCTCCGGTCGGTTGCTTTTTTCCCTGCGTGTCCCTTTAGGCTTGAAGCAGTGACCAAGATTCTAACGCTAGGGGTTTGTCTTTTCCCCTGTGTTTTAATCTTGGTTGAATCTTCGGCCGCGTGGCCATTTCTGCTTCAAGCCTTTTGGTAAGGGACATGCCTGGAGGGTTTGACCCCTCTTTCGTTCTTTTTTGAACCCACCCTCCCACCCTTTCACGGCCCAGGTGGCATGCAGCCTCCACAAGGCCTGATTGAGGGACGCATGCGCCCGCATGAATGGAAGCTGGTCAGCTCCCAACATTTCGTTGGCTTACTGCATCTCGATACTCATTTCGAGCATACGCAGCGAGGCCCGCAGTGCACGCAATCGCACATTGACGAATGCCATCGGCATTCTGCCGGCCCGGACTGGCCCCCTGCGGGAGGACGCATCCTCCCATGCACACTCATGCACGCGTTGCATACATGTGCAACATACCTCTTTTTCGTCTCACACCCCACGGGTAAAACACCCTGTGTGATGGTCGAACACGCAATGTTGACCTCAGGGGGGGTATTCCGACAGGCTCCGCATGAGATGCAGGAAAATGGAGTGGACGCGCATCGTCACTCCACCTGCATCTCTGAGCCTGCACTTCTAAGCAACGCTCAAGTAAAAAAGCGCGTGTCGAGTTTGCTCCGGTCGGTTGCTTTTTTCCCTGCATGTCCCTTTAGGCTTGAAGCAGTGACCAAGATTCTAACCCCTTTTTTTGGGACCCCTTGTTTTCATTTTTTTTTGCTTTTTTCTTAGCCCTGCAAAGGTTGGCTCGCTTGAAATGCAACCTGGAGCCAAATTGCAAGCATATCTAGGGGTCATTATTTTGCAGCCACACGCCTGCGCGCAGCGTTTTAGACTTCGAATCCTTCGCAGGACGAGGTCATTTCCTGGACGGACGAGTGCTGGGAGCCTCTCAGGTAGAATAGAATCCATTTGGGAAACCCCCTCTAAAGAGAGAGGGTCCTCGTTCATGTCCGGGCGCTTGCGCTGCTTGGCCTCCACGGAGTCGAAGAGCTGCTTGAGCTCCTCCACGTCGGCCTCGGCAATCTCCGTCTTCACCCGGCTGTCCGACAAGTCCGTGAAGCTTGTGTTGCAGACCACGTTGCCCGTGTTGCCTGCAAGCAGCCGGGGTTCCTCTGGTTCATGGTCAAGGACAGCTGCGTTGAGAGGGTCTTTGTCTGCACCAGTGCCTTGTTGTTGATCATCATGAGCGCCGTCTTGCTCCAGGAAGACCTTGGAGGCCTGCAGCCCCAAAATAAAGCCGTCTCTTGCAAGCTCGGACAGCGCTGCGGCGGTGACGGCTCCCAGGAGAGCGTTGGCCACCTTGGTGTCTACCTCCAGCGGCGTGATCCTCGCCGCTATGTCTAGGGAGCGCTGGTCCACCGCCGTCTTGAGGCCGTAGTTGGCCGCCACCGTGGCCAGCGTGGCGTTGTTGGTCGAGGCGATGGAGGCGTTCATGCCGCCGTGGTGCTGTAGTTGGACGGTCCACGCCGTCCGGGCTGCTCTTCGTGGCCACACGCCCTCCAGCACGTCGAAGGCCGACTGGTCTGCCTTGTTGGAGAGACCCGTGGTCAGCGAGCTCTGCAGCGCGGCGATGCTGCTTCCGTGCGTGGCCACCTGTCCGTCCGTGGTGGCCAGGGCCGCCGCCGTGGCCAGAGGCGCAATTGCCGGCGCCAGCGCGCTGCTGTCCAGCTTTGAGGCCAGCTCTGCGGTGACCCGGTCGTCCAGCGACTGGATGGCTGCTGCGTTGTTGCTGGAGGCTGCCGTGTTCACCGCCAGGTCCGTTACTTGTGCGTAGGGCGTCAGAGCAAGGGCCAGCGGCGACGTGCGTGCCGTCAGCCCGTGACAGGTCCTTCAAACATGTTTACATATGCTTTCGCCGACGCCTGAGTCCAGTGGCTAAGGCGTCGGGCAAGGAGCTAAGCGCTTCTTACTCCGCACGGGGCTCGATTCCTGCCGCGAGCGCAGTTGAGTACCATTCAGTCCGAACTCCGGCCCGCACCAGGCCCGCACCAGACCCGCACCAGGCCCGCACCAGGGTTTTTTCGGAAGTAGCGTGGCTTCATGATTTGACCGGTGCCGGTCAATCGTGATGAGTCACCTGCGCACGACACTCGGGACAGTTCGCCGAAAATTTCGGTGACCCGAAATTTTCGCCTCGACCGTCCTTGGGTGGCGGGGGCTCGGCAGGCTGGTGCGCTTGCCGCCACATAGCATGTGCTCGGCTACCAGGACATGAAGTGAAGGACAACATCCTTCAGTTCTGATACCTGTAGCGTAGTGCAGAAACTATGCGCGGTGTACACAGTTTCACCGGTCAAATAAAAGCGTGCTACAGTCCTCTCAGGGCCTCGGCCTTCGAGGGAGAGTCGGTCTCCGTGACGGACCTGCTGGCCGACTTGCTGGCCCTCACGGGCGGCCACGCTGGACGGGCTCACCGCGCAGGGCAACGTGGGCTGCGACCAGCTGCTGCGCAACGACGTGAACTGCGCCGATGTGTTCACGACGGGCGTGGACGCCTCGGGCACCATTTCCTGCGCTGCGCTCACAGCCACCGGCGCCGTCGCCGGAGCCACGCTGTTGTCCACAGGCGCCGTGTCAGGCAGCTCGCTGAGCATCACGGGGGCGGCCAGCGTGGGCCTGCTGAGCTCGGCCACCGGAATCACGGGCAGCACTCTCACCATCAACAACACGGCCAACGCAGGGAACTTCACCACGGCGGGCGACGTGTCCACGGGCACGCTGACGGCCTCAGGCGCAGCAACCGCAGCGAGCTTTGCAGCCGCGTCACGGGCGCCACGCTGACGATCACCGGGGCGGCGTCCGCAGGGGCCTGAGTTTTCGGGGACTTTTCGGAGATCCCTGCGCACCACCTTTTCCCTTTTCCGGCCACCCCTCCAAGCCAAACCTCGCCCCATCTCCCCGCTCTCGGTGGAGGCTACCCTGTATACCTTTTCGCTCCAGGCTATCTTGTTGACCCTGTAGGAGCCCCTGCTTTCGATCGGCTCAACCTTGATCCGAACCATAGCGGGTCACCTTGTGTTTGGCCCTGCGCTCGATGTTGCGCAATCTCAGCCATTTCGGGGTCTGAGTAGGCAAGGTTCGGCGCCACCTGCGTGGTAGCGTGCTTCCTTCCGTTGATTTGGTTCAAGATGTCAGGCAGCATGAGGTGCCACTGCCCCCGCCGGCCCGCTCCGGCAGCTAGGCGACGCGACATGGCCTTGATTTTTGGTCAGCGCATCAATGGCCAGAAGGGGTCGGGCTTGCCCGAAGGCCGCCAGGTCCACTTGCAGCTGGTTCATAAACTCCAGACACACGAAGCTGTTGTAGCCTTTTAGCGGCCGGTCCTGGTTCACCCGGAGGCCGTCCAGAAACGCCTTCACTTCCTCTCTGGAGATGCTGGGGTCGCGCACCTGAGCCTGCCGCAGCGTCTGCGCTATGCTGCCAAAGCCTGTGCAAAAATCCTCGTAGACGGCCTTGATGGTTCGTCAGCCGTGTTTCTTTTGGGTTCTTCGGCCTGCGCTGGGCCTGCCAGGCTTCCACCTTGTCCAGCCGGCCCTGGAAGCCCTTGCGCGCCCCCCAGAGCACGCTGGTGAGGTGCGAGTAGTCGAGGGTGACCATCTCCGTGCCGTCGCTCCACTGGGTGGTCCCCGTCAAATTCTTCCACTTTGTTCGTCCGAGGCGAAGCCCAGCCTCAGGTCTTCATTCATGTCCGGGCGCTTGTACTGCTTGGCCTCCACGGAGTCGAAGAGCTGCCACGTCGGTCCAGGTCGTGTTGCAGACCACGTTGCCCGTGTTGCCTGCTATCACGAGGCGCAGCCGGGGTTCCTCTGGTTCGTGGTCAAAGGCTCTTCGTCTGCACCAGCGCCTTGTCGTTGATCATGATACACTGGTGCGCCCCAGCGTCCCGCTCCAGGAAGACCCTTGCGCTCTCAGCTCCGGGCCGCTGTCGGAGACCGCGCTGTTGTTGGAGATCTGCAGCTTGCTCCAGCCCGCCCAGTTCTTCGTCAAGAAGAGATCGTCCGAGAAGTCGGAGGTGTTGGTCACGGTGAGCGTGTTGGACGCGAAGAGCTGCGGAGCAGAGACCGTGCCCGAGCTCGTCACGTCGCCGCACACCACGCTGCCCGTCGACACTCCGCCGCTCGTGGCCGTGAAGGTGCAGTCCAGGCTCTCGCAGTCCAGCGGACCTGCGGAGGCCGCCCCGGTGATCGTCAGCGTGGCGCCCGTGACCGCCCCGGTGGCTGCGAAGCTCGCTGCGGTTGCTGCGCCTGAGGCCGTCAGCGTGCCCGTGGACACGTCGCCACCGCGGTGAAGTTCCCAGCGTTGGCCGTGTTGTTGATGGTGAGAGTGCTGCCTGTGATTCCGGTGGCCGAGCTCTCCGTGATGCTCAGCGAGCTGCCCGACACGGCGCCTGTGGATGACAGCGTGGCTCCGGCGACGGTGCCGGTTGCTGTGAGCGCTGCGCAGGAAATGGCGCCCGAGGCGTCCACGCCCGTTGTGAACACGTCGGTGCAGTTCACAGCCCAATCTTTATGGATTATCTTTGATATTGTGTTCAGCGGATTTTCTTGCTATGTGTTTGCTATACATTCTGCATGTATGCGCGTGGATATCGGTTGTACAGACTGTGGATGTGCAAGTGGCCAGCAGCTTGCGTTTTGAGGAAGAGCTTACGGTTGAAAGGTCGTCAGCGAGCAGCGACCTATTTGCAGACAGGACTGTTGTTTGGGTGACAAGCGGCGGTCGGTGCTACCACCAGCCAGGTTGCAAGTGGACTCTGCATGGCCACATTGAGATGACAGAGAGCGCGGCCATTTTGGCCAATTACAAGGTGTGCCAAACATGTCACAGCTTTGGCAAGGCGCGTGGTAAAGCTCCATCAGGAGTTTTTGGTGGGGTACTCCGGAGACGATGAGTTCGGAGGCCACTTTTGCCTGTGGAGTTCGAGATCCGGTTTTCACATGCAAGTTGATGAGCGACACTGTGAAAAGAACAGTGTGCTTGTTTCAGGTCAATGATGTTTGTACAGATACTTTGAGTCTGGTTATGATGAAGAAATCCAGATTCAGCCTACAGGATTCAGCAGAATCTGTTGACTATTTCAACCATAGTGGAGACCCTTTGATACCCTCTTTTAGGTGAGCGCACAGACAGTTGCGTTAACCTTTGAACTGACATGTGAAACGACATGTGGGATGCATAAATGTGCATTCAAGGGCTCAAACAGAAGCCTAGCAGAAAGAAGTGCGAGGAGACAAAAGTCTTCATGGTAGCGGAGCTGGGTAACGACCCAGCTGGTAGTTCTCTCTAGGTGTGCATGCCATGGAGCAGGTTATACAGGCCTTAGCTGAAGCTTCGAGGTCAGCGCTGAGCAGCAGGTGCAGGAGAATATCAGACAGACATCGCTTTGAGCAGACTTGTGAAACAGCCAGAGGTGTTTCGCCATGACAATCAAAAGGATGAGGTGAAGCGTGAGTGGGTCTGGTCTTTTAGACGTTGGTTGGAATCTGCAGATGCTGAGTATGCCACGGAGCTGGATGCCATCGAAGGCCACCGAGATTGGGTGCAGTTACAAAAGATCAATTGCTCTGTACTCAGCCCTGTGCACTTTGGTGCAAGGAAAGGCGCAAAGACTCATTCGAGGTGTGCCTGCTGGAGAAGGGTATGAGGCTTACAGAGTAATCTACAGTCATTTTAAGCAGAGAGCAGTTGCACTTTTGCAAGCCATTTGTACGTATCCTATGTTCAACGAGAAGGTTCCCCTGGAAGAATCTGTTCTTGCGTTTGAGACGCTGATTCGGGACTATGAGAAGGCTTCAGAGATCCCATGCCCTGAGGAGATCTCGACAGCCACCCTTGCGCCGCAAAGTGTTCGCCAGTTTTTGCATTTGCGCATGCAGGACGACACGCGTTCCATGAACTATAAACAGACACGAGACTTGATTTTGTCATATGACAAGGCGAGTGTGGTCTGGAAAGGACATGTAACGCTGAGCGGGTTGACGGTGATGACTGACAACCGTGATGCAGATGCAATGGAGGTGGACAGGTTTGAAAACAAAGGAAAAGGAAAAGGAAAGGGCAAAAATGCCACTTCAAAGGGAAAAAGGAAAGAAAAGGCAAGCAGCCGAGCAAGTCAGGCAAAGGAGGTGGCAAGGAGGGCAAGGAGCAGAGCAAAGGCGAAGGAAAAGGCAAACAGGTTCAGTGGACAAAGGAAGGCAGAACCTGTCATGTGTGTGGCAAGGTAGGCCATATTGCAAGAGACTGCTGGAATAAGCCTTCGCAAGCAGTATATCAAGTTGATCAATCAACAGGCTCAGCAGCGCATGCAGAGACTACACCAGGCAATAGCACTGGTAGTGACAGCAAAGCAACGGTTAGGCAAGTCATCATGTACGACACGCACACGTCTCGGAACGACAACCATACACCTTTCAGACGCAGAATTGATTCATGTGAGGATGAAGATGAGTGGTTTGTACAAACAGTGCGGATTGCAACAAAACCTGCGGTTGGCCATGGTATTTTGCATGATGATTTTCATTGTCCGTTTTTCGACATGAGTGCCAGCGCCAATGATGGTCTGTGGTGTTCCTTTGAGCCGGACTTCAAGACCACGGATATCAGGCTGGATTGTTTCCTTGATGAGCCAACTGGTGAGCTGGATGAGTGGTATGCAAATCAGAGTGACTTACATGTGCAAACAGTTTCCATTGACCCCTGGACTGAAGAGATTCGAGCAACTCCGGTGGTCATCGACTCAGGCGGACATTTCAGTTATGCCTTTGGAATTTGCTTTCATGGGTACCAATTGCAGCGTGGCAGAAGATGTTGTTGTCCAAGATGCGTCTGGTAATGACATGGAAAAGCACGGCATGAGAGAGATTGAGTTGGACGTGGTAGACACCTATGGAAGTACTGTGCAGTTCAAGGACAGGTTTCTTACTTCAGATGTGCGGCAACCCATTCTTGCAGTTGGCAAACTCCTTCGACGAGGCTGGTCAATCATTCATGCCGATCAGGAGCCGCAACTTTGCAATCCTGACAGCCCATGCAGAGTGTCTTTGAGCTTCAGTAAGAACAGTTTGCAAGTTGATGCGCATGTTCAAGTCTTGAAAGTTTGCCCCGTGAATTTGGAGCTTGGATAATTTTTGCAGCTAGGTTCAGGTTGGACTAGTGACCTTCAGGAAGGCTGGAGTGTGACCACATGTGGAGCACCTCGACATCTGGCGGTGAAGACCGACAAGTGCACAAGCCCGGCACCAATTTAGAATGCGCGTTTTTGGCCATTTCGGACAACCCTTGCTTCCATGGATGGCAAGAGTTGGAAGCTTGTGGAATTGAACTGCTCACACGAGCTTGGATTGACATGTCAGATGCAGGAATGGAGCAATATGTGCAAACAGATTCAGTTGAGGTTGGGCCTGACCAGGAACAGTCTGGTGATCAGGAGCTGGCCACGCCTGAGGTTCAGAATGCAGATTCAGTTGCAGATGAGGCGCAACAGGTTATGGCATTCCTGTGCAACCCATGCAGCTTGTTGGTGTACCTGCAAGTGTGGAGCCCAATCGAGTTGTCATTGACAGTGAAGAGTTTTCAGCAAGCAGCACCTTGAACGAGTTGAGACGCGCAGCCAGAAAGCTTGGACTGAGTGCAGGTGGTTCCAAATCGAAAGTTTGGAGTCGGTTGGTTGAGTTTGAGATGAAACAGCAAAGAGAAGCGGTTGAACATGTTGCAGCAGAACAACTTGCAAAGCAACCTCAAGCAGTTTCGCAACCCAAGGAGCCGTCTGAGAGGCAAAGGCAGACTCATGAGCTCACTCATTTGCCTTATGCAAGTTGGTGCCCAGCCTGCGTCACTGCCAGAGGAATTGATGACAAGCATGTGCGAGTCGTTCCAAATGGTGATGCAGCAGATGCTGAGGTCACCGCAGTGCAGGTGGATTTCTTTTATGCAAATCGCTCTGACAGAGAAGTTGCAGTTTCAGATCCTGAAGATAAAAAGTGGCCGGTGCTAATTGCTGCAGACAAGTTCAGTCATGCTATTTTGGTGGTACCTGCAGAGCAGAAAGGTGGACACAGTTCGCAAAGATTGGTTCGAGAGCTGTACAATTTTACGGTCAAGGTGGGGATGACTGGTGTGATCATGCAGTCAGACAATGAGAACTCAGTCACCAACGTGATCAAAGCTGTGGAAAAGATGCGGTTGTCTCAGGGGATGCCGACCACTGTGAAAGTTTCAGAGAAAGGTCAACCTAGCAGCAATGGACAAGTTGAGCGAGCTGTCAGGACTGCCAAGGAGATGGGTAGAGTGCTGAGGCATTACATTGCAGGATTCCAGAACCTGGACATCCATTGTATGTTTGGTCCATTGTGCATGGTGCACAATCATTACAATGTTTTGCAGCGACAGCGTGAGACCCCAGCAGCAAATCTTGGAGAATGTGTTCGTGGTCCTCTTGCAAATTTTGGTGAGTTAGTCATTGCGTTGAGATGGAAAAAGTGCACATTGTTGGTGGGCCATGGGGCATCATGACTGCAAGGACAATTTGCAGATTGCCCAGCCCTGGCAACTGGAGTGCTGGTGATATGGATGCAGTGAGAGGTTTTCCTTGGCCTTGGACTTCATAAGCACTGAGCATGCGTGAATCCACCAAAGTCAGCTGTGGAACCTTCGGATGAGGAGGATGACAAACCCACAGGTGGAAGCAGTGTTGCAGACAAGTCTCTTGTGCGTACTGGAGCAGGGCCAGGTGGGGATTTGCGAGCGAGTGAGAGAAAGGCGTCCAGGGCTAGCGTGGAACCACCCAAGATTTCTTTCAAGCGAAGTGGGGGATTTGAAGATGATGGTTCACCTTTGAAAAGGCAAGTTCCACATGCTCTTCTGGCCTGGCATCATCGTCCTTTTTCTGTCTCCGATTAAAAAAAAGGTTGGTCCGAGCATGCGAAACTGCTTGCCTGTGCGTGCTTCGTCGTGCTGGTGGTGAGTATTAAACATGCCGAGACTGCTGGAGCTGTTTTGCGGCACAACGATTGGCCGAGCCTTCGAGGCGGCGGGCTGGGAAGTCGTCTCCCTGGACATCGTGTCGAAATTTGAGCCCACGATCCTGTGCGACATCCGGAGGGACTTCGCGCTGTTTCCGCCGGGTGGTCTGGGCCAGCCCGGTCTGCGCGGAGTACAGCCGAGCTCTGACGAAGCGCCCGCGACGAATTGAGGAGGGCGACGCGCTGGTGCTCAGCGCACTCGAGATCATAGCGCTGCTGAAGACCCGCCCGTTCATGGAGCGCCTGCCCTGGGTGGATGTTACCTGCTGCAAGTCACCGCTGAAGGTAAAAAGATCCGTCTCGGACCGGAAGATCCGTCTTGGACCAGGATCGATTTTTTTTTAAGGAGAGGCGCTCACCGGGCTGGAGGTGAAAAGAACCGTCTCGTCTCGGACCAGGATAGAATTCGTATTCTCAGGAGAGGCGCTCGCCGGGCTGGAGGTAAAAAGATCCGTCTCGGACCGGAAGATCCGTCTCGGACCAGGATAGAATTCTTATTCTCTGGAGAGGCGCTTGCCGGGCTGGAGGTAAAAAGATCCGTCTCGGACCAGGATAGAATTCTTATTCTAAGGAGAGGCGCTCGTCAGCAAAAAAGCCGGAATGATCAGTTTCAGCCCAAATGATCCATGCCCGCGCCAGGGCGGAATCGAGCCCGCACCCTCCAAGCTTCAGAGCTGCAACGCCTCTTCCGATTGAGCTATGGAGCCTTGCTAGTCCAGCGCCGAGACTCCCGTGCCAGAGAGCGTCACCAGCTGGTAGGCTATCAGGTGGATGAAGACGTCCGTCATCGTACCGTCGAGTGCCTTGAAAGTGAACCGAGCCAGGTCGCCCGAACGGGTGCTGACACCGCTGAGGGGCATCTTGGGCACGCGCTCGGTCGGAAAGCCCGCGATGAAGCTGTGGCGCAGGTAGCCCGCACGGTCGATGTCAATGTTGCGCGCCGTGTCGTCGTACGTACCCGCAAGGGCCGGAAGTGGAAGTGCTCCGAGGCTCCCTTCATGGGGTTGTGTGGGTACTGCAGGCTCTGCATCGGCGACTCCAGGAGGCTGTCTTCCTGCCTGGCTGCGCCGATGAACGCCACGTCCTGCCCCGGGTTGGCCAGCAAGTGGATCTTCAAGCCCGCGTCGTTGTCCCAGAAGGTCACAAACGCTCCCATCAGTTTCCGCGACGGTGACGTTGTGCTCCGCCACGCCCGTCAGCTGAACACCAGGGACCTTCCTGAGCGGAGCACCCGTTGAACGACTCCACGAGCGCCGAGTCTAAAACGACCTGAACTCGGACGTTCTGGATCGTCGGTGCTCAGCGTGGCTCCTGCCGGGTGCGCCCCGGCCACAGCGCAGTCGTGGCGTCGGCGAACTCCAACTCGAGCACTAGGTTCAGCTGCGGGGGCAGCATCTTACCGCAGCGCAGGATGCCCACCATGGTGGGGCGCAGCAGCACGTCCGCGTAGCCGCTCTGGTGCACCGCGCGGCGTCCGGGAGTTGTTCGCCTTGTCGAAGCCCTCCGGCCTTGTTCTGGTTGTACTCGCGGCCCTTCAGCAGATCGTGCGCGGCCACGGTGCGACCGTAGTAGTTTATGTCGTTGGCGAAGATCTGGATCCTCTGGATGAAACAGGCGGGGTTCGGAGTGGCCGGCGCCAGCGGGTTGGTGTTTCTGACTCTGAAGGCAACCTTGATCGAATTTGGTGCCGTGCGGTCACGTAGTTGGTGTTGCTGGTTTTCAGTTTGTAGTCCAGGCTCTGCATCAACTCATCATGTGCTGCGGCTGTGACTACCTCCATGCTTCTTTATACGCACGCATTTTCACTTGTACGGCGAAGAAAGCTACGTCTCCAGGGCGTTTGTGCGGCCTCAATGTCCCGGGCCAGCTGGTTGTAGCTTGGCGGAGGCAGGCGGCTGTGGCGGGACTGCCCGGAGCTGCAGGAGCTTGCCCGGGAGTTCGGCTGGACTGAGGCAGAGTCACGGGGTTCAGGCGCCAGGAGAAGGGGCGTGGCGTGTGGTTGGCCTGCGCCTGGACTCGGAAAGATTGCGAGAAAACACGGCTGCTTGCGGGGCTGCCGGAAGTGCTGCTGCCAGAGCGCAGCGTAAAGTGTTGGGGCTGCGTGGCGTCGTTCATGCCGTTGGCGGACCGGACATCCTGCACGGCTGCGTCCTCGCTGTTCTCCAGCACCCAGCCCGTGGCTGCGCCGCCCGCAAGCCCAACGGCCAGCCCCGCCGTCGCCGCTGCGCCGACTCCTGCTGTGAGCAGCACCTCGCCCAGGGTGGCCAGCGTGACGTCGTCGGCTCCGCCGTCGACAGGGTTGCGTCCAGGATCTGGAGGCCGTAGACGTCCACCGTTCCTGGCGGTTGGCGGTTGGTGGTTGGTGGTTGGTGGTTGGTGGTTGGTGGTTGGTGGTTGGTTGGTGGTTGGTGGTTGGTGGTTGGTGGTTGGTGGTTGGTGGCTGGTGGTTGGTGGTTGGTGGTTGGTGGTTGGTGGTTGGTTGGTGGTTGGTTGTTGGTTGTTGGTTGTTGGTTGTCGGCTGTCGGTTGTCGGTTGTCGGTTGTCGGTTGTCGGTTGTCGGTTGTTGTTTGTTGTTTGTTGTTTGTTGTTTGTTGTTTGTTGTTTGTTGTTTGTTGTTTGTTGTTCGTTGTTTGTTGCTTGTTGTTTGTTGTTTGTTGTTTGTTGTTTGTTGCTTGTTGCTTGTTGCTTGTTGCTTGTTGTTTGTTGTTGGTTGTTGGTTGTTTGTTGTTTGTTGTTGGTTGTTGGTCGTTGGTTGTTTGTTGTGGTTGTTTGTTGTTGATTGTTTGTTGTGGTTGTTTGTTGTTGGTTGTTTGTTGTTGTTGTTGTTGTTGGTGGTGGTGGTGGTGGTGGTGGTGGTGGTTGTTGTTGTTGTTGTTGTTGTTGTTGTTGTTGTTGTTGTTGTTGTTGTTGTTGTTCTTGTTCTTGTTCTTGTTCTTGTTCTTGTTCTTGTTCTTGTTCTTGTTCTTGTTCTTGTTCTTGTTCTTGTTCTTGTTCTTGTTCTTGTTCTTGTTCTTGTTCTTGTTCTTGTTCTTGTTCTTGTTCTTGTTCTTGTTCTTGTTCTTGTTCTTGTTCTTGTTCTTGTTTGGTTGTTGGTTGTTGTTGTTGTTGTTGTTGTTGTTGTTGTTGTTGTTGTTGTTGTTGTTGTTGTTGTTGTTGTTGTTGTTGTTGTTGTTGTTGTTGTTGTTGTTGTTGTTGTGTTGTTGTTGTTGTTGTTGGTTGTTGGTTGTTGTTGTTGTTGTTGTTGTTGGTTGTTGTTGTTGTTGTTGTTGTTGTTGTTGTTGTTGTTGTTGTTGTTGTTGTTGTTGTTGTTGTTGTTGTTGTTGTTGTTGTTGTTGTTGTTGTTGTTGTTGTTGTTGTTGTTGTTGTTGTTGTTGTTGTTGTTGTTGTTGTTGTAAGACTATCCGGGTGCCTTTGAGGTGTTCTCAATGAGGATGGAGAGGATGAAATGTGGTTGTGGGGCGGACGCAACCTTTTTTTGCCGTGCTTGGATGTTCGGCCAAGTTGGTAAGTTATTTGTAATCTAGGTTACCCACTTCTAAGTGCCGCGAAGTGGGGTTGACCCAGCTCCTTCTTGGATACAAACCAAGCGTCTACCCAGCTAGGGTGGGTGTGCCATGGAAAGCGTTGCCTTCTCTGCAGGTCGGCGATGCGGTTCGGTGAGGTTCGCGAGTTCATACGCGAGGCGCTGGCGCCCGCATGCAAATGGGATTGCCTCCAAGAAGGATGAAGATGCAAGTCCCAGGAGGTTGCTTCAACAAACATCGAGTGGGGTAGATGAGTTTCGAATCTGGAGTTTGCTTTGAATATAGCGTAACCCTCAACGTGGTAGGTTTCTTTTTGGTGGCCCATGTGAACCCACAAAGCCTCACTAAAGGACACGGGCAAGCCGCATCATGTGCTGGTCTTGAGCACCATCTTAAGCTGGAAAAAAGGGCAAGTCAGTTCGGCCACAAGTCGCGCTTTCGCTTCTTGGGTCTGAGCTTCTCAGGGGACTGGCTAGGTTAGCTTTCGTTCACCCTCTCAAGTTTGGCTCAAGCAGCTTCCCATGGGTTTGCCCCAGAGATGAGTAACTTCTTCGAAGGCAGTCTTGAGGAGAAGCAATGGGTCACGGACATGCTGGC
Organism: Effrenium voratum; assembly: GCA_963377175.1. Lineage (NCBI taxonomy): Eukaryota > Dinophyceae > Suessiales > Symbiodiniaceae > Effrenium > Effrenium voratum. Next base: position 113,207 of record CAUJNA010000409.1, on the reverse strand, counting down.
GGCGATGGGGTATCAGGTTCGGTTCTTGGCTGAAAAGGGAGACGAAGTAAGGCCATGGCGGCTTTTTGATTGATCCCCAACATGAAGTTCGGAGTTTTGATTTTTCTTTAAGACCACACAAATAATACGGGGTAGCCTCGTAGGGCTCTAGGGATGTGTAGTTGTGTCTTGAAATTTTCGGAGACCTCCAAAATGCTGGTTTTGAATTTGGCTCCCCCCAGAAACAAAAATAACAACAACAAACAAGCAAACATAACAAAAACAAAAATACAAGTAAAGATACCATAGTACAACAAAAACAACAACAAGAAAACGGAAGCCTGCATAACCACGCCAGAGCCCAAACGTCGGGGGTGGTCAGGTGGAAGAGCAAGATCTCTCCAGCTTTTGCTGTGCTCAGCCCGCCCAAAGGCGGGGTTTCGAGTGCCCAGCACCAGCGGCCTCTTGCGGCCCTGTGCCGTGTTTGCCGCACGTCAGGCCCGTGGCCCTGTCCGCCGTCAAGGCGGATTTGGCGGAGCAGGGCTTGGAGGCCTTCCTCCACAGCGGCGAGAGCCTGACGCTGGAGCCCCGGCAGCGGGAGGCCTTCGGCCGCTTCTGCCGGGCCTTGCTGGAGGCGGGAGACACGGAAAAAAGATGGACGGCGAGTTTTGCGGGCTTGTCTCTGTCTTTGTGTCACTCGCTTTCTTTCTCTCTCTCTCGCTCTCTCTATCTCTCTTTCTGTACAGATATAATTTGGTCACCCCCTCCAGCCCCCCAGCAATCTATCGCTCTCTCTCCCTCTCACTCTTCCTCGCTCTCTCTCTCTCTCCCTCTATTATTTTGGTTTTCTTGTTTCTCCGAGTTGGGGCGAGGCTTTTTCTTTTGGTGGTTCTTGGGGTCCAAATCCTAGTGGGCGGAATGAAAAAGGGACACTTGGAGCCGATCTGGGGCTTCCGAGTGTCTCTCTATGTGCGGTGAGCGTTTTCCACGTTGCCAGATCTAAGTAAGGAAGGAGTCGACTTTTTTCGAGCGCCCCCCAAAATTGAAATGAGCGTTTCGGTTTTCCTTGCGGTTTCCCTTTACCAAGCAAAGAGGGGGTACCTAGTTTAAAGGATCTAACCCATGAAACTGGAGTTGGAGTCAGCAAGCTGGTTTTTCTTTCTTCCGGGGTGCGGCAATCTGTTTGGAGAAGTGGCATGGCGAAATTTGGACCCACAAAGTTGTCCTTCTGGTGACACCCCGCCAAAAGGCACACTAAAGCACAAGCCGACGGCTTGATGTGGTCTTTTTGGAAGCTTCCTTTGGGCTTGTTCCTTTTTTGGTGGCGGGGACTTTTTTTTTTTTTGGTGGGGGGGGGGATATAACAAAAGGGGCCTTCCGGTTCTTTTGGGTTTCTGCCAGAAACAGGATCCCAAGTGTCCAAAGAATGATACGCTCCAAAAGCAGTAGCAAGCCTCCAGAAGGGTAGACCCCACCCCCCAAAGTAAAGAGTGCCGAAAAGCAAAAGAGCGACCACCCCCGAAAAACAGCAAACCTTCACCACTGCTTTTGGGGTTACTCTTTGGGTTGGGTTGAAGTAATTTAAACTTTCAAAGGAAACGAGTTTCACCCAAAGAATCGACCTCCAACCCCACTTCCCTCATCCGGAAAACCAGGGGAAGCCGAAAGAAGTTTCGTTTCGCCCGCGTCTCTCATTTTTGTCTCGGGGGACCATATCTTTCTTTCATTTGACAAACCGGGGAGGTCTACAGAGCCATCTTGGGTTTGTGCGATAAAATGGGGGGACCGCCAAACTTGGTGGCAAAAAAGGGTAGCCTCAAGAAACGCACACTCCCTCGCATGTTGAGGTGGCACCTGACAGGGGGTCCCTTCAAGAGGAAATGGATTTTTCAGGGAATTCCCAGACAGAAGTGCCGGGCTCCTTCGTTTCCTTTCGTCCTGTAGGAGTCTCAGCGCGCCGCGACTGACAATGCTCAGGAGCACGAGTCGCGCGTTCGTTTCGGGCTGGCAAAATGGGTCTGCCTTGGCTTAGAGGCAAACCAAAAGGAAATCAACCATTTTGTTCCCCAGAGTTTCTCTGACAGAATGGGAGGGGTTGACCTCCCTGTATTTTGTTTTCTTCTCTAAGAGGCTGATGCGTTTGTGGGGTGTTTATTTTGGGGCAAACCCTCATAGCAAAACCCACAAAAAGGGTAGTTTCCCTAACACGCCAAAAAATCGCAGCAACTCGCAAAACACGGGAGCCTATTCTTGGGAAAAGGTGCTGGTTGCCCTCATCACTCAAGAGGCGGCGAAAAGAGCAGTTGAGCCACAATCAAACCCCGGGCAATTGGAGGGCAGTAAGGGACAATCCCAGCCACAAATCGCTGCGGATATCCGCCTTCTTAACTCTTTACATGGTTCCGGGTCGACCATGTTAGTACCTGAACCCTCAAAATTCTCTAAAAAATGGGTTTGACCCCCAAAATTATGGGGTGACCTTGTACCGATCGGTTTTGCTTATGCCGCAGTGGTGGTTTTTTTTTGGGAGGTGACCTGCCAGGGGCAAAAAGAAAAGCCTTCAGGTCACCCGTGGTTTGGGTAGCCCGGCGGTTCGGATTTGGACTTGAACCCCCCGGAAGCCCGGAGGATACATGGGGCATCACCTCCCTAAGTTCCAACCCACCGGGCTCCGAGTGAAGCTGACCATACCATTTTAATTTTTCCCCCCCCCCCTCCTTTTTTTCTCCCCGTTTTTTTTTTTCTTCCCCCACGTTTTGTTTTTCTCCTTTTTTAAATAAACAAAATAAATATAAATTTATTTTCCGGGGGGAGCAGTTGTTCTACGGGGAGCCACCTGTCTGGGGAACCAGCTGTAGGTTTTGCAAAGAACTGGGCAGTGGTTGAACATCGAATGGAGCGTTTCCGAACAAAGGCATCGGTGTTAAAACCGTGGTGTCAACGCATACTCAGAAAGGAGGTGACAATTCCATTCGTTTAAAATGTGTTGTCGAACATTCATCGTGTATTTTCCACGCGAAGACTTTGGTTTTTAAGGTGTGAACGGGTCAAGATCGAACCACCAGGGCGCCGCAAGTTCTAGTCCTTGTTTCCATTTCCATTTGGCGACCCATATTATACGGACACCTATTTTTGACCACCCAACTCTTGTGTAAACCCAGCCGTTTCAATGAGGCGTTCCATTTTGTGCCAGGGCAACGACAACGGCGACGGGGACGAAAGAGGAACCGCCGTGCCTCGACCGAGTTGCATCAGCGTTCGGGTCCTGTTTTTCGATGGAGTTTCTGTTGGTACTGCCAAATGGTCCTATTCCTTGTTGTTTCCATATTTCAAATCAACCAAAAGGCGGGGGCTTCCCTGAATTATACGTGGCGGGACCCAGCGGATGGTTTTGTTTGGGTCCATTGGTTTTCTCCGGGTTGTTGGTCCTACATCAGTATGTAATATAGTTTTTGTGTTATCTCTTGGTTTTCTCTTGGTTGCCGAGTTTGTCTTTAAGGATATGGAACCATCAAACAAGGCGTTTGTCTCCTTTTGGTTTCCCTTCAAGACCAAAAGGGGATTCCCCACCCCCAACAGCAAAACAAAAAGAAAGAAAGGAACACACCCCTCTTGTTTTCCCTGTAAACCAACCTGATCAGGGTACGCCTCAAGACTCATGGCGGGGTTGGGTTTGGGTGTTTTTTTTGGTGTGTGTGGGGTAAACGGGGGGACACCTTCCTCACGCTCGAAAGGTGGTACCTGGAGCACAGTGTTGTGTGTCCAAAATTCAACAAAGCCCGGTGTTTCGCTTCCAGTGTTTTTTCTTCTTCTTTGGGGTGGGCTGCTGAAAAAGCCCTGCTCTTAGAAGCCACGAGTAATGGGTTCCTGCCACACCTGGATAGAAAGGTTTCGGGCCGACCTGATAGAAAGGTTTGGGAGCTGCGTTGCCATTTTGAGGAAGCCCCGAGATTCTTGGTGTAGCAAAAAGTCTTGCTGGTTTCTCAAGGATGTGACGTGTTTTGGGATTGAACTGTTTGTGGGATCACCCTTTCAGGAAATCACAAGAGATGGCCTATCGCACCAGTTTTTGTTACTTTGGCCAAAATTCATCCGCAGAAACAGCTGCCACGAGGAGGACGGGACCCCATGTCTCCCATTTTTCTTTACCTCCATTGGAAGGCTTTGTGGAGCCCAGTTTGAGGCGCCATGAGGTAACCCAGTGCATGGAGTCCTTGTCTCTATGGGGTTGATTCCTATTCCCCATTCTTTTCAGCCTTTGAGCCATGGTTCTGGTCTAAAAGCCGATCGCCATTCTTGCTTTCAGGGTCTTTTTGGTGGTTTTCTAGAAAGATCCGGATCCCTGGGTTCAGAATGGACATGGAAGCAGCCCTAGATGTTCGCCCATCGCCCACCCTTGGCATGTCTCTTGGCGGGTTTTTCCCACTCGATCCAGTGCAGGGGTCCCTGAGAAATGGAGCTTTTTTTTTTCTTCTTTTTTCTCCGGGGTGTTTTTCATCCATGTTTTTGTTTTTCTTCTTGTTTTTTTCCTCCCCATTTCCCCCCCCCCCCCCTTTTTTTTCCGGGGGCTCTTCGTGTTCTTTTCTTTTTCTCGGGGCCCAAAGCAACTGGTCTCATTTTGAATCAGATCCCCAGATCCTCGCAGCACACTTTTTTCGCCGAGGTGGTGGTGCACAACTTCAACGTGGAGCAGGACCTCTACACCGTGAAGCTGCGAGTGATTTCTGGAAGGCGCTTCGTGGAGTACACCCTACAGCCCGCCCGGCACGCCAAGCTCATCCTGCCCAAGGAGTGGTCGCGTGGCCAAAGAAAAGGCGTTCGCAGAGTACTGTGGATGGTGGCGAAATCCGTTCGCACCACTTTGGAACAATGAAAAACCATTGGTTTGTTGGCATTCACAGGGGAATCATCATTCTAGGGTTTCTCAAGTGATGCAGGATTGCGTCCATCCACAGTAGGAATTGGCACTTTTCCTAAATGGGCTGGGGTCTTCTGTTTCCAACATACATGATTGGTTCATGTGTGTGTGTGTGTGTGTGTGTCTACTTGTTTCTATTTTAAATGGCGTGTTTCCAAGTTGGTGGCGGGGTTGGGGTTGGGCACCTTTTCTGCGGGTCTAGATTTATCACCTCACACCATCCACGGAACCTCGCTTTAAGCTGGCCAAAGGGTGGTGTTTAAAACCACCAACAGGAGGAACCTAGGATGCCCGTGTTTGCTCCAGACAGACAACATTCAGGGTCCCCCTATTTTCATGGGCCATACCCAAGTCTGGTTTTAGTACTGGCCACTTTATGGACAAATCCCGCGCCGGGCTGCAGATAGACAACGCCCAGGTCGGTCTAAGGGAGCTAAAGACGACCCACTGCTTGTGGGCCACGTTTATCTTGAACCCCCCCCCCCTCCCCTCCCTGGCCCCAAAAAAAAACAAGAAACGGGGCTTGGGGCTTTGGGGGAATGTTGCAAGTGATGCAGTGATGGGGGTTTCCACGGCCATGTCTCGGTGTTTTTCCGTTTTTTGTGGCCCCCCCAGAATGGATTTCGGGGGACACGGTGGTTTCCCTTTGACCGGTGATGCGTGCCCCCTCACCACCAGCCCACCACCCATCCAACCCACGACGTGGAGGGAAGCCGAGTCCTTTTGGCCAAGGGGCCAACTTGTTCGGGTAGCCAACTTGTTCACGTCTGAAGGCAGCTTCCATGGCGCGCCATGGTCCAAAGACGCCTTCCGACGCAGTTTTGCCGTAGGTTTTTGCCTGGTGAGGATCCGAATGAGAATCATGACTCCCAATTGGCACCCCAACAAACGGGGAGAGTTGTTCGATGATGGCTTCGGGAGTGCCTGTTTGGTGGCCTGTTTGAGGAGACCAAAACACAACTGCCATGCTTGAAAGGGTTCCCAAGCAGCTTTGTTCCTTTTGGTTTCCCGCCAAGGGGTACCGTGGTACCCTCAAGCACATAAAACCCCCACCGGGTCCGAGAAATCCCATGGTCAATTTGGGGGGGACTCACATTTGACACGTGCCCTGGCTCAGGTCGCGTATCGACCTGGTATCTACCTCGAAGACCGATGATGTTGTTCCAATGAATAAAGTCATGCGACCAGAGCCATGGTCGCAACACCTTTCCGGTGAGACAAAATCCGTGAGCCCCCTTCTGAGAGATTTTTTTTTCCACGACTTTTTGTTGCCTTCTTGGAACCTGCCAGAGTTGATAGTGCTTTCATATTCGGTTAGGTCCAGAAAACTTGGGTGACCACTTCGATCTCGGGTACCCCTTTGTTCTTTGTCCTTTGGGCTGGTGTTTTTGCTCGTGGCTAGCGCTCTGAGCACAACTTGGGTTGAGCCTGTGGGACGTGGAGGAGGTCCAGGTCATCCCAGTTGACGGCATGCCCATGGAGCAGGCCCCAGGACCTCTGGCGCCCGGCCGCTGCCTCTGGCGCGGTTGCCCATCAGGGAAGAGGCGCCCATGACGCCGAGGGTGAGAGAATCACTCCCTTGACACGGCAGATAGGTATGTGGATAAGGGAGGTCAGGCGGAACCCGTCTACATCTTTAATGGCCTCGGAGATGCCCCATGGTCCAAGCTGACGGCGGCAGACTTGTGGGAGACTCTTTGCTGCTACGCTCAGCCGCGCAGCGCGAGCGCCTGGTCTTCTCACCCATCTTCTCCCTTCAGGTCGCGTAGTCTGCCACAAGGAGTTCTGGTTAAGTGTGTTGAGTGGCCACACCCGCGTAGTAGTTCGGTGGCCTGTTCGAGGACCCTTGTCCTGAAGCATCTCTGGATGGCAGGGTCGACAACGTTTGGCAAGCCTCAGCACACCTTGGAGCATTCCGGAATCAGGTGGTGAGGGCCCGGATCGGATGGTGACAGAACATGTCGGCTTTTCGGGACTTGTTGGCACTCAACAGGCACACAGAAACACTGCGGGCGCAACTCTCCACCTGAGCTGGAGCTGGTCACCCAAGCTTTGCGGCCTTCCACTGACCTGGCATCCGGCTTCACTCATCCTGGCGCTCTCTGGGGTTTTTGGGTACCCGGGTTGTTGAGGTGGGCCCTGAATTTCTTCCTTTCTTGGGGTTAACATATTCACAGCGCTAATCTGGCGATTGCCCACCTCCTAGCTTCCAGGATTTCGCAAGACTCGGGTGCTCGTGGAAATTTATACTGGGTGTGTCGAATGTGTCGAATCTGTGACTGCTTCTTTGTTTTTCTCCGTTTGGGACGCAGGAAGTCAGGCAACCCTTGGTGGGTGGTTTGGATTGGTGGTTTGGATTTGCATTTGAATTTTGGTTCTTGTTGGGGGTGAATGGGAAACCACCAAGCTCCAAGCCACCAATTCGAGCTTCAAGACGCTGAGGAAGAGGATGAAGTGACACAAGGCTCGACGATCTATGTCTGCAGCTGGAAAGTTTCGAAGGACGTTGGCTTGAAAGCTGTGGTGGGTCTTCCCGTGGAACTCCCCGATGCTGACTGCAGCGTGTACCACTACTGTCCCCTGGCAATCCCAAGCGACCGATGTTGAAGGTTTGGGTGTGGCAAGTGGATTTCGGTTCCGGTCGAAACGAGTTCCCATTAAAACCGAGAGGAGCAGCCTCCAAAAGGACAGACCGATGTCGATTGGGACCCGGATGAAAAATGTGGGAGTCCGCCCTGTTTTTCGCCGTTTTTGTGTGGGAGGTATCTTTTTGAGGTCGTTTGATCCACTAAAGCGACACCTTGGTCAGAATGTGCCAGGGGCTTATTATCCGGGCTTATTATCCGGTCAGCCAGGGTTAAACTTTGCGAGCAACACCTGCAACTGGTTGTACTCCACCAGTAGTGTTCATCAAAACTGGTGCCAACTGGTGTGGATGTTTTGTCCATCAGTGCTTACTTCACGCTGATACTAGGCCACAACTCTGTCAGGAATCATGGAATGGAAAAGCGAGCCGCAGTCAAAGCCCGGGTAATAGGAGGGCAGTAAAGGACAATCCCAGCCATAAATGGGTGCGGGCGCCTTTACAGTTCTTTACACGGTTCTGGGTTAACCATTTGTGTACCGGGTTTTGATTGTGACTCGAGAGAAGGTTCTGCCTATTTTTTGGTGGGCTTCAAACAAACTCCAATTTCCGGGCAAGGGCGGAAGACTATGAGGTAGGTTGTTTCCCCCCAAAACATCAGGTTTCGGACATATTCCAACACTTCCAGAAGATTCCTCTCCGACGGTTTGTTCAGGCGAACTTGGGGAGTAAGTGTGGTCTACGAACATGTCGGACAAGTTGATTCCCCATGCTCTTCTCTTCATCCTTCCTTCGGCTCAGAAACGACAAAAAATGACAATTTCAGTCTGTGGGAACAGGAACACTTGTTGCGAGGGTTCCACTTTTTGAGTACCCAAGATAGACTTGAACCTAAGGGTTTGGTTTGAGTCTATCTTGGCATAGTCAAAAAGTGGAAGCCTGCTTGTTGCAGGTCAGTTGCAGCGTCAGGTCCTATCCGCCAAATCGGCACTTCACTGGACCTATTTCACGTCTCGCCGGGGGAGCAGGACTCATTGCCCGCACCACGCTTTTTTTTTCTTTCTTCCTTCTTTTTTTTGGTTTGATCTTTCCGAACATGGCGAGTCGAAGAAGGTGGAGATTTTGTTGGCGGTTTTGCAGTTGGCCTTGTAGAAGTACGTGAAGATAATCACACTTATCAATTGTTAACATGAGGGCTTGCTTCCTTCTGTGATACCAGGGAGCTGTTCCCCCTTCAAGAGAATTGGTTTGTTTGGCCGGCGAAGCCGAGATCGATCGTTTTAAGGGGCGAGGGGTTTTCTTTAAAATTGTTGGTTTTCAGTGGGGAATCGTGACTTTTGGAGGGGACCCCCCCCCCCCTCCCCGTATTAATAAACTGGGGTTGATTAATATGGGGTCAGCATTTTGAGCAGCCTTTGGAGGAATCTGAAGCCCACCGGAAACACTTCCACGACAACTCTGCCATGGTGGTTGTTCCCGACGGGAGTTCGCAGGTGCATCTTCGAAGCACCTTCAAGTCTCCAGCCAACGGGGAGAAGTGGCAGGGGGACAGGCAGTTTCCTGCTGAGGACTTCATAAGCAGACATGTGTATGTCCAGACCTACCAAGATGATATCTTCCTCAAGAGAGGAGACAAGTTGGGTGAGGCTCAGAAATTCGATGCCGTGAAGGACCTTGCCAAACATGAAGGCGACCAGAAGGCAAGCAGCGCCGGATCGGAAGAAGCTCGGCAAAGGGAGTCTTCTGGGATTTGGGCGTGTCTAGGGAAATTCGGACTCAAGTGGGTGGCTTTCAATTTGGTTTCCCTTTAAAGCAGCCCAAAAAGGGTAGCCTCAAAAAGATGTTGGCTTTCAGCAAATCAGCAGAGGACGGGTTTCATGTGGTACTACACAATCTGTCGCCTCAGCAGGAGAAGTTCCGATTGAAGGTGAAAGTTACCTCTGATCACAAAACCGCAGATTTCCAGCTGGACAGTCATCGTCACACCATCCTGAAGCTGCCTGAAGGCTCATCACTTCAGGTGGAGACAGAGCTCGAGAAAGAGCATTGCAGCCCCTTAAAGGCATCTGCTGCTTTGGACGCCAAGACCTTGGCAGAAAATGGCTCCAACGTCTATTTTTGGCCGCCTGGCCGCCGAGCACGGTTTTTCCTTGAAGGCAAAAATGCGACTTCTACGGAAAGGTGGCTACTGTGGATGGACGCAATCCGTTCGCACCGCTTTGAAACCATGGTTGAAGCCTTTTTTTGGCTGGTGTTTGTAAGGGGATCTATCAGAAACCAGAGTTTCTGTTTGGTGGTGCGAAACGGACTTCGTCCATCCACAGTATGTCATCCCGTGTCCTTTTTTTTTTTTGTGTGTTTTGTTTTCCTGGGGGGAGGCCATGCGACTTCTAAGCGTTGCCTCAATGGCTATGTCCAGGCCAGAGGCCCCTGAAAACTCCGCAAGGACTGAACTGGATCATGACAGCGTGACCGAGGAGGAGGATGAGCTGCTCTGCAAGCTCTGCATCTTGCTGCTGCTTCCGCCCCTGTCCCTTGGGTGAATTTAGCGTGGTCAACTGAGCAGATGAAGGTCAGTAAGGGCAGTCCCAACCAGAAATAGCTCCTTCTTGATCCTGTACATTGCTCTGGGAGTACGACCATTTTAGCACGAGGTTTTGATTGCGACTCAACTTTACTTGAGTGTTCGACTTAATTTTTGCACGAAAAGGCGAAGCAAGGAACCAAGTAAACAGAGCTTCGCAGAATGTTCTCCAACCAAAATTTCTGGAAGGTAGTCCAGGACCGACTCGAAGGACCGACATCTTCCAGAGGTCCAGCTGGTTCTGAAAATCAGCTGGTTCTTGCCGTCTGGCTGCTATAAAACGAAGATATTGTCCACAAAGGCAAGTGAACTGAAATCCCTTGTAGGACATGTTTAGGAAAATCAAGGGGGCTCAACGGAAAGCTAGAGGGAATCTCAAGTGGCAATTGTTTCAATGGACACCACCAGTTGATCAACTGTTGATTTGGGGAAATCCAGGCAGCCCCTGTTGCCAAGTAAGTGGCGAGTAACTGAGTTACCTACCCATGGACTAAATCCTTCTTGGGAGGGATTGACCCTTGTCATTGCCAAAGTAAGTGGTGAGTATCCCAGCCATGGACAAATTTCTGCACGGCTTATCTTGCTGGTGAACGAGGGAATAACCCTTATGAACCATCCAACTGGTGATTTCCTTTGTTCGGGAATCCCTACGGTTCATTCAACCACTCTCCCTACCTCTGGCAGTCATCGCAAGTTACCTAACGTCAAGGCACCCATGGTTGTCAGGAAAGGACCCCCCAAATAAAGGACCCCCAAGAAAACCGGACACCTAGGCCCCTAGGTTTTTCCAAGTTTCTCTTCGGCCCAAGTGTCTGAAAGCTGTGAGGTTCTGCATCGCGATGTTGGTGGTGGGTTTCAAGATCCGCGCCCGAAGAAGGCAGCGGCCGCTCACGCGGCTCCATTTCCAGGTCGGACCTCCCACAGCAGGCGGGGGCAACGTCCGATCCCCGGGTCAGACGTTGCCAAGAACTCAGGCTGAGCTGGTCCAGCGTGGTCCATCGAGCGGAGCCGCCCCGTTTTCTTTTGGGGTCTCAGCCCAGATAGGCTCCGGGGTGGTCCGGGGCGGCCCTTAGGTAAGGTTCCACGAGGGTTCCACCAGGGTTCCACCAGGTTCCACCAGGGTTCCACCAGGTTCTGCGGCTGCGCGGTGGTCCGGGGTGGTTTGAGGTTCTGCGAGGGCTGCGGGGTGGTCCGGGGCGGCCCTGAGGTAAGGTTCTACAGGGTTCCACAGAGTTCCACAAGGATTCTACAAGGGTTCCACAAGGGTTCCACCACAAGGGTTCAACAAGGCTCCACAAGATTCCACAAAGGTTCCACAAATGTTCTGCTAGGTTCGACAAGTGGGTGGTTTGGCGTGGAGGGAAGCAATGCGTCGTGCGCCGTCTGAAAAAGGCTCCGGGGAAGCTCCGCGAAGGTTCCGGGGTGGTCCGGGCGGAGTGCGCGAGGGTTCTGGGAGGGTGGTGCTGTTGAGTATCGCCTGAGCTTGTTTTTTTGTGTCTTGTTTGTTTGCTTGCGGGGCGGATCCGGTTGGGGCATAACTGCGAAGAAAGACTCGCCCTGGGGGACAAAAACACACCTCTGCTATGGGGGAAGAGGGGCAAGGATCGCGTTTTTTTTCTTTTTTTTTCCGGAGGTGCCGCGGGTGCCTCCGGCTCGGTGTGGCACTTCCTGGCCGAAGGCCCTCTGTCGCTGTTCCTCACGTCGGACGCCAAGCGCCTGGAGGGGGGGGGGGGTTGGGGGGACGGGGTATAGGCGTTGTTTTTTTAAATGGTGGGTTTTGGGGGGGGGGAATTGGCGTGTTTGGGGAGGGGCATAGGCGTCCTTTTAGGTGAGTTTGGTTAAACATGGAGGGAACGGGTTGAGATGGGCTTGGTTCCATGTACCAGGCCCATCGATTTTCCAAAAGGCAACCTATGTGGGGGTTCCAGGGTTCTTGGATCAAGTTTTTCTGTTTTGTGCTATTTGGTGTGTTCCCTTGTTTTTGTTGGGGGGGGGGGGAAAAAGGGAGATCTGGGGTGCGTTGGCTGTTTCTTGAGGGGATCCGAGCCAGAAAAACTGCTTTACCCTTCAATCACTTTGGGGCTGATGGTGGAATAAGGGTTGGGATGGGAGATCTTCGGTGCGGGTCTTTGCAGTTGATACTGAGCATGGTTGGACGATTGTCGCACCACCCTTCACGCAAATACCAATAAACAATGGTTTCAACCATGGTTTCATTTTGTGCTGGGAACGGATTTCGCCCATCTACAGTAATTATGGCTATCTTAAGAGTTCGCACCTGGTTGGGAATTTTTCTTTGCACACAATTCTATTGTCCACCAGGTCCCTAAGTAACACTCATGTCCGTGTGGGTATGTGTTTAGCAATAGCGACCTTATAAATATTGTGGTTTGCCTTTTGGTCTCCCGTTGGAAAGGCTTGAGTTAACGGACGTTCCCTAAGGATTGTGTCAAGCAACCGGTTCTTTTACTTTACCGATTAGACTTTTGAGGTATGACCGTGCCATTCGACAATGGCCCATGCGTGCGTGCGTGCGTGCGTGCGTGCGTGCGTGCGTTCTTGCTTGCTTGCTTGCTTGCTTGCTTGCTTGCTTGCTTGCGTGTGGAGGGTTCACCTTGTCAGGGAAAAGGGAGGAACAACAAGTTTGCGCAGTTTTGTCAGATCACCGCTTCTGGAATACCCGCCAATTAGAGTCTTTCTTCTAATCTTTGGGAGGAAATTGATGCATCTTCTGGGGGGGGGGGGGGTCGCTGGTTAACTTCACTGGGTGACTTTTCATGCCTGAACATCCATTGCTAAACAAAAACTGGCGGCGTTGCTTCCAAGCGCAAGTGGGTCCGGAGGCTGCTCGGTTTAGCGATTGTTTTGGGTCGGTTCAACATGGCTCGGGGGCAACTAATCCCCAAGGAGAAGTCACCCACTGTGGTAGCAGTTCTGTGGCCCTGGATCTGTTTTAGGTCCATGAATTGTACTGGAAGTGCCTCGAATATGTATTGTTGGTATTGGTACACGTGGAGCGAAGTGCGCTCCCTTCTTCTACAGAAGAGCTATGGGATGACTGCTCTGCTGAAAAAAGAGAGAGCAAAAATAGCTCTCAACATTTGGCACCGAATCATATTCGGTGTGTGCCGTAGCTGTTGACAACAGGGATTAGATGAGTTTCGAGCATGATCAAAATAGTCGCTCTCTTTTGCGCCTCGGACATGTGGGGTTTGTCTTGTATCTACACGATATGTACAGAACATGTTGCAACTTTACTCTGCTTCGCGCGCGCGTGGAGAAATGGAAGCAAAAGTTGAGGAGTAGTGTCAGAATGGTTCGGCATCTTTTGGGCTGTGAAGATGCATTGACTTGAAAAGCTATGGACCAATGTGTCCTGGGAGAAATATTGACTCATTCACTTCGATGAAGTTCTTGCAGACGATGAGGTGACAAAGCTCGGCTGGTTGTATCGTGGTGCCATTGGTGGTCGCGAATTTGGGATCTGATGATTGCTTGAAAAAGCAGGTCATATCCTGTGGCCCTTGTTGTAGTGGCCCTACTCTCGGATGAGCGCCCCTCCTTCCAGAAATTGTCGTCATTTTACCATCCACCATAGCTGTTCCAGCTTGCTCTGAATGTAGATGTGCCAGTCGCTCTCGTTCCTGCATTCAGCAAGCAATCTGATGTCAGCTTGATGTGCTCTTGGTCCTCATCGCCATCTGCGGTTCCGAAATAGCATCTGAGACCCCGAATATAGAGTCCCAATGTTGGCTCTTCGCGGATGCAAGTAGCTCCACGCGTGATGATGTGTTGCCGCGGGCGAATCATGGGAGCGGTCTTGCTCCCCATGACCCAGAACGAAGCCTTCGTTGATGAACGCTTTGACGAGCAGTTGAGTTGTCGCCCTTCGCGGAACCATTGGCGATGGGCCTCTCATCAATTGGGATTGCATTGATGCTCGTCTGTCCAGCTTCGGGTCCTGTGTCAGGTTGCCGAGATTTGCGGTTAACATGTTGAGCAGAGATAACGATTGATGTTTGGTATCTGAAGTGTGCTTGGTGGTAGATGATATTCTTGATGTTTGTCCAGTTCGTGATGCTGTTGCCGGGATACCTTCTCTTCCGAGTCTCGGCCGATGCCTTATGCCTGATGTGCGTGAAGAACCCCCGCATTGAAACCGGTTGCTCAAAGACCATGAGTTTGTCTACGCGCCGTGTGAACATGTTGCCTGCCTCCATGATGATTTTTTTTGCCAGGTCTCAGGCCATCCTCGAGGATTTTGAGCAGCTCTTTGTTGTTCGTAGCATGGACTGTCAAAGACATGTTCTGCACGTCTTCTTGAGAAATGCTAGTGCAGGACACCGGAGCCTGGCTGAGGAGCCCCAGGATCTTTTTCTTTCTAATCTTTGGTGGCATGATTGTGATGTTGGGGGAGCCGTTACTTGTTTGGAAGGCCATAGCTACACTCCTTTCCTTGGTTCGGTAGTCCTAACTTTCAGGGATGGGCCGTGCAAGCTTGCAGGACCTTCCTGGTGGCAAGCTGCTGATCCACCGTGATGATGGTCCCGTCTTGCCTTGTGCAAGTCTCCATTTTTTTTTACCTCCGTCACACTTCGGGAACGCGAATGTGAGCTCGAACCGTGTCTTATCGTGTCTTGGAACCAGAGTCATGAGGCATGAGCATCAGGTTTGGCTTGTTGCCCAGGCAGGACATTCTGACGTGAACCTCGTGGCAGTGTCGGGATCATTGTTCTGCTCGTGATGAAGAGATTGTGATTGCTGTATCGAGAGCGTCTCACAAGCTGGATGTTCCCCAAAGACATTTCGATCAGGTCTTTCTCTTTGCTGATCTGAGTTCATTCTGAATGATGAAGAGTTGCGCAACGAGGTTATCATTGAGTGGAAACGCATCACGGGGTCTTTGCTGCATTCCATTGACACATGTTCTCAACGTCTCCGCGTCGTCCGGGTTCAGGAATTCCGGGCAGCGCTCCAGCCTGAGATGGTTGCTGAGGCCGTGCGGCGCTTCTGTTATTTGCATCTCGCACTGATTGAAAAAACTGGTACTTGCGCCGTGATGATGAGCATCAGATCTTTCCACGAGGATTTTCAACCTTCGTAGCAAGATCTCGAACTCGGAGATGAAAGTGAGAAACTCTGTGTACACGTTGGTCCTTTGAGGAAGTACTTCTTCAACGTGCTCTTGAAGTAGTTGACCCCTTCGGTTCTATCTCGGAGCAAAGTATTATGATGCAGTGATACATGTGTGCGTCGCCCACAAGTCTGCTTTTGAGGAGCGGTCCCGACGCTCTGCTGCAACGGTTGTGAATGTGACCCAATCATCAATGAGGTCCTCGCATCTAAGCCAGCTGACTTTTTCGTCGACGGTGTTGGCGCGGCCGGGCAGTCGTTTTGAGTGCTGCCGATAGGCTTGGCCTCTCCTTCTCTGATTCTCCCAACAAAAAGATACCACCTATTCTGTTTCCTCATGTCTGATGAATCAATTGTACGCTGGTTGTCTTGTTGAAGGTGGGGTTTTCTTGAGATGTCTCTCCGCAAACAAACGCGGAACCTGCGTTTGTACGGCCGCCGCACGACTGTGTGCATTCAGCTTCAGCCCAGGTGCGGCGGCGCTCTTGCGCCTTTCGAAAGCTGCTCGATGAGTGCGAGCTCGGGCGCTCCGAAGCTTTTGGCCATACGGAACCAGCCGGCGATTCGCTATTACAAATTGCCTATTCCCGAGTTGGAGGACATGGGAATGGCTCGTTGGAACCTGGCTCCAGGCATAGGTGCGATAAAGTTGGTTTTTCTGAGGGTCGTTCCGTTTCTCTTTCCCTGCCTGCGGAACCAGCCAGTTAAAATGGTTTTTGCATCCGGTTTCCCTGCGTGGACTCCCCAAAATGGATTGCAGGTTTCCTTCGTCTTTTCCTGGTGGTGTTCGTTTGGTTTTCTTTCCAGAAAAAGACGTCACGCACACACATACAGATATATGTAACCACAGAGAACTGTAGAATTCATGTATATGTGCATTGGGAGTCTCTCTCCAGAGAGGGGTGCCAATTTTGGTTTTTATTAGAAAAGTTATTTATTGGGAAGCAAAGCGAACCACGAGTTCTAGGGGACTCTTGTACTTTGAGAAGCAACCATCTCTTATGGTCAGAGCAGTTGGACGTGGGCCGAGATTCTCAGATTTCGAATTTCGACTTCTTCTTTCAGGGGGTGTCCTTTGTTTAAGGGTGCCGTTTAAGGGGTTGGTTTAAAAGGAGATCAAAAGACCAAAAGGAAAACAACACCCATTTGGGAGTGTCCCCGAAAACGAGGCCAATCGAGAAGGCAAATAGATCCAAGCCCAAGCATTGCCCTCGCTCTTCTTTCTTCAAGCGAGTGATAGGACCCTCGGCCATTTTCAGATGGCGCTATGAGTTGTGGCTGTGAACGCCGGACTCAACCAGAAACCCAAAGAATCAAACCCCGGCCAGGTGGAGGGTAGTCAGGGACACGCAGGCAGACAGACACAGAGAGACAGAGAGACAGACAGATTACACAAGAAAGAAATAGTTCAATGAAGCAAGGAGGGAAGGAGGGAAGGAAGGAAGGAAGGAAGGAAGGAAGGAAGGAAGGAAGGAAGGAAGGAAGGAAGGAAGGAAGGAAGGAAGGAAGGAAGGAAGGAAGGAAAAAGACAAGAGTTAAGCAAAAAAAGAACGAACAAGAAAGACAACAAAGAAAGGGAAAGGAAGGAAAGAAAGAAAACAATGAAAATACTAACAGAAAGAAAGAAAAGAAAAGAGAAGAAAAGCAAAGCGAAGAAAAGAAAAGAACAGAAGAGAAAGAAAGAAAGAAAGACAGAAAGAAAGAAAGAAAGAGAGAAAGAAAGAGAGACAGAAAGAAAGAAAGAGAGACAGAAAGAAAGAAAGAGAGACAGAAAGAAAGAAAGAAAGAAAGAAAGAAAGAAAGAAAGAAAGAAAGAAAGAAAGAAAGAAAGAAAGAAAAGAAAGAAAGAAAGAAAGAAAGAAAGAAAGAAAAGAAAAGAAAAGAAAAGAAAAGAAAAGAAAAGAAAAGAACAGAACAGAAAAGGAAGGAAGGAAGGAAGGAAGGAGAAAGAAAGAAAGAAAGAAAGAAAGAAAGAAAGAAAGAAAGAAAGAAAAGAAAGAAAGGAAGACAGACAGACAGACAGACAGACAGAAGGAAGGAAGGAAGGAAGGAGGGAGGGAGGGAGGGAAGGAAGGAAGGAAGGAAGGAAGGAAGGAAGGAAGGAAAGAAAGAAAGAAAGAAAGAAAGACAAGAATAAAGAAAGAAAGAAGGACAGAAATAAAAAAAGAAAAGAAAGAAAGAAAGAAAGAAAGAAAGAAAGACAGACAGACAGACAGACAGAAAGAAAGAAAGAAGGACGGAAGGAAGGAAGGAGGGAAGGAAGGAATGAAAGAAAGAAAGACCGAAATACATAAAGAAAGAAAGAAAGGAAGGAAATGAAGAAAGAAAGAAGGAAGGAAAGACAGAAAGAAAGAAAGAAAGCAAGAAAAAAAAAGAAAGAAACAAAGAAATAAAGAAATAAGGAAATAAAGAAATAAAGAAATAAAGAAATAAAGAAATACAGAAATCAAGAAATACAGAAATCAAGAAATACAGAAATAAAGAAATAAAGAAATAAAGAAATAAAGAAATACAGAAATAAAGAAATAAAGAAGTAAAAAATACCGAAATCAAGAAATATAGAAATACAGAAATAAAGAAATAAAGAAATAAAGAAATAAAGAACAGAAAAGAAAACAAGCGAGACAGTGAGAAAGCAAACATAAGAAGAAAGGACAACATGAAGCCAACCAAAGGGAAGAGACGTTGTTTCACGTAGGAGGATCGGATGGAGGTGCAAGCCGAGAAGTTTGGCAACAGCCCCTTGGCCTTTCCCCGAAACTTTGCGGGTATGCATCAAAACATGGGTTTGGACTGCCACACTTGGTGTTTCCCTTTTTGCTTTTCCGTAAGCAACCAACACAACATGTGGATGACGAGATGCCTCGCTTTGCTATGGCTTCGAAGCAGAAAATAGGGGTCACATAAATGTTGTTTGGTTTCCTTGTTTTTCCCTACCAGCACCACGAAAGGCCCCCCAAAAACACACACACGCACACATACACACACATACGCGCACACACACACACA
>CAUJNA010000409.1:0-90000 GCA_963377175.1 Effrenium voratum | reverse complement strand
TGGCACACCCCAAATTCGAACCACCCGATAGTCACCCCTGGGGTATGTGTAGATCGGACTCGACATGCATCCTGTCTGCTGTATTTGCTGCGGGTGTTTGTCTCTCAGAAATCGGCGGTTTCTCCACACCGGTGGACTCGCGTATGTTCTTGAGGGACCCCTGTGTCGTGGGCTTTCAAGGAAAGCCAAAAGGAAAACCGAAGCCATTCAAAGACACCCATACTGTGGATGGTTATACGATCCTCGCTCATCGACGCCTGGTATGAAGAAGACCCGATTGGAATACCTGCCAAAAACCATATATTTGTTTCGCGCAAAGTTGAATTTGTGCATCCGCCCGTTTGTTCTCATTTTTCCCCTATGCTCCATGAGCCAGTGCTTTCAGTGAACAGGTCGCCAGGGATATCTTCCGTTGGCATTGCAAATCGTGCCTTCGGGTCACCTACCAACAAAAAACTGGATGGTTTCGCCTTGAACCATCTGAAGCTCGAGTGATTTGGCCATAGCGATCCCTTTTTCGTGGGACCCATGGTCCGTGCGTGGAGGTTGGCGTCCTTGTCCCGCAGCTAGGTGCTTTGAATCCAACTTTTTTGGTTGGGAGGGTTCCCTTAAATAGACTACAGAAAAAAAAGGGTACCCATATTCTAACCTCTATTCTGGAGGACCTAGGCTCATTCAAAGATGACGAATCTTGGGATGAGTTTGTTTTTCTTCCTTGGTTTCAGGATTACCCTCCCGCCAATTCACATGGAACCTGACGTTCGGTGGGAGACAATTTTCCCTTTAAAGGGACAGGTTACATGGTAATTGGTGGGAGGGTAGTTGGTACAACTATGCTCTGTGCTGAACCAAATGGCAGAGTTAAGATGTCGGGCCTAGCGCCCTGAAATCTCAAGAGATTGCAAGCAGCTGAAAGTAAGGCAAATCCAGCAACCACAAACCACGGACCAATTCTCATGGTGTTTAACTTGCCTTTTTCTTGCTGTATTTGTGTGAACCATGTCGCTTAGCAATCTGAAAGGGTTGGCAACTGGCAACGTGCGGTTTGTTCCCCACGAAGGGATCGAGTTCTGGCCCACACCGCAGGTTGGCTTTGTGAATGGGAGGCTGATTTATGAGACACGGCTATAGCATGTTGCGCATGGAAGAATTCGCAATTTGGGCTGCCATGCCTTTGTTTTTGAGGAGCTTGGACAGTTACTCGGACAAAGTCCACGCCTTTCGGCACCAGTTGAAATGGATAAAACCAGATTTGAATACTGCCTGGAGTCTCCATGATCCTTGAAAATGAGGGCCGCCATTTTGCTTTTGAGTGAAGATCCCATTCTTGGGTGGCACTGAACACGGGAAGCTTTGGGTTCCGAGGGGCGCACGAATCCGTGCAAAAAAGCTCAACCCTCTGGCCAGCGATTTGTGGGAGGGTCGATCTTCGCGTTGAAAGAGCAGCATGTTGTTTGAAAAGTGCATGACAGGCCCCCTGAGCTTCAAGACAATTTGTGGCACCTGGGTCTACCGTTTCTGGACCACGCAAAGGGCAGACAAAGGGCAGACATTGCAACCTGGTGACTCTTTGGGCTGGGCCGTCTTTGGAACCCTTAAAGTGCCCGCTTGCCAGGTCTGCTCTACGGCTCTGAATCAGTATTGGGTGCATGTTCCGCACAAAGCAGGACCCCTGATTGGATAGGGTGCCTGCTTTTTGGGAATCCTTCACTTTTGTGGGTGGCCCCCATTTGCTGTAGTAGGATGCTCCGGTGTTCTTGGCAAGTTTCTGGCTTTTGGGTTTTCGGTTCTGTTCATGTTAGTCGGCTGAAAAAAAGCAGAACCCGTATTTTGCCATGCCAAGGGTTGTGAAGGGTTGTTCCTCGGTACCCAGGTCTTGGAGCGGAGGGTTCAATATGTGCCCTTCGACATCACAGGCTGAGCGGGTCATTCAGCTGACCCACAGTCGTTCTGCCGACACGCTTTGCACTTGACGTTTCTAGCATGCCACGGCCCTTCTCCGGGTACTTGGCACAGAGTATCTAGTTGCCCTTAAAGGACAACACCAGGGGATGCTTACTGTCAGGTGTCTTCCCAACCCCCTTAGTTGCAGTACCTGGATTCTCGTCACGACATCACTTTTACTTATATAGATATGTATATTATGCATTGTTTATGTACATCCATCCTTGTGCATGACCCTGGCGTTTGTACATCAAGGCTTGAGCCTATCTACATGATAGAGCCTACAGCCCTCGCCCGCTGAGTACAACAAGTGCCGCGCTATCACATCACAGGTTTGACACATTTAGGTCATCAGGTGTTTACACAGTTAGTTCCACTTTAACATGGTAGCAGAGCAGTGATCCCTGGTACACGATCCACGACCACAACCCAGGGTGAGCTCCATCACGCACCCACAGGTTTAGGTACACAGTAGTGAGCAACATGGCACAACAACAGCAGCAACAGGAACAACAGCAGTTGGAAGGAGTCCACAGATACAAGATATCACCACCGCGGTTCACAGGAGAATACAACACCTTCGAAGAATGGAAGTACAAGATGGCATCATACTTGGGATTACAAGACCCAGCATACAACAGACTGTTGAAACAGTCAGAGCAATCAACAGGACAAGTTAGAAATGACCAACTTGAGAATGCAGCACCTTCACAAGCAGTAGCAGAGCAATGAGTACATCTGAGCAACAATCTACACTACCTCTTGGTGAGCACATGCGATGGACCAGCATCTACAATTTGCAGGCAACACATGCAAGGCAACGGATTTGAAACATGGCGGCTGCCACTTGGCACACGAAGTATTGGGTACCTCACAAGGTTACTCAAGCCACAACTTGATGAACAGAAGTTCGAAGAGAGCTTCACAACATGGGAGTTTCAACTCTCCAGGTACGAACAAGACAACAGCACACTACTACCAGATGCAGTCAAGTTTACAATGCTGCTCAATGAGACAAAAGGACCACTACAGCAACATCTACAATTTCAAGTAGGAAACATCACAACATATGCACAGATCAGATCAATGGTGACCGAGTACTACAGAGCAACAGCATCATTCACCAGGCTACAAGCAATCACATCAACTACATTGACATCAGTTTGAACAACAACTATGTTGACGTATTCGCGGCACAGCCTGCGACCAAAGATGCAAACACAGAACAAACGAATTCCACTCAACATTGACACATACACAGATGCCAACTGGGCATCGTGTGAGGCAACAAGGAAAAGCACAACATGGATTTGTACTGTACTTCTTTGGAGCAGCAGTGCATTATGGCAGCAGAACACAAGCAACAATAGCACTTTCATCAGCAGAATGAGAGCTGTACGCGATTGGTACAGCAGCACAGGAGAGCCTCTACATCAGCAACTTCATCAAGGAAGCATTTGAAGTACGCACCAACATCAGGATACATGCCCGTTTGCCGGAGAGATACAACGACCGCATGACCACATCGGTGGTCGACATCGGCTGCATCAGGGCTGACAACATCAAGGGCACAGACCATGGCATCACTGCTTGGCACAACCTCTCGTTGGCCAATTACAGCAATGCGCTGCACATCGCCCTCACCACCGAGGAGTACATCTCGTTTGTGGGAGACACAACTCCGACATCGCTGGAGAAGGTTGGATACATCCCGGGCAACTTGCGCTACCCGTCATTCGACTTTACAGTTCTTACAACCAATCCACATGACGCGGTGATGACAACATATTTCCTGATGAGCGAAGGCAAGCTGGCTACAGCGAATACAACCGACCTCTACATCATTGCGTGGCACTGTGATTTGACAAAGCTTTTGGAGCTCACATCAAGGTCCAAAGCAAACACATTCAACAGAGGCTACATGTTGCAACGGATGCAGATCTACAGCAACGGCGTTTGGCTGTTGAGTCCTACAGAGAAGGACAGCGTCACAGCATGGCGCTTGGTACATCGCACATGTTTCTTTGACATCTACAGCAAGTACGCCTGGGAGGCAGGCTACACGCACTCGTACAACGCCATTTTGTCCCTCGACAGTTTGCTTACAGCAGACAGCCAGGACACCATCTATCACAAGCTTTGGACTACACAGGACTTTCCTCTTTGAGTTACATGTCCTCACAGCATTCCTCTGCAGTCATTACAGCTGAGTACATGCGGCTTGGACCACAAGATCTCGACCACAGCAGTGAAGCCCATGGAACAAATGCGTGGTCACACTGACCATGCGGCATTCCTCACAACGAGGAACATCATGCTTTACCCCGAGTACATGGAGAAGATCAACGACTACAGGAGGAGCCTGCGCAATGCAGATACAACCACGGAGAACATGGAGGAGGACAAGAAGAGAAAGAGAGACGTGTAGACAATCAGTCTACATTTTGCCACGATGGCGCACCGCAATTCATTGTACAATTGCTCCGACAGCAAAGGGCATCGATGTATAGTACATCTGCTTTCTGGCTATCCGTTTACATGCAGTGGTTCTTACATCATCCTGATCCACAAGGACACTTGTACATTTTGGCAAAGTGTGCTAAGATAGCACAATTTGAGGAGGGGTGTTAATGTACATCCATCCTTGTACATGACCCTGGCCTTTGTACATCAAGGCCTTGAGCCTATCTACATGATAGAGCCTACAGCCCTCGCCCGCTGAGTACAACAAGTGCCGCAGCACTGTCACATCACAGGTTTGACACATGTAGGTCATCACGTGTTTGCACAGTTAGTTCCACTTTAACATGCATATATATATGTATATGTATATATGTATGTGTTTCAGAAATAGCAACTTAGTATGAGAAAAACGACATGTTGGTTTCTGGTTGGCATCCCTTTCGTTTCCCGTAAAGGCCGTCCCAACGAGGCGAAGCCGAACAAAAAGGACACCTGTGGTGACTTGTCCTTGCGTGGCCAAAGGGCTGGTGTCTTTGAAGGAAAAACAACAAGAAGAGAAGCAACTGTGTGAATGATAGCATGTGTTCATGCATTCATCATTCTATTCATCAGTGTTGGGCTGTTTGAAAACCAAATGCGACAAGCACATTTTGGGTGGTTCGACCCTTGAGACAAACCCACCTTCCGGGAGAAGGGTGCAGGTGTTGCTCCCTCCCAGTTCCAATTCAGGGTCATTTCAGGATTGCCCGTGCGCGGTCCACGGAATGGCGGATGGCAATATTTCACATCCATCCCCCGTAGCAAAAACACTCGAGCAAGCTTAAACTGACTTGCGCTCTAATCTCAACTGCAGAGTCTCAAGACTGAACATCTGCCTTCAGCCGGTCAGTGCAGAATCCATCCAGCACTTGAAAGCCAAGTTAGGAAGGGCAAAGCTGGCTTCGCTGTCGAACGACCTGGACCAAGACGTTGAAATCGGCCAGAGAATTCGCAGAATTTTTCGGGTTGCTACACGTCTTGTCAAATAGCAGTTTAGGAAGCCTGTTTATACCTGAACTTTCCAAAGCTGTCTCGACATGTGGCTATATATATATATATATGCATGATCATATACATATATGTACAGACATATAAAGATATATAGTGATTAGCCATGTGTTGGAAGCATCATCGGGTGTGTCGCGTTAGTGACAATCCCGTGATGTTTGGCTCAGGTTTGGATCCGTCGCGGCCTCGGATGAGCGTCGCCGGATCCCCACGTCGATCACCCACGTGTCGGAGGAGAAAGAGACTTCGGCCCGGGTGCGGGGCAGGTTGGTGGGGAGTGCCCGTGCGGTTCATTGTCGACCCAGGTTGTGGGCACCTTTTCCCTTCTGGTTTGGTTTGGATTGCGGTTGTTTGGTCACTTGTGTGTGGGAAACCCTGATCTTTGGGACCGGGGATTGGTTACTGTTTTGCGCAGCTTTCCTGCGGAGCAGTCCATGTGCAGAAAAATCCTGAGACTAGAAACTTGCGAGCGGAGTCAAAATCAAAAATCCTGGCCAGAAGAAGCTTGTCGCAGTCGAAACGGGGAAGGTGGGCAGCAAAACCAACTACTTCACAGAAAGGAGCAAGCGGATGACGCCAAAGCTTCCTGCCGAGACACACATGAAGCAGCTGCTTCCCGGGAGGCCTCATAACCAGTCGCGGCGAACCACTTGTTTCACCCTCAATATTTCAAGCATGTTTGCGGCTGAAGCGCTCACCTTGGAATCCCTCCTGTTCCATTTTACAGACATCGCATGTGAAGTGAAGGCTCCCATGGGGAAATCCTGCTGCTGAAATGCTCGCCGTGGAAACCCGCGTGTTCCATTCTACAGACATCACATGTGAGGTGAACGCTCCCATGAAGAAATACTGCTGCTGAAATGCTCGCCGTGGAAACCCGCGTGTTCCATTCTACAGACATCACATGTGAAGTGAAGGCTCTGCTGCTGAAAGGCTCGCCACGCAAACCCGCGGCAGCAAACGAGTCCAGGTGTGCGCAACAGGTAAGTCCTGCTTATTGAAAGTTGGCGCGCAGTCGGGTTGAGCAGACGCAGCTGCCAAAAATCCTGCTTGGCGAAAACTGGCCCAGCCAAATGTAGGAAACCCTGGCAAAAGCTTCCTGCTGCAGCTACGCAACGGACAAACACACATGCGGAAAAAAGACAAATCTGATGACCGAACCCTCAATCAACAAGCACGCTTGCGAAGCACAGGCTCCCATGGACTCCTGCTTGTCAAAACTCGCTGCGTCAATTGCGCAGGTGTTTCCATGACTGTACAGATTTTACAGACTGCCGGTTGCGCATGTTTGGCTGCGATTTATGCAAAACTCGATAATTCGTGTGATTTCCGCATTTTGTCGCTTCTGCAAAAAATGCAAAAACTGTCTAAAAGTTATTTCTCGTTATTTTAGTTAGTTTTACTTGTTTTAGTTATTTACAGTTAGTTCTAGATTTTTAGATACACAGTTGCTAGTTCTGCCAACCTTGACTATAAGTCCCCTTACACGAATTAACGAGACCGTGTTGTGTCGAGTGAGGAAGACAGGGAGGGGAGGAGAGAGACCCGGAGGAGATCGGATCGGGATCGGAGGGGCGGACGTGACCGGAGAGGGGTGGCCGATAGGCTGAAGCCTTCGTCCTCCGATGGTCGGCGTTGGGTGATGCTCATGCCCAACCCGCACCGCTCCAATTCCACTAGATGAATCTAATTTTGGGTGATACGTGGTAGGAAGCACATCTTGCCGATAGGCGAGGGTGCTATCATTCAACTTGTCGAACATCTACATGGCTTCTGATAAGAATACAACCCGATGCAAACAGTAGTGTCATTACGTAGACCTTTTCACGGGGTATGTTGGACAGCGTTACCCCGATTAATTCGGGGTGGTGTCGGGAATTTAATGCCCTTGATGTCGCGCAACTACCTATGTGGGTTCTGATGAAGTTTGGATCCGTCGCGGCCTCGGATGAGCGTCGCCGGGTCCCCACGTGGAGGAGAAGGAGACTTCGGCCCGGGGCAGGTTGGTGGGGAGTGCCCGTGCGGTTCATCGTCGACCCAGGTTGCGGATATCCTTTTCCCTGTTGATTTGGCTTGGATTGTGGTTGTTTGGTCACTTGTGTGTGTGGAGGCCGGGGATTGGTTACTGTTTTGGGGCCTTTCTTTTCTGGCTAGTTTCCCCCAACTTGTCCAATCGCCTCGGCACAGGTCCGTGCCCGAATCACATATTTCGATATGTTCGCGTTTCGGGGGTTTCCCAACAGTTTCACCCCCCCATTTGACGCATTCCTGAGTTTGAGTTATTTCAAGCCTTTTGGGGTGGGACCATTTTCGTGGTAAATCTTTCAAGTTCGGCATAGTTTGGCTACTTTTTACCGTTCTCTGCGCCAGGTGCTCTCCTCAAAGGTGGTCTTTGACGAGACTGGCTTCGGGGACCGAAAGGCCCTGAAAAACGGAAACGGAAGAGGAGGCGTTTTTTTGAGCCAGAGGTTGAGGAAGATGGGGAGGTTCTTTTTTTGGGTCTTCTGGTTTCTTTATTTATTTGTTGTTTTCTCGTATTTTTTCGTCGTTTTTTGTTGTTATTCTTTTTTTCCCCCTGTTTTTTGTCGGTTTGTTGTGTGAGTAGTTCATTTGTCGGTTGATCCCCCACCAATTGGTGCCCGACCTCTCACCCTTTCTTTTTTGGCTGGGAGGGAAAAACCCTACTAAAATAAACTACCGGAAAAAAATCGGGTACCAACTTATTCTAACCTCTCAAATCTGGAGGACCTAGTTGTGTTCGTGTTTTTTTTGCCAGTTCTTTTGACTTCTTTTTTAGGGTGGCCTTCGCTAAACTGTCTTCAATCCATGGCTCAACCCAGTTTTTTGAGGTTGAAGGCTTCCAGGACCTCGCCAAACTGGGTCTTTACTACTGTGGATGGTTGCGAAATCCATTTCGCACCACCTCAGAATCCCTGAGTGATGATCCCCCTGCAAATACCAACGAACAAGGGGTTCTCATGATTTCAAAGTGGTGCGAAATGGATTTTGTCCATCCACAGTAGGGACCCCAGTTTAAGCTAGGTCCTGGAACGACCTCTCTTCGCCAGACCTTTGGAAAATGGGGGGGGGGGCAGCTCTTGTTTTTTGTCCTTTTGGTTGTTTTGGTTGTTTTCTGTTATTTTCTTCTTGTTGAGAGTGCATTTTCTTTTTTAAAAGATAATGGCCAGGTGCTTTTGTTTTTCGAGTGTGACCTTAGGTTGGCTTCTAGGGAAACCAAAAGGGAACACGTTATCTCTTGCGGTTTTGTGTGTAGAACACCCGATGTTGTCTCACATTGTTACTACAAATGCGAAAGCAGCATGATTTTTATGACACCCAAAGGACACCGCCAGGTTTTAGGGCAAGTGACTATTGGAAGCTGATTGGAGACTCGACATGAGAAACTGCGCAAGCAAGAACTTTGTTAGTTCAATTGGAAGCCTTCCGGAGGAAGATTCAGGGGGAAGAAGCTTACCAAGTTCCGAGTAGAGTTTTGTTTCTTTCTCTTTTTTTTTCCCCCGTGAGAGATCCTCGAACAAGCTACCCCCAAGAAATCAAGCACACCCAAGAAATTGAGGCTTCTCTCCGGGTGTTTTTCCACCTGTATCAGATTCCACCATGTTATAGATTTGCGTATGTCGTGCTGAGGTATGTTTTTTATGCTCCGATGCCCGAGATTGGCTCACAAGAGAAATTCGATCTATGCCGCCATGTTGAAGCTCGATCCGCATGAGGCGGCCGATGCCCATAAGTCTCCCGTAGAATCCCACAGCTGAACGTGTTTGTGGGAACCATTGTGGCTTCCCGACTGTGCTGACACCTTTGATGAAACAAAGGGGTGTGCAAGACTCAGAGCAACAGGTCGCACACAACCAAGAACCTGAGGCAACAGCAGAGAGTCTGTTTGTTCCACAGTGAGCGAGTGGAAAGGCATGCGCACATTCAATCACGAGGGCAGTTCGGAACTCAGTCCCATTGTGCCAAGGATTGCAGAAAACTTGGGCATGCAGATCAGACCTCTTGTGCGTAGAAGTGCAGGTTTGACCTGTACCGTTGCAGGGTGCCAAAGGACGCACTATGCGACATCTCCCGGTCAGGTGTCTATGCTGCCCGTGGTAATGGCCAGTTTTGAGCAGGGCGCTTAAATACAACTACATATCTGCCATTTGTTTGGCTCGAGTCAGCGGCTCTGTTCTTGCAGCTGCCAGCTTATTCATTTTGTTCTGCAGTCCTGTGTTGATTCGGACTCCGAGTCTGCACACGAACAAGAGCTGCAAAGCCCGAGTTGATCTACGGCTTGAATCGCCTACTGGGAGCATTCCGCAAAGGCCTGGGTTGCCTTTGCGGAATGTTCCCCGTTCGGTCCATGCAGTTGACTCTTGCCTCTAGTTTTAGTGCTGAGTGGATTTCGGGTGTGGTCTGTCGCCTGGTCCCGCCAGCGGCATGCGCGCGCACTTAAATCCTTCCGGAGGTGCGAGTCCGGAGCACTCCTCCAATGGCGGACCGGGACTTGTCGGCTTTCGCACAAGCCTGGAGGCTTTCACACAATCTGGGCCCGTGTATTTAAAGTGCCCTTGCAGCCGCATCCCGGTCACCTTTCTGTTTGAATGGCGTACCCTTTCGAGATTTGGAAGGGGCGGTTGCGTCGTGATCTGTTTGTGAGGGTTGGGGATGTCAATCCCACCTTGGAAAGGTTGTTGGGGTGGACATGCCATGCACCAGGGCAGCAGTTCAGCCGCTGCTTTCTCAGCAAGTGACCCCTAGAACCCAACCGTTCCATCATCACCCTCTCCCACTGCCCCGGCCTTGTTGGAATGCTGCAGCGATGTGCAGCGTGAAACCACGAGCGCATGAGTTAACCCGCAGCAGGCAGGTTTGAGCCAGAGGCTGCTTGTGCACGATGCAGAGATGTGCATTCAACCCAAGGATGTCCCGTTTTTGTGTGATCAGTTTGTAGTGGCTCTGAGTATAGTAGCAGCTTCATCATGGCATGGCCCCTCTCAAAGCGCGTGTCAGCTGGGCAAGGAACTCTGCAACTCAGCACGGCCTTCATTGCCAGCCAGCTCAGGCACTCGTTCCATCATCACCACCTGTCCCACTGCCCCGGCCTTGTTGGAATGCTGCAGCGATGTGCAGCGTGAAACCACGAGCGCATGAGTTAACCCGCAGCAGGCAGGTTTGAGCCAGAGGCTGCTTGTGCACGATGCAGAGATGTGCATTCAACCCAAGGATGTCCCGTTTTTTTGCGATCAGTTTGTACTGGCTCTGAGTATAGTAGCAGCTTCAGCATGGCATGGCCCCTCTCAAAGGGCAAGGAACTCTGCAGCTCAGCACGGCCTTCATTGCCAGCCAGCTCAGGCAATGGGCTTGGCAGTGGCCCGCGCCTCAGCCATGCCGGCGCAAGCGGAAAGTTCAGAGGTTGTGAAGCATTTGCGCTTGAGAGTTTCGCCGAGATGCTGTGCGCCGGCGCAGGCTGTCGGGCAGTCTTGAGGTGAGCCAACGTCGGCAGCTGCAAAGTGCTGCTAGCACGAGCAGGTGTTGAGATGAGTTGCTTGAGAGCCAAGACCATCCTCTCTCAACCAGGACCTCCAGCACATGCCTTCAGGCTCTGTGCTCCGAGTTTCAGCCGCCGAAAGGTCTCGGCCTGACAGCCAGCAGGTGGACAGCAACACTGGCTTGAACGCACAGCTGGCTTGAGGCATTTGGGCATTCCACTGCGAGAGCCAGGCACGCAGCGCTACTTGTAGTGCTTGGCAGCCAAGTTCCAGAGGTTCTCTCTGCAAGCTTCGAGCTGCGCGTTCAAGTTGCAACTGCCGGTGTCGCGGGCTTGCAGAATGACGGGCCGTAAAAATCGTCCAAAGTTTAGCACTGCGCAAAGCATTTGCTTGCGCTGTGTTTGGCTCCAGTTCCCATGAGGTGTTCTTCGCAATCCCTTTGTGCGCGGGGAAGCGCTCAGTCAGGCCGTTGAGACGAAACCTCCAACCTGCAGAGGCTTCGTGCGTTCGGTGCTGTTCGTGCGAGTCTTGCTGCACTGCCAGAGCGCTGCCTGTGAACACACACGCGAGTCCTTGATTGCATTTCTACCTGTTCTGGTGTTCCTGGCATTGGCCACATATCCTCCTGCCCAATCGCGCCCACTTAAAAAGCAGCATCGTGATGTGGTGCCATCAGTGTCAGAGACTGCTTAGCTCGAAGATCCTGTTGAGTGCTCCGTGCAGCTGTCCGCGCTCTGACTCCAGCACTTGCAGGTCTCGTTTGTTTGCTCTGTGTGCAGCTGCCTCAACATCGGCGGCTCCTACCGCTCCTCCGTGAGTTGGCAGTCTCGCATCCGCGCACCAAGGCATGAAGTGCTTGTCTTGAAACGGGCTTCGTGGGAATTAGGTGTGGGCTATCTTGGCGTCGGGCAGCATGCTTTGCATATCCATAGTCACGGATTTTGCCTTGGGAGTTTCGTGGCCCCGAAACTTTGACTAGCAGTGGTTGCGGCATGTTGCAGCTGGAGTCTGTGGGGAGGCCGCTATGGCAAGATCTGTTGAGGCCACGGCAGCATAGCGTGGGAGTCGTCAAGAGGGCTTGGTGCGACTTACGGACAGCGCATTGCACATGCTGCCAGCAGCAGATTCGTCAATAGTTGCATGCGCGGCGTTGCCTAGTCCAGCTACTGAGTCATATTTGCGAACACTCCAAGTAGTCATGCGCTATGCTTCGGTAATGGCTGCTGAGAAGGTTGTTGCATTGCACAGCTCAATTGGAAGATTGCACGCGACGATGTTGCGCAACTTCGCATAGCTATGGCATCATCCCAGCTCAGTTGGGTACCTTTTGTCACTAAGCTGCAAGGCAAATCCCACGCTCTCCGATTTTTTCCGGCTTGCTTGTTTCAGTCACACTGCCCAATGTCAACGAGCAGCCTTGCGGCCGACAATGCGTTGGTGTCAATGTCAACTTTGTCCTTCGCCGTTTCTGGCTTTGATTTGCTCGCAAAGCAAGAGCAAGTTCTCAGTTCCCGGGCAACGAGTTGAGCCGTCTTTTCAAGCAAAAGCGGACTTGAGTCACAGATGACAACAAGCTGTATGACAGCGGCAGGTAGTCTCAGACAGCTGATGTTTGCGGCCAATTGGTGAAAAGCGAACAATCATGCTTTTGCTTTGCACACGCACTTAATTACACTTGTGAGGACAAACGCATAGCGTTACCTGTTGCACTGGTGCGAGCGCTGGTCACCGGCGATGGACAGTTAGTCTTCCCTGTGTTTGTGACTTTTGACAAGTAACTCCTGTTATCCACCTGAAGCGCATCTTTTCGGGAATCTGCATGGAGTATCCAAAAGATGATGTGTCGACCAAAAAGCAGACCGTGCTCTCTTACAGACTGGAGACTGGGCTACGTGTCAACGGAGTTTGCCACCAGTGCAGTGCCATCGTGATAGAAATTACGTTTCTTACTCTTCTCTGACCTGGTTGGAAGACTGCAGGCTCCTTCTCAGGAGTACTTGTGACGTTCGCTTTCCTCTATTCAAAAGGCCTGCCGTTTGTGTCTACTTGGCAAGTTTCATGTTGGTGGCACGCTGTTTCAAAGAAACTTGGGGGCCCGCGAGCGCGAAATTGGCCGTTAGCAATTTGGTCGAGCTTTTGAATTTTGCCCATCTGGGCACCAGCTCGAGTGTCTGTAGGCATCCGTTTCTCTGCACGCATGACTGCTCTTGCAGATGGGGCCATCTTGCCTTGCAGCACAGCCATCCATCTCAGTGTGTTTGCAGTTGCCAGCTCGTAGCTTGAGCCACGTGGTTGTTCCTTGCAAAGTGAGCTGCCCTTTCAGATGGGGCCATCTTGGCTTGCAAGTTGCTAGCAAGTTGCTAGGAGGCCGGGCTTCACTGGAGCAGCGATCAAACAGCCCATGAAGCAACCCTAGTTTCGGGGCGCCAAATTCTTGGCGCCTAAAAGTATTCTGCTGCAGGAGTGGGCATGGTAGCATATTGCAAGCTTTGTTGCCGCGGAGGCAAAACCCCATGTCGTGGAAGGTTGCGGAAGCCCCTCGGCTTGCTAGACCCATATTGTGACAAAGTGTCTCTTTTTTGGTGACCGCTCCTAAGACTGGGCGTGAAGCAGTTTGCTGGCTTTTTTGGCCTTGTAGGGAGGTTACGCTTCTTTGGAGCCATGCCGTTGCCAAGTCACAGCTGTCCATCTCCGTGTTTGCTTGCTTGATCTGTAGTTGCTCGCTCATATCTGCCTGAGCGATGTGGTTGCTTCTTGCAACGTGCGCGCGCGTTTCGGATTCCGCAGAAGCACAGAGCTGGGGACGTGGCTCATTAGAAATTAGCTCGAGCGTGAGCAAGCATCCATTTCCGGGCAAATGCAATGGCTGCTCTCATCTTGACTTGCAAGTTGTCAGGTGGTTGCGCTTATTTGGAGCCATGTCGATTCCAAATCACAGCTGTCCATCTTCGTGTGCGCACATTTGGAGCCACACCGATTCCAAGTCACAGCTGTGCGTTGCTTTGCAATGCCAAGCTCGCGCTGGCCTGAGACATTTGGCCTCACATGCTATCAGCTGTCGTCGCAAGCGCAACTTGAGTTGTTGTTGCTGATTCAACCAGCGGCTATCA
Source organism: Effrenium voratum (assembly GCA_963377175.1). Lineage (NCBI taxonomy): Eukaryota > Dinophyceae > Suessiales > Symbiodiniaceae > Effrenium > Effrenium voratum. Next base: position 75,941 of record CAUJNA010000409.1, on the reverse strand, counting down.
AGAGCAACGAGCTGGCCGCTGACACCCCCCTTGCAGCTGCGGCGCGAGCGAAGCGGTGGATATTCTTCGGTTCTATCCGGTGGACGAGTCCAATAGCAGCCACGGCTTTGCTCGCCTTCGCACGTGAATGCTTGAGCGCATGAGCGCCACAATAGCTGAGCACCAGCTTCAAAAGCAAGTTTCGCGAAGGTTTCGGCTGTGAGCAGCCACTTTGCAGACGATGCGCCTGCTTGAGCCCTGCCTGCGCCAAATGCTCAGGTATGGCAATTTAGTGTGCTGGCAGAAGAATTGCCCCGACGCTTCACACGCGAATCCTCAGTCGACTATTCGGGGCTCTTGGGTGCTATAGAACTTGGCCAGTGCTTGCACGCAAGAAAGCCTCTACTTCTGCTTGCAGTGCTAGCGTGTCTGTTCCGGCGCCCACTTGCGCCAGCTCGCCAATGATAGGGCGCAAGAAAGGCATAAGAAGAGGAAGAAGTGGGAGAATGTGAAACATGACGGAGATGCATGTCAGGCAAGACTTCAAATCCGAACCCCTTGTCCTTCACACGAGCCCAACTCATTGGACGCTGCCCTGACTTTCGGTGGCTTCCCAGCCACCCCATGAAGCACTATTCCGCAGGGTCCATTCTGCGCTGTCCGAATCCTACCTAGGTTACCCAGGTTTCGGGTCCCTGAAAAACAAAGGACCTGAGAAGAAGCAATGGCAATCTAGTTGCTTCAACATAGAGCCTAGTCCCATGCATATGCTGGCCAGGGTTTGCTTTTTTCGCATTGGTCCCCCAGCTGCCAATGATAAGTTTGGTGAGTCTACTGAATTGAGTGCTTCGGGACCTGTAGCGGCAGACAGTGTTGCTTGGCAAGGTCACTGGGACATTGCGCCATTTTGAGAACAACGCCGGAGCGTAAGTCCCGGCGGAAACGCCCACGCAATTGTTGCACATGCTTCATCGCAGACGAGAGGCAACCCAGAGACGTTTGTTGCGTTTGACCCTGGTCGAGATACCAGCAGCAGACAGAGCAGACAACCGTAAGGCTGAGGACAGAGTTTCGCCCACAGACATTCCAAAGGCCAATGCGGCTCTTGTGCTGATGGCACACAAGCTCATGCCCGAGAGCTTGGAGGCTTTTCGGAAGGACGGGCACAAGCTGACGGTGTTCACCTTGTACTGACAATGCCATGTCATCACGTTTGGCAGAGCCACAGCCACAAGAGTTGGTTCACCAGGACTGACCAAGCCAGGCCGTGCGCGCATCGCGTTTCGGCCAATGCTAGAAAGGTCGCGGCCTGACAGCCAGCGGGTGGACAGCAACGCTCGTTTGAACTTGCAGCTGGCTTGAGACATTTGGGCATTCCACACAAGCGAATGCCAATCGCACAGCGCTGCGTGCGCAGCGCTACTTGTAGGTTCCAGTGGCCTCATGTCTATGCGTTTTGTGAGCTCCGCAAGCTTCGAGCCTCTCGTTCAAGTTGCAACTGCTGCAAATGCCAGGGATTTGCAGAGTGACGGGCCGTAAACTTCGTCGTAAATCGAACACTGCGTTACGCGTTGGCCCTGCGCTGTATTTGGCTCACTTTCCGATGAGGTCATCTTCGCAATCCCCTAGCAGTGCGCGGGGACTCAACTGGCTGTTGAGATGGAACCTCAAAACTCGCAGAGGCGTTGTCATGCCGGTTGTGCGGGTCTTGCTTCCATGCTGCCAAAGTGCTGCCTTTGCCGACACATGCATGGCCTTGAATGCATTTCTGCCTGTCCTGGTGTTCCTGCCAATAGACGCATCATGATGTGGCGCCATCAGTGTCAGAGCCTGCTCAGCTCGAAGATCATGTTGCAGGCTTCCAGCGTTGGACGGTTGCCCCGCTTGGCTTGCCAAGAGGCCTGTAGCCTGGTTGCGTTTGTTGGCCCTGTGTGCAGCTGCCTCGACGTCAGCTGCTCCTGCCAAAGCTCCTCCCTGAGTTGGCGGTCTTTTTCGTTTCGCACGGAGCATGAAGTGCTTGTCCTGAAAAGCACCTCCTGGGACTTAGGTGTGGGCTATCCTGGCCTTCGCGGGAAGCATGCTTTGCATATCCGCGGATTTTGATGTTTGGAGTTGCTTCTGCCCATTTTTCGCTGGCACTGGTTGCAGCTTGACCTTGGGGAGGCGGCCGTTGCAAGATCCGTTGAGGCCACGGCAGCATAGCGTGGAGTCCTGAGGCGCGCTCGCGACGTACTGACAGCGCATTGCCACACATCCAGAATCATACTGCCAGCAGCGGGAGATTCGTCAATCGTTGCAAGCACGGCGTTGCCAAGTCCAGATACTGAGTCATATTTGCAAACAATCCAAGTATTCAAGCGCTATGCTTTAGTAGTGTTGCATTGCACTGCTCGAGTGGAGACTTTGCACTCGAGAGATTTTGCGCAACTTGGCATATCTTTGATGTCATCTAAGCTCAGTTGGTTGCCTTTTGCCACTGGCAAACTGCACGGCAAAGCATGAATGCGCTATGTGTTGCGGCTTGCTTAATATCAACTTACAGCTTTGCAGCCGAGAATGCTGTGGTGTCAGTGGCTTTATCCTTTGCCGTTTCTGGCTTTGATTTGCACGCAAGAGCAATTTCTCAGTTCCCGGGCAACGAGTTGGGATGAGCCACCAAGTTGTGCTCACGCGGTCGACTCAAGCAGCAAGGGCGACGTGAGTCAGAGATGACAACAGGCTGTATGACAGCAGGTAGTGTCAGACAGCTTTGTACAGCCAGGTGGTGAAAAGCGAGCAAACATGTTTTTGTCTTGCACCCGTACTTAGAACAAACGCGCCACCTGTTCCATTGGTGCGAGCGCTGGTCACAGGCGACGGGGAGTTAGTCTCGCCTTTGTTTGTGACCTTGACAAGTTGCTATCAACCTGAAGCGCAGCTGGGGAATCGACATGGAGGAGCCAAAGGGTGATGCACTTTTCTCCCCTGTACAAGGTAAGGCATACTCAGGATGGACAATGTGGCCTTGATGGTTGTGCAACAGCAAGTAGCAATTCACGCAAGCGCCAAGCCGGCCTGCCGGCCTAGAAAACAGCAGCAACCGGCGAAGAAGGAGCAGAGAGCCGGCGCTTCGGAAGGAAGTTGAGGTCGGCCGAGTAAGTGGGCATGGGCATGGCTCGCGGAAGGAGTGAGCCCATTTGCAACAACCGGAGGCTTTTGCAGCCTTGCTTTCACTATGGATTTTGCCGTCGCGTGGCTACGTTTCCACCTGTGTTGTTCGTTGCATTCTCTGGCCCCTGGCTTTCGCAGTTCTCAATTTGGCTTCGGCCTCAGGGCTCCTTCGTTGGACCATTGCTCAGCTGGACTGCAGACTCCTTCTTGGGACTTGTGACGTTCCCTGGCACTTTCCTCTCCTTAAAAGGCCTGCCGTTGGTGCGCCACGAGTCTACTTGGCAAATTCCATGCCAGTGCTTTTGCGTCGATTGCAGTTGCAAGCTGATATCAGCCTGAGCCATGTGGTTGTTCCTTGCCACGTGCGCATTTGGCAACCCGCAGAATCACAGAGCTGGGGCCATGTTGGCTCGATACAAACTAGCTCAAGCGTCAGTAGGCCAGCAAGTCCACCGGCTGCTCTTGCAGATGGGCCCGTCTTGGCTTGCAGGTTGCCAGGAGGCGGGCTTAAAGATTCCTGGCTTCTTTGGTGCCCAGCGCTTCCAGGTGCTCGTTTAACTCAAAGTGCCCGTTTAACCAGCATTTTGTCAAGAGGCTGGATTTCAACACCGTGAAAGGTGCGTGAGAAACCCGTGAAAGACCGTAAACACCTCAGGAAAACAGCGTGAAAAGACACCCTTCGTTTACTCATGCTAGGGCTTCCAGTAAAGACAGCACCTTTGTCAAACGTGCTCGTTTACCTTGTCCTTTGGACTTGCTGGGGGCATTGCAGGCAGGTTACGCTTATTTGCCCCATGACGATTCGAGGTCACCCATCCATCCAAGCTCGCTTGCGTTATTTGCAGTTGCAAGCTCATACCATCAGCGAGTCGTGCTGTTGTTCCTCGCGCACGCGGACTTAGGAGCCCACAGAATCACAGAGCTGCCATACAAACTAGTTCGAGCGTCAGTGAGCGCCCATTTCCCAGTAAGTCCAATGTCTACTTTTGCAGATGGGGTTATCTTGGCTTGCAGGTTGCCAAGAGGCAGGCTTAAGTGGGCTTGAAGCAGCCTTGCAGTTTGCAGGCTTCTTTGTCCTTGGAGGGAGGTTGCGCTTATTTGGCACAGCGGTCCATCTCCGTTGCTTTGCAATGGCAAGCTTGAGTGAGTCGTCGCAGATGCAGCTATCAGCTGTCGTCGCAAACGCGGCTTGAGTTGTTGTTGCTGATTCAACCAATGGCTGTCAAAAGCAACGATTTGGACGCTGACACTCCGCTTGCAGCTGCGGCGCGAGCGAAGCAGCGGAAATTCTTCAGATCTATCCAGTGGACGAGTCCAATAGCGGCCCCAGCTTTCCTTGCCTTTGCACGTGAATGCTTGAGCGCATGAGCGCCACAGTAGCTGAGCGCCACCTTCAAAAGCAAGTGCCGCAAAGCTTTCGGCTGTGAGCAGCTAATTTGCAGATGATGCGCCTTCTTGAGCCCTGCCTTGCCTGCGCAGCAAATGATTATCTATCGGAATCTAATCTGCTGGCAGACGAATTGCCCCGACGCCTTGACAATTGGGGGGGGCTCTTGGGTGCTAAAGAACTTAGCCAGGGCTTGTTCACAAACAAGCCTCTAATTTCGGCGACGCTGGGTCCATGTTTTGCTTGGCTCGGCTTGCGGAGCTTGTCTGTCTGCTCCGGCGCCCACTTGCGCCAGCTCGGGCTTTGGTTGTGAAACATGTCGGAGATGCGTGTCAAGAAAGACGGTCGAGACTTCAAATCCGAACCCCTCGTCCTTCACAGCCTGACTCATTGGACGCCCTGACTGTCGGTTGCTTCCCAGCCGCATGCAAGAGCATTGCGCATCCGTTGCCCAGGTTCTGGGCCCCCCAAAACAAAGGATTTGAGAAGAAGCGACGGCGATCTTGTTGCTGCTTCAACGTGGCAAGTCCCATGCATATGCCGGCCAGGGTTTGCTTTTTTCTGCATTAGCCCCCAAGCTGCCAGCGACAGTCTAGTATATTATATAATGTCTGCTGAGTTGAGCGATTGTGGAGCTATGGACTTCAGTGTCCCGGTAGACAGTGTTGCTTGGCAAGGTCGCTGGGACATTGCGCAGTTTTGAGAATAACGCTGGGGCGTAAGTCGCGTCGGAATTGTCCGCGCAAGTGTCGCACCGGACACAAAGACTGGTTGTTGCGTGCTAACACGTTTCAGAACACTTCTTTGACCCATACCCGAGGCACCAACAGCAGACAGAGCAGACAACCGCAAGGCTAAGCTTGCTGGGGCGCGAGCGATGTGATGACTTGCGTTTGCGTTTGCATGGCAGCAGCATCCAAGACGCATTGTCAGCATAATTGCCGCAATTGTGCGCAGCCGTAATTGCCGCATCCCAAGTGCTGCGCTCGCCACACGTGTAGTAGTGCTTCGGCACAGGCTGCGCTTGCCTGCGAGCTGGGAAAGCCCTCGCGCAAGTTTTTGCTTGCGCTCAAGTGGCATCACACGTTCCAGTGACGGCAGCTTACAGAGAAAGAGCGCGCAGTGCAATCGGCATTTCGCTTTGTTTCGCGTTACGTATTTCGTTTTGTCGCATGTGGCTTGGCCATGGAGAGTAACTCTGATAGTAGACAATGAGTCTTGGGACGGGAGTTCCCTAGGCGCTCAACGCACATACCAACATCGGTTTTACAACCCAGCTTTTGGAGGTGGCAGAGCAGTCGGCGCACTGAAATGCTTCTGAAGCACAAGGAGAAAACACATGTACACAATAGAAAGGACTAAAAACAGAACACAGGGGAGGGACGCCTCAAACAAAGAGAACTGCACACCAAACAGCTATATACCCTGATTATCCCGAAAGCGTTTATCAAAAAGAAAGAGCCCAATCTTGCCCCCAAGCAGAGCTGCGCAGCAAGGAGGCGCGCTGCGCAGCACAGCTATGTTGAGATGGGCTTCGACGCCAAACTATGTTGAGATGCGCCGTGCAACAAGGCTATGGTGAAATGCGCGGGGAAGCAGAGCTATGTTGTGCTTGGCAGCAAGGCTGTGGAGACGTGCTGTGAAGCACGACGCTAAGGCTATGCTGACACGCGGCGCAGAGCGGAAGACCTAAGCGGAAGGCCTGTGCGCTGAACGAAGCTTTGGAGCGCTTCCAAAGCCGAACTTTGTCTCCGGGTGCCGGATAGCAGCGAACCAACACGATGCTTGCGCTGTGCCAGCCAAGGAACGGTTGAGAAACCCTGTCTCCGAAGGCACGGCGCAGGAAGAGCGCGAAGCGGCGCTTGGAGCTGCGAGGTGCGTTGCGAGACCTGCCGGTCCTGCGCCGGAATTGCAACAGGCGAGCACACACTGCAAATCAGGTGATTTCAAGCTCGGCAGGGTCATCTGCTGCTGCAGGAAGATTGCTGCTGCAGGAAGACAAAAGCAGCCGAACAGCGTGAAGGGAGTGGTTGGTGCGGCTGAGAAAGAGGGACCACGAAGATGAAACAACATTTCCAAAGGTCCTGTCCGGGTCGAATTCTCGGACTATCATGTTGAGGAGAAACCTGCCTCGCATCCCAGTGACCTTCTGACAAGCCTCGATGTACGACAGTTGAAAGCCAAAAATGCTCTTCAAGTCTTCGGGACGAGTCAAGGCAGCCGCCGTGCGATCGAACCTCGGAAACTCCCCGAACCGCTTCAGTTCTTCAACCTCCTCAGTTCGGGCTTTGAGCCCTCTCTACCGCTCATTCAGAAGACCCTCGGCGACAAGCCAAAACTCAACATTGTTACCACTGAGTTCTTCCATGACCTGAATGTGCCAGCTGCTCCGGGCAGCGGAATCCTCAAATTGGACAAGTCTTTGATCTTGAGGGTCCTCTTTTCAATGTCTTGATCGCTGGTTCTGGACTTCAAACCGTCCCCGAGCCTGCAGGAATGAAACGAAGGGGCGGAAGGAGGAATCCTGCCCCGCGCGAGGCGCTGGGAGCGGAGTGGGATCATCCCTCGGTCCTGAAGACAGTCTGAAAAACTGAACTCCACCAGAAAGCACCGGATCCACGTTAGAGGGTTCTGAGGTTTCGGCAATGATGGGGGTTTGCGTCCTGGACGAAGGAACTAAGTCGACGTTGGCCTCAGTTCCACCAGTCGTCCTGCCGTGCATCATCCTCTCCGGACCAAGCCTGAACGATATCCTTTACACATGAGATATCCTCCTGACATTGCGTCATCTTAGTGTGGAGTTGGTCCAAATCCCCTTGAAAGGTGTTCATGCGACTCCTCAGGATCCCGAACTCTCGATCGACCGCCCTCTCTATGTTTTCAATCCTGCTCCAAATTTCCGTACCATTTTTGCTCATTCGCTCTTGAAGTGGGAGTTTGTTGAGACACCGACAACAAGTTAGCCCGAAGTGTTTTAAGCTCTTCTTTGAGGGCCACTTCCCTCTGCTTGGCGTCTTCCAGCTCGTTTTGCAAGCGATTGACGATTGACACAGCCGGCGATGCTTTTGCCTCAGCTGCGGCCTTGTGGGCATCAATCGCCTCCCCTGCGGCTCGAAACAACAACTCCGGATTGGCACCGATCTGAACATCCTGATTCAAGACATTCGATTGGCGGGCATCATGGAAAATGCTCATGTTCGTTTCCTGAGCGAGGTGCAGTTGCCGGGCATCCGATCATCGATCTCCATCGATCGGGCCTCAATCTCTTCAGCTACGGTTTCATCTTCGTTCCCTCGTCCCGCAGACCCCAGTCACCAAACCGATTGTGCCCGTGCCACACCAAACCGACCTCTCCGGTCGAGGTCGAACTATATTCTAGGTCGCTCATTTTGATCCAAGTCACGTTTTCACGGTCTCTCCAATCGGCTCCAAGCCAAAGGAGAGCTCGAAGGGTCCAGCGCCAGTGCTCAGGCCTGCAAGAGGTCCTGCCTGACGCTCGCGACGGCCGTCACTTCACCTTGGAGTCCAATCCTGACGACCTCACCGAAACGATTGGTGACCAGGTACTTCTTTGTTTGCGGGGCAAACCTCACAGCCGACTTGATGCACTCACCTCCGTCGTCGACAAGCCAGTGAGCCCCAAAGGACTGACAGTGCCTCCCCTTTTCGTCCCTCCGATCACAAATCGCAAACCTAAGCAACTGATGATCCTGGACTCCAAGACCCTGCAAAATGCGATTCACCTTGGCCACCTCCAGCCGAGTGTTCTGACGCCTTGCAGTGCTGTTGACACCGATGTACGTCACAACCAGTTCGCGCCGATCGTCACCCCTCAAATAGTGAAAGAGGTCCGAAACGTTTTCCTTCGGAATGGAACCCAAGTGCCGACTCGAAGCCTCAATCCTATCAAGGACACCGTGAAAATCAAGAACACCCCTCACCACCCCGGTCCGGACCGCGCGAGGCGCAGGTGCAGGAGCTGAGGCGGGCCTAGGCTCAAGAAGCCCGGCCACCGGAGCCGACAAGCGCCCAGTCGAAGGCACCGCCTTAGGGGCCGCAGTTGGCCTGGCCGACAGCTTCGCCTTAGCTCGAGGAGGGGAAGGCACTTCAGCCTCGTCCTCAGAAACCGTCACAACCCCTGAGCATCGGCTATTGATTCTGATCAATGAAAAACAACGTTTTTTTATTGATATTGATTTGGATTGTTTTAATTGATTTTTCAATTAGAAGCTGCACTGCCAAGACTTTTACCTTCTATTGATATTTTTGGCTGATTTCGATGTATTTCCTATTGATTCACACTTTGCGTTTTCTATTGATTCCAACTTCCAGTTTGCAGGTCGTGAGCTAGCGCAATAACATATATATATATATTCACATTCATTCCGCGGCTGTGAGACTTTGGCTCCAGCTATGAAAGGTTGCCTCTTCCACAGACGCTGGTCCATTGCAGTCAGCCCTTGACAAAAGGGCGCCTCTTCCACAGACTCTGGTCCGTTGCCGTCAGCCCTTGACAAAAGGGCGCCATGGCCTTAGTAGCAGGCAAAGGCGGGGCCCGGCATTTCTCAAAGCCAAGGGTGGACGCTGACATCTGGTTCAAGATCTTGTCCAACCACAGCGATCTGCTGTCTGACCTTGGCCCGTACGAAAACGTGAGCAGGACTCAAGCCTGCAACCCAAACGGCTTGGTGCATGTGCTGGGGCTGGTCAGGGCTCTGGTGCAAGCTGAAAAGAGCTGCAAGATACATCATCAGAGCAATCTGAGAGCAGCGCTGACCAGAGCCTACCAGCAAAACCCTGCTCTAAACAGGACGAAATTCAACGGAGGGGTTTGGGTGGGAATGAAAGTCGAACGGCTGGGCGTGATCCTTTTTCACATGAGAAGGCTGAAACGCAGAAACAGACCTCAGGACTTGCGCAGCCAGGCTCACAAGCGCTGAGCTCATTCAGCTGCAAGATGTGCTCGGCCTTATTGACAAAAAGTCAGCTTGCCCTCCAGCCTTGGACACCGCCGACAAAACCCTTGCTGAAAGGGATTCCCAGGCCAAAAGGCTTAAGAAAGAAGTGAGCGATGTGTCAGTTGACGCCGAAGGGTTCCCCAAGTGCTGGCTGACGCCTAAGGAAAAAAATCCGTCGACACGGGCAGCCCCTTGTCAAAAGGGGAAGAGGAGCCCTGCGCAGCTCATCCCTTGGAAGATGCGGAAGAGGAGCCCTGCGCAGCTCATCCCTTGGCAAAAGCGGAAGCTGCAATGGCGCAGCCTCTCAAAGAGCCTTCCTTTTTAAGGAAAAGGCTGGGGTCGAAAGCTCACGCAACACCTGCTGCCCCTCCACCTGGCACTGATCTGAAAATTCGCATGGGCTTTGTGTCGAAGAAGCTTGCAGCCCTTGCCAAAAGGGCCAAAAAGCGACCAAGCGCCCAGCAAGATGTCACCGCAGCAAGTGAGCCCAGCAGTGGTGCGAGGCTGCCTTGGCTCAAGCTCAAAAAGGTAAATGCTACGAAGCCAGAGAGACAATACATTACAGGCACAAAGGAGCCAGGAAGAAAGAAATTGAAATTAGTGGTGGAAGTCACCAAGAAGCGGTCTAGCAAATTTGCTCAACACATTGACACCATCATGAGCAAAATGCGAACAAACCACTTGACAAAAGAGGAAGCAGCTTAGGGAGGACCTGTGCCAGCAGGACTGAGCTGGCTTGAGCCCCTTGAGAAAAGGGGGCACCAAGGGCCAAAGCCCTGCAGCCCCCGTCAAAAGAGTAGCCCTTACCCATCACCTCTTGCCAAAACGGGGGGCATCATCCCTTACCCAAAAGGGCCGCTTCGCCCCTTGCCAAAAGGGGGCATCATCCCTTACCCAAAAGGGCCGCCTCACCTCTTGCCCGAAAGGGCCGCCTCACCCCTTGCCAAAAGGGGGCCTCGTCCCTTGCCGAAAGTGCGAATCATGTCTCACCTAGACATACGGCCGAAAACATAAAGTGAAAAGGCTTAAGGCTGCTACAGCAAATCTATGCCCCCTACCACACGAAGTGCTTTCTAATGCACACCCCCAAACAAAAACAGCACGGGGTCTGACGTTTTGCTTGCTTACACGCTTGCCCTTGTCCCATGCCTGGCGCGCACGTGCATGCATGACCGCAGCTGTTTTCTTGCTCAAGCCCGACCGCTAGCTAAGCCCCTCGTCAAAAGAGGGCCCAATTCGCAACACCTTGCCAAAAGGTGAGAATACCTTGGCAAAAGGTAAGCGCGGAAGCTCTTGCCAAAAGGGCAAAGCCCTTGCTAAAAGGGCATGGCTGACTGGTCAAAGTGGGATGGAAGATATGAGGAAAAGAATAATAAGAACCGGCCTGCAGGGGTTGGGACGGTCAGCCAGTCAAGACGGGAGAGGATGAGGCAGAAGGCTTTGGCAAGAGAAGCCAAAGCCAAAGAGGAGGAAGAGGCCAGCAAGCAGCAGCCGGCTGACTCGGCCTGGGGCAAAGCGCCTGCAGCCGCAGGCTCAGGCCTTGAGCTCGGGCCGAGCGATGCGCAGAAAGTGAAAGAAGAAACCCCTTGCCAAAAGGGGAAAGGCGCTGAAGAGCCTGCAGCGGGCGGCACTCCTTGTCAAAAGGAGGTCGCCGGAAGTTGCGCAGACTTTGGGGGCACAAGCAGCTCTTCCTCCAGCTCCTCCCCACTGCGGGAGCAGAAGAAGCAAAAGCTGGAGGAGGACAAGAAGGAGAAGCAAGACCCCTTGCCAAAAGGGGAAGGCCAGCAAGAAGGTGAAGGCCAGCAAGGCCCCTTGCCAACAAAGGGAGGCCGATGGGTGCTCAAGGCCGAGAGCCGCTGGCGGGTCATGGTGGACTGGTACCAGACCCTGGAATTGCCTGGGGGCCAAGTCCCCCAGGCGAACTTGGAAGCCCTGCAGCTGTTGAAGCAGCATGGCTTCCAAGTCTTCATAGTCAGCTTTTGCGGCCCCACGCGGCAGCGGGAGGTGGAAAGAAAAGTCAATGACCTCGGGCTGGCCGTAGATGGCCTAGTCGATGGCCTTCTCTTCACCCGCAAAAAACAAGGCCCCGCAGGCAAGGGGGAGTGGTGCTTGAAAAACAAGGTCGGCCACTGCGTGGACGACTCCTAAGAGGTGCTGGAGGACTGCTTGGCAAAAGGAGTGACGGTGTGGCCGATCACCACCAAGTTCGAGAAGCACGACTGGTTGGTGAACAGAGGGCGCCAGGTGTACAGCACCTTCGCTGCAGCTGTGGAGGAGCTCCTCCTTCGGACAGTCTCCGCCTGATTGCAACTGCAACAAAATCCCTTGCTAAAAGGGGTACTCCTTGCCAAAAGGAGTGCCAGGCCACACCAACTCCTTGCCAAAAGGAGTTTGCAGCACCCTTAGCCGGCCTAACTCCTTGATTTGGTGGAAGCACCAAGCCAGCCCCAACTCCTTGCCAAAAGGAGTTTGCCAGGCCCAACTCCTTGCCAAAAGGAGTTTGCCAAGCCATTCCAACTCCTTGCTAAAAGGAGTTTGCAGGTCAGCAGAACTACTTGCCAAAAGGAGTTTGTAGCATGCTCTGCCAGCCTTACTCCTTGACCAAAGGAGCTGTTTCACCTACCCAACTCCTTGTCAAAAGGAGGTGGCACAAACAAGAGCCGCTTGGAGTTAAAAAAGTCAGGTGAGGGTTGGGGAGGGGTTGGGAAAGGGATGGGAAAAGGAGGGGGTGAGTTGGACATTTGCATGAAAAAGGTGTCCCCTTGTGTTAGATAGCCGTCCAGCACACAGGTCAAACAACAAATTCTTGGCAAAAGGATTCACCCTCAAAAGCTCATAGCTCAACTCCTTGAAAGTCTTGGGCCCCTCACTCAAACAGTTTGAGGTACAGTGTAGCCCCTTGAAAGCTACTCACCCATAGAATTGTTTTCACCTTGAATAAACTTTAAAAGGACTAATGTTGTCAGTCTTGGGAATAGTTTCAAGCAAATGTTTGAGCATCCCTTGCCAAAAGGGTGGTGGGCTTGCAGATTCACCCTTGACACAATGGGGATTGCCCCTTTGCAAAGATTGACCAAAAGGGTGCCAGGGTCAAAAGGGACCTGAATAGATTGCAAAAGGTGTGGATGAAGTATCAAGTCTAATCAAATGAATATATGAGTAGTCAACCTACAAATGTGGATTTGCAAATCTGATGAAATCTGATGAAATCTGATGAAATCGGATGAAATCTGATGAAATCTGATGAAATTATGGTTTTGATCAGATTTGATCAGATTTGATCAGGTTTGATCAGATTTGATCAGATTTGATCAGATTTGATCAGGTTTAACAACTCCATGTCAAATAATATTTCCATTGGGCAAGTGCTTGAAATCCCATATTCTAGATGTGAAATGGGGGATACCAGAACTGGTCAAAGTTGTTCAATCCTTTTGGCAAGGACCATTCAACTGTTCATAGTTGTTCAATCCTTTTGGTAGGGACCATTCAACTGCTACTCAAAGTTGTTCAATCCTTTTGGCAAGGACCATTCCAAGTGCTACTCAAAGATGCAACCTTTTTTGGCAAGGACTTTTCAACTGCTTCTCGAAGTTGTGCATTCCTTCTGGCAAGGATTATGCATTAGCTACAGATTAGCTTCAAATACTTGTTTTGCAGGCACCTTTGGCTCAATAGTGAAGTGTTAATCATGGTGAAAGCTATGAAGAAAAAGCCCTTGACAAAAGGGACATCCACAGGCACAGGGAGCTCAAAGGACAAGAAATCCTTGAAAAAAGGGAACCCCGACAAGAAACCCTCGACAAAAAAGGGATGCCTGGCAAGAAACCCTTGAAAAAAGGGCATGGGATTCTGAAGGCTTCAGCTCTGAAGAAGCTAGGCAAAATGTCACTGGCCCAAAACAAATGCAAAAGATTGCAGAAGATGCTAGCACACCCGAAGAAGGGGCCCTGATGCTGAAGGACTCAGTTTCCAAGCTGGAGAACTCCAAGATTTGGTGCAAACACCAGACTTACCTGAAGAACAACCCCGACGAGAAAGAGAAGTTCGACCAGCTCTCTAAGAAAGAGAAGGGTCACCAGGCAGCCCTTTGGTGCCTCCAACAAAACGTGCCAAAGTTCATGCACATGAGTGAAAGCTTGGAGCAAAGTGCAACCCTTGACAAAAGGGAGCGCTGGGAAACTGAGATGGAAATGTTGACCCGGTTCAGCAGCCAAGAACTAGAGTGCCACTTAGAAAGTGGTCGAGTAGTGTGGCGATATGACCCATGGACCCCTTCATGTGTGCAGTACCAAGACATGCAAGATGTCACAAAGACCACTCGCGTGAAGAGATCTCGGAACATGACTGAAGGACAAGAGTTGGAGCAGAACGAAGAGACAGAAGACCAGTGGCAGGCCTACAAGTCCAAGTTCAACGCCCACATGCTGGAGATTCATGGGTGGGGGGGCCAAAGGAAAATCCCAAAAGGAGTTGGGAAGAAAAGGAAAAGGCAAAGGTGTCAAAAAGGGGGGTCCCTTGCCAATTGAGGATGGCAACCCCGAGCCAGAGGAAGAGAAAACCCCTGAACAAGAGTGGCAGACTTGCTTAAGCAAAGTGAAGAGAGCAAGGGATGCCAGCAACAGCGCTTTGAGTGACCTAGAACAAGCCATGCAGAAGTGCAGCCAAGCCAAAAGGCTAACCAAGACAAGGAAGCAGGACGCCGAAAAGATCAGCAAACAGCTGCAGCAACAAATTGCACAGCTCAAAAGCGTTTTGTTGAAAAAGGAGCACTCCATGAGCCTGGACAAGGTCAAAGCTTTGCTGCTAAGCTCAGCCAAAAAGATTAAGGAGGTAAAGGAAGAGGCCAAAGACTTCCTCCAGTTGGCCAACAAGGCTACATCCCGGGCAAGCAAATCCTGAAAAGTCCTTGTCAAAAGGATAAGTTGAAGACTTTGCCACAAGCCCTTGCCAAAAGGGTTGCATGTTGATGCTATTATTCCTTGACAAAAGGAATTCCTCTTTCAGGAGACATCCCTTGCTAAAAGGGCGAAACACATCACTTGACAAAAGCGTAGTGCTTGGCCGTATAAAAGGGTTGGGTAGTCACTTGCCCCTTTTGGCAAGGGGTGTGCTGCTGACCATTGGCGTAGAAAAGGCGTGCAAAAAGGGCTTGCCTTGAAGGGCTGGCTTGGGTTTCAAAAGGTTTTGCTTGGGCTTGGGAGGGTCTGCGGGGCTCTTTTTGAGGGTTTCTTTTGAAAGGGTTAGGTGAAGGCAAGGAAGCTTAACCAAGTTGTCCATCCATTTGCATTTGGGCTCAAGCCCCGCCAAACCCTTGACAAAAGGGTCATGGAAGAAGAGGCGGAAAGAAAAGTCAAAAGGCTTAGGGGGTGGAAACTGGAACAGGCAAAGTTGGAGGGGAGCCCTTGCAAAAAGGACGCTGAAAATCATTCTGCCCTCTACACAAGGTTGCTAGAATTATGGTCCCAGGGCAAGCTCTCTGCATGTCAAGTTGCAGAACTTAGCCATTTGGCTGTGTTAGATGGCTGCGCGTCACAGGAGCTAGTAAGTCTGGCCAAGTGTGGCAATTGGGGAAACAGCAAGGCCAACGCGCACCGAGATCTAGTGGCACTGCACTGCTCAACCACGAAGCTATGTGAGCCAACCCCTGTCCAAGTGACCTTCTTTGACAGCAAGACCCAAACGCCCTGCGAACAGGATGCATCTCTGCTTTTGCCACACCTTCTCTTTGCGAGTCTGGAGCAACATTACGGAGACCACTTCGAAGAATTCTTTGCTTGCTCCAGCTGCGAAAGCTTCTGGAGGGGAGTAGAGAAAACAAAAGATGAAAGGCTGACCTGGCCAGTAGCCCTTGACAAAAGGGTTGTATGTCCAAAGCAAACAGTGCCGATCTTTGTGCACGGTGACGGGGTGGAGTTTCAAACAAGAGACTCCCTCATGACTTGGTCTTGGGGGCCAATGTTGTCAAAGCAGAGCAGCCTATCCTCTCACCTGCTACTGGCGGCACTCCCTAAATCTTGCACGTTGCCAAAGGCTTGGGAGCCCTTGTACGAATGGATCCGCTGGTCCTTTGAAGCCTTGTCAAAAGGCTGTCATCCAAGCGAAGACCCGTGGGGAAACCCCTTGCCAAAAGGGCTTGCAGAGCCAGCAGGCCTTCCCTTGACAAAAGGGCACCACAGGGCAGTTATATGGAGCATCCAAGGGGATGCCGAATTCTTCGCTAACGTGCTGAAGCTTCCTCACTGGCAAAATAAGCACCCCTGCCATGAGTGCGACTGCCAAAAGCCAGTGTATAAAAAAAAAGAAATGCCCTGCTGGCAAATCAGCCAAGATCCTGAAGGAAGCTGAGCAATCCTTTGTCCAGGTTACCCCCACCCAGGCACTCCTTGCCAAAAGGAGCAGCCACCCCCTGTTCTCCATAGAAGGGGTCTCCACTGCTTTGGTGAGAGGTGATAGCCTTCACATATTGTTTTCAAGTTGCGTTGGGTGTCATTTGGCAGGGTCCCTGCTTCATTTTCTGTGCTACTTCGATGGCGCAAGGAGGCAAGCAGTTCCTCCAGCCCAAAGGCTTCAGCTGATGTTCTCCAGAATTAAGGAGCTATACGGCAAGGATGGCAAGTCAAGACTGACAAACCTGCGGCTCAGCATGTTCAGTGACACGAAAAAGCCTCACCAGAAGTTTCCATGCTTGGAAGCCAAAGCCGCCGAGACAAAGCACATTTTGCCTTGCCTCTTGCAGGTGCTGAAAGAACTCTCCCTGGTGACCAGCCAATCCACCAGACAATGATTGATTGCTTGGGCAGCTTCAACCAGCTAGTCCAACACTTTGATAGCATCGACCTGTTTCCCACCAGTGAAGAATTTGCCCTGGCCAACAACCTTGCCAAAAGGTTTATTGATTCCTACCAAGATTTGAACTCATGGGCCTTGTCAAAAGGCAAGAAGTTGTTCAATATCACCCACAAGTTCCATACCATGATGCACTTGATTAAAAATAGCCAGTTCCTGAATTTCAGGACCCACCACAATTACAGGGCAGAAGGTTATGTGGGCAAGCTGAGCACCTTGGCTCACTCAGTCAGCTTTGGAGTCAAGGCAGTCAGGCTAAGTGCGAAAGTGGCCGCTAAGTATAGGATCCTTCTACATCTGCAGCTGACCAGGCCAGGCTTTGGCTTTGTTGACGAAGCTAGCCCTTGGCAAAAGGGCGCTTGTATCTCCTTGAGAAAAGGAGAATTGATAAAGCTGCAAGCTCTTGGTCAAAGGTGGCCAGTCTCACCCCGTCTGATAAAGTTATATTAGCATTGCGCTGGGAAAAAACAAGAGCTTCAGCTTTCAGTGCATCATGGTTTTCTATTGATTCCCTTATCGATTTGTCCTTCGAAAAGGTGCTGTTTTGCTATTGATCAGACTATTGAATCTCTTATTGAATGGACGTCTGTTAAAATCAACTAGAAATTATTGAAGAAAAAGTCTCCTTCAATAACACCAGAAAATTATTGATTAGAATCAATAGCCGATGCTCAGGGACCGGAACCGGGCGGGAATCTCAGGGTCATCCTCTTCGTCAAAAATGTAAAGCTCACCGGGGTCCGATTCACCCCCCAACTCACCTGGATCGATTTCGACTTCGGTTTCAACCTCCTCGTCGGACAACGCACCGCTTTCAGCGATCCCCAAACCGGAGGCCTTCGGGGAAGCTCCTAAAATCCCTTGGCTGCTCGAGCGGGACCCCACGGTTCGCACCTCGAAGGTGCTACGCACAAACCCCGAGGGGGCTGAAGAAGAACTCGAAGACCCAGCCGGCCTATTTCCCCGAACAGGCTCGTAATCCCCACTCAAATACAGCGCCCTCAGCTCCTTCGATCGCCTCGTCTTCTTTCCGCCGCACTCACGGCGAGACATCCAAAAGCGGCTATGGCCGCCCGAAGGCCATGGCGCGCGAGCTATGAGCTACGGCTGATAACCCCGATTCTTTTGGTTTTCAGCCTTGAGCCAAACGTATAGTTTGGCAGTCCATGAGATCGATGGAGTGAGGGTGTATTTACCCTCCTTTCGGGTGGTTTTACCTCAAACCCAAAACGTATGGATAAATGGCTGTGTCTTGTTTTGGGGAGACCCTTTGTTAGCAAAAGGGAACCCCTCCCACCCCTCACAACACAGACACACCCTGCACTGCCTGGGTTGGGTTCGAACTGGTTCTTGCAGCTAAATGAGGACCCAAAACAACCGATTCCTAGTGGCCATGCGGAGTGAGGTGATTCTACCTAGTAGGAGGATAGAAACAGGTTTGGTGGGAAAAGGACCAAAGGACAGAGCAGTGGCAGCAGTGGAAGGATTGGCAAGAGGAGGAGAAGAAGAAGGCCTATGCCAAGAAATCATGGGAGGATTGGCAGTGGGAAGAGAAGGGGGAGGAGGAGGAGACTGCTGCCCCATGGAAGAAGAAGTGGGAGGATGAGGAGCCTCCCCGTGGACAATGGCAGAAGAAGAGGTGGTTTCATTAGGGTTATAGTCAAGCCTATATGGGTGCTTTGTTGATGGTTCTAAGAAACAACACGCCAAGATGTAAGCCAGAACGAAACGCTGCCAAGCAAAAGTCGCCATCTTTCTGCAGGGGCTGGAGCAGCACTGGAAGACAATTTCAGACACGTACCGGACCAATAAAGGCACGTGCCGGGAGATAAGCAAATGCAACCATCTTATGGCTAGAGTGAGGTGGCATTTACTCTCTAGCTGGTAGTAAAACGTAGTTAATGGACACGAACATAAGCGTCCTTTTTAGGTTAGTTTGGTAAAAATAGATGGCGCTGGTTTAGATGGTTTTGTTCCATTTACCAGGGCCATCTATTTTCCCCAAAAGGCCACCTATGCTCACGAACACTCCTTGTACCCATCTTGTCGTAAATGTCAGCTGTGGGTTTCGGGTCGCTCTTGGCCGCGTCTTCCGGATTTTGCCGCGAGGGGCTTCGAGTGGCGTCCTTCCGGAGCGTGGCCAGCCTGAGTGGGGGCTTGCTGGATGCCTAGGTTCTTGAGTGGTGCCCTTTTAGGGAGGGTTCCCCTACTAAAATAGATTACAGAAAAAAGGGTGCCCTTATTCTAACCTCTCTACTGAGTAAGTTATAACCTGTTGGTTATTTGCCTGTTGGCTTTCAACCATGGTTATGTCCTGCTGGTGCTAGTTTTTTTTTGGAAGCCACCAGTTGGATGGTTTGTCTTGGGGCCATTCCCTCATTCTCAGAAACCCTGCGTGCTTCGCGCGCCGATTGCAAGAGCATCCACCGATCCCACGAGCCAAAGATATTCGTGCCCTGGAGGTGACACCTCCTCGCAGCCCGGATGAATAAACCCAGCAGTGATTAATATGGGGGTGTTCGCCTCCAACAGTGATTCATCCCCTCTGAAACCAGAGACACACTCATATTGATAAAGAGGGGTTTATTAATCCTACTTTGCATCGACGCAAGCAGGGTTTCCGAGAATGTGGGAATCACCCCGAGAAAAACCATCGAACCGGTGGTTCGATTTATTCAGGAATCCTCAGGCCCTGAGCACCAGCAAGTGATTCTGTGGAGCAAATCCTGCAAGGGGATATTGCCTGAAATGGTCATGATTCCTTTCGGTTGGGTGGCAGTCGTCTCCAAAACACTCAGCTCCACTTGTGAAGTTTGGCCCAACAGCTTGCGGATGCGTTCCGGGCTGTTCCGTCCCAATGTTTCAACTTCTTGCCAGTTGTTTTGGGGCAGCGGTTGGGGAAAAGGTGGAGATGAGAAGTTGCAATCAGTTCTGCGGTTTTTAACGGTTCTGCGGATGGTTATCTGTGTATCCAGAGGGTTTCAGCCATTCCAACTGGCGCAACTGGCACTTTTGCCCCTCTGCAGGTCTGTGGTTCTTTATGTTCCGCATTCCTATCCCAGTGATTCCATTTCTTTGTAGGGCAACCAAGGGAACCAGCCTTTAAAAAGCCCAAAGGGAGGTGGATAGGGCTGCCTATGCGCACTGTCTCAGCCCAGGCTCTTCTCGATCTGAGCTTGATCTGAGCTGCCGTGGCACGTGTGGGAGGTTCGTTCCGGGTGGGCTTGGAACGAGCTCACCGTGTACCAACATCCGCTGCGGGCAAATTCGACAGGACTTCCTTGCTTCTGGTAGAGTTTTTTGGAAAAAGAACGGGCGCAAGAACACTTCTGGCAAACACGCAACGCACCACTAAGACGAAGAATCCGATCTCGCACTTTCATCAAGAGGGGCCCCTCAAAGAACTGCGGGTGCGCTTTGAGGCGGATTCGAATCTGCCGGCGACGCAGTCAAATCCTGAAACGCGCGGGAGACATTTCGAGCGAAATGTGTGTCGAAGATTTTGGCGTTTGGCGCCATATAGCCACGGTCATAGCAACCTTTTCGTTGGGATTGGTAGAGATACATGGTCATCAGCCTCTGAAATGAATATCCTTTGTTGTCCTTGTTGGCTTTAAAGGGAATCTATCACTACTGGACATACTTTCTCATTTTTTCAGGGGGAACAAGCAAACGGAAGTATGTAAAGGTTCTCCTCAAACTATGGCCCACTTTTCTTTGATAATTATAGATGTGTTCTCTGTTTTGGCGCTCTTTTGGCACTAGTCTGGACCCGTCAAAATGCCTTGCCACGTTACTACGCTTCAAAGGGAACTTTATTCTTTGTGCAGTCCCACAGTTGAGACTGCGGATGTGCAAAAGCTTGTTTCTCCCGCACTGGGATGTCTGGTTTCTCCCAAGTCTTCACGGTAGTCAAAGGGTTTGATCCTTTTTAACTGCAAGGCTGGTTGTGGGAGGAATAATTTCTTGGAAATTGGACGAGCCAGGGCCAGGTGTCTTGTATTGAGGCGATGTGTACGCCGCAGGAGAATGACTCAAGTTTTGGAGGTCCGCATCCGATTTGTTGAGACAACCCCACATGAGCAATTGACACACATTGCGGTCCGGGAAAATTGACCTGAAGAACCCCTGCTGGATGTTCGATTCGCCAAGTCCCCAAGGGATATTGACAACTCACGCCTAGTGCGGGCTACAAGGATGGGCAGTACCGGGAAAAAAAGAAAACAACATGTTCTAGATTCTGCCAGTCAAGGTGAACAAACAGCTGTCCCAGCATCAATCAGCTTCCTTCTAGTAGTTTAGTGCACGGTGGGTGGGAACAAGTTGGCGGTTTCCCAGATAGCCTCTAAAAGAATCAGCGGCTCAAATCCTTAAACTGGATGGACGAAATCCTGCACCATGTTGATACCATGGGAAGCATGTTTTGCTAGTATTTGTAGGGGAATGATCATTCCAGGGTCTCTTAGGTGGCGCAGGCTTCCGTCCATCCACAGTATTTCCGGCAAGAGAGGCGTCCATACAAACCTTCTTCTACGCAAGTGTTGACTACTTACTAACCTCTGCTTAAGTGCCGACTATGAGTTACCGCCCAAACTTCATGTACCCAAGTTTTGAAGCACATTGACATGATTTGAACATTGCTTATTCTTCGCTGGGCACACAAAAAATTGGGGCCTGGAATTTGCACCATGTGCAGGATCTATGTTTGTGGGAAGGCTAGGTGTTTCTACACATATCGCAACGGCCAATATTTACCGTGTACCCAAGTGGGGAGGGCGTTTGAGGGAACTCACCAAGAGGCAATTAGGACTCGCCGAATTTCCATGTTGAGGACACAGTGGATCTTCACTGCGGCTCATATCCATCAAACCGGGTGAACTGAAGGGATTCGGGTCTGTTGCCTCTCTCTAAAAATCCAGCCTCCGAAGGCCCGTTTTTTTCTTGGTCCCCGAATCAAAGCTTCTAACGGAGGGTCCCTAACCTGATGCTTCGGTTCATTCCGAGTGCCTGCAAAGCTCTGCTGACATGCGAAGACGGCGGGTTCAAGAAGCTGGCACATGCAGGCGACACCAGGAGGATTCTGCAAAACAGGGCGTGAGCTGATATGATATGTGCCGTGGTCCAAAAGACTTTCATACTTGAGGCTGCTAGGAGAAGGGTCATGGACCACTCAATAGGGAATTGTCAGACCACGAAGAGGGAGTTTCGACATTCAGGCAAGACAGAACATTGGACAACCTGAAAGGAATTCAGACCACCAATTCGATCGCCAATTTAGGGAATTCACACAACCAATAGGGACTTGGGCTTGTCTCAAACTACCCCCCCAAAAAAACACACACACACACACACAACAACAAAGGATCTGGTTTCCTCTTTGTTTCCCTCACAACCACTCCAAAAGGGTCAAAAAGACGAGCCCAATGGAGACATCCGGAACCACGAAAAGCCGAGAGGGTAGGGCGTCAGTATTTCTCGCCATGGCCTGCGTGAAGCTGGGGCCAGGCAGTGGCTTATGGCCTCAGGTTCTCTGCCTATGTGAAGGGCTCACCATGAAGATCCCTTGTTTTTGGCTTTGGGCATCTGGCACGTGTTCGGATCCCCAATTTTATGGCGGGCTCATGAAGATCCTTTGCTTAGGTTTTTCCAGCGAAGGGTGCCCTTCTTAACCCTTTTTTGGTTGGGAGGGTTCGGGACCCTACTAAAATAGACGTCCTGAAAAAGGGCGCCAACTTATTCTTACCTCTCTACTGGAGGACCGAGTTGACGGTCCAAATCTTGTTTCATTTTCTGGGCATATGGTAAAATGTTGCAGAGGTGTTTGTTCTGAGCGTGTCTTGTTTTGAGGTGGTGCCTTTTGTTTGGGGCTGGTTGACCCAACGACCCCCCCCCCCCGCCCTCGTCATTTTGGGGGTCCGCCTATTTTAACACACCCAGACCCGGGGCACACAACTTAACACGGATGTGTGTGTGTCTTTGGAGGCTCGCCCCCCTGCTTTTGGGTGGAGGTTGTTTAAAGCGAAAGCACCAGTTTGGCGCCCCCCTTGAGGCGTGCCCATGCACGGGAAATGGTTTCTTCAAGGTCAGGGACACGGCCAGATGGACATCAGAGCTGGTTGAAACAAGTCCACTAACCACTTTCGAGGGCGGTTCCCTGCCATCAAAACGCATAGCCAAATAGACCACACATACACATATTATACATATACATATAGATGTATCATGCATACGTATAATATGTACATCCCCATACCAGGTATGCTCCAGCAATTTTCCTTCTAGTTCCCTCTTTCTCTTCCTCTTTCTCTTCTTTTGTTTTTGGTTTCCTCTTTCCCTTTCTCTTTCTCTATCATCTATCTGCACCTGACCTTGGGAAAGTGCTGTACCTGACCTTGCGAAAGTGTCGCGCATGCCACGAAATCTGAACCTCAGGTGCGAAAATCATGCGCCTGCCATGGAACTGGGACGCAGCAGTTCGCGCGTCCACTCCAATGCGATTCGCAAACTGCGCGACTTATCTTCCCAAAGTGACGCGCCTGTCACGAATTCTGATGCCCATGGGAGCAAAATGTTGCGCCTGCCACGAAATCTACACCTCATGTCGCCAAAAGTGCCGCGCTTGCCACGCAATTCAATCCTAGCGAAGCCTGGCGCGGCCGTGCCAGTGGGCAACTTTCGAGACAGCGGCGAGACGGCGAACCTGTGCGCGGATCACGCCAAACGCAATATGCTGCGCGTACCACACAACTCCTTCCTTCTCTATCTCCTTCTTTGCTTACTTTCCTTCTTTCTGGCACGACTCTGTTGTTTTCATTTTTTTCAACTCTTTCTTTGACAATTCGTCTTTAAATGTATATACGTGGATACGTAAATACATACGCATACACCCATGTATCTAGTACGTAGCGTTGTTGGCATTGTTATATATGCACAGCAATGCACGCATATGTACGTACATACATATATACATGCGTACATGCATACATACATACACATCTTTAAATATCTATATATACATACACATATATATATATATATATACATATGTATATATGTTTCTACATATGTATACAACACGATATACATTGAGTCGTATTGATGCCCGTTACTTGGGCGAGATCGGATCGCACCGCAGGTGTCCCGACGTGGCCGGGCGG
This sequence comes from Effrenium voratum, assembly GCA_963377175.1. Lineage (NCBI taxonomy): Eukaryota > Dinophyceae > Suessiales > Symbiodiniaceae > Effrenium > Effrenium voratum. Next base: position 52,461 of record CAUJNA010000409.1, on the reverse strand, counting down.
AGCCAGCTGTGTTCGAAGCGATCGCCTAGAGGGGCTGCGGCCTTTGCCCCGCAGAACTCCAGGAGAAAATCTGAGCGATCAATACTTTGGTGCATTTTGCTTGGATGTTAGGACTAGAACTTTTTGCCAAAGGGGTTTTCCATCAAACCACTAAAAGTTAAACTTTTAGCAGGGGAGCAGAAAGCAACCGAGAAGGAGGGTACCCCGAACGAACGACTCTGTACAGGTTGCATGTTGTTGCCACCCCTCATTTTCCGGAACGGTCAACTTTTGCTGTCAGGTGTGGTAGAGGGGATGACATGGGGAGCAAGCTGACCGCAAGGGCTCTTTACTTGGGGATTGCTCATGTCAGGTTCTGGAACTTTAGTACTCTCTCTCCACAAACATGAGACCTGATAGGGGGTTCCTGCAAGAGGAAACTGATCTTCCAGATACCCTCCCACAGGTGCCATGTTACATGGAGGAGGGGAACATGTGCAGAATCTTTTGGCAAGTGAACCGGTTTCAGTTCTGTTGCTTTCCACTCTTACCAGTGAACTCTCGATTCTTTTTCTCGGGAACAGACCCTTTTGGAGATATGAAAGGACCCTCCTATCCCCAAAGAGGTTTTCAGAATCCTTTGATCATATTTTCAGGTGGCGTTAGACACTTTATTTTTTTGGTGTAGCTTTTTGCGTCTTTTTTGGAGTTGGTACCCCCTTTGTGTGGGTGTTAAAGAGACACCAAAAGGACAACCGAAGCCGTTTGGGGGTCCCCTAAAACAAGACTCCCCTTTTGCGACTAGACGGAAATCTGAACCCTCAAACCGTTGTAACGGGGGATAATTGCTTCAAAGTTATAGCGGATTTCTCCCAGTTTGAAGCGTTGGAGGGAGGAGGATAATGTTGATCCCAGACGAATCAACCCCAGTTTACAAATAGGGGGTTGCTCCCCTCCAAAAGTGATGATTCCCCACTAAACCCGGAAAAACAAAAAAAAACAATATTTCAGGTGGTTTGGTTCCTACCTGGTTCAATTGGGATAGGAGAACAGCCTCACGCATGTCACCGTGGACGAAGTCCATTTCACCATTCAGAAGCCCTCGCTGTAGATAGCGTTGCAACCATGGTTTCAACAGGGGTCCCTATACTTCCCATTTTTGTGGTTTTCAGCATCACCTCTTTTTTGCCCGTTTAAGGTGAGCTTCCCAAGGGGGTGATGTCCTGAGGGGAAGTGAACAATTTTTGAGCCCTGTTCCAATTCCAGCCCGTTGGCTGGATGTTGGATTCGTCAGCTCCGCAGGAGCCGCTTTCCAGGCGCGCGCAATTGCCTTGCGATCGCGAGCGCAGGGATTGGGGCGGCGAGATTTTGATGTTTCCACCATGGAAAGAAGGGGCGCTCTTTAGAAAGGCCCTAAGGTTTCTGGGAAAACACCCCTGAAGGTTGAAGGGACAGCTTTCTTTGCAGCTGAGCTTCAGCGTTTTTTTTTCTTTCGAATGATCCGTGCTCAGGATAAACGACCCCTAAAACGGCCAGTTGGAGCGTCAGTTTGAGGATGTTACTTTAGGGGCCCAGTCTGATTGCCCTTCAGAAGCTGGGTGAACATTTTGTGCGGACCTCCGGCCTTGGGGGTTTTTGTGTCACTAAACTCGGATTCAATGGGCTGTGGGTCAAAACCAATGGTACCATTTTGGGGTAGGTGCACCACCCATTTTAGTCGGGATTTTAGTGGGGATTGGGATGTTCACTGGGGTACGATTTGGATTTTGACCCATGGCCAATGAAGGGACTGCAACTCAACGACGGTGTTTCAACCGCGGGGGCCGGGGCTGAAGAGCGCTTCTGGCCCTCTGCAGGCTTCGCAGTTGGTGCTGCCTCTGTGCTTCCTGCAGCTCAGTAGGCCGAGCGACTCCAGTCGGAATCGTCGGCCAGGGGAAAGGTCCTTGATTTTCATGTGGCTCTGGGTCAAAACCAATGGTACCATTTTGGGGTAGGTGCACCACCCATTTTAGTCGGGATTTAGTGGGGATTGGGGTACGGGCTTTTCACCCATGGCCATGTGTTCGGGGTTCAATCCACCTTTTTTTTATATTATTATTTAACCCCTGGAAGGGTAATTGCCTGAAAAACATCGCCGAGTTGTGTGAACGCTTTTCTCCAGACACGAAGTACCTAAACAACAGCCAGCGGAGCAGGGAAAAAGCGATTGGCAGGTGGCAATCCAGGTGTGAAAAGTCTTTTGGCCGGTTGGTGAGTTCCCTTGTCTTCCGTCGGAAATACGTTCGCCCTGGAGGTCCTAGAATCACTCCGGCCTTGGGGACATACGGGGCTGACCCCAAGAGCGAAGGTTGGCGTTGGGTGTTGCACTTGGCTGAGTTTGGGCGGGAGTCGCAAGCGATCAGGTCATCCAAGGCATCGCAAACGGATCCCTGAAAGTAGAGATCTCCAAGAGATCAGGTGTGAGAAATCATGCAAAGATCTGGGGTACGTGGCTTTTAGAGACTGGTCTCCTTGGTTGAGAGGAAACTGTTTGTTTCTGCTTGCTTGTTTCGACTGAGTTGGGCACCTGGCACTTCATGTCGGACGAAAGCAGGGCCGGGGCGCTTACATTGTGGTTCTAAGCGTCTTTTTGTGGGCCAAATTCGACTGAGTGTTTACATGGGAACAACTCGGCAGAAAGAAAGAAAGAACACGTTTTGGAGATCTGTTTACATGGGAACAACTCGGCAGAAAATAAAATAAAATCACGTTTTGGAGACCTGAAGGGTGGAGTTCTTGATTCCTCAGCGCAACTCAGGTGCCGGCCTAGCCGCGCCTCCCGCGCTTCCCGCGCTTGCGCCTCTGGCGCCTGGCGTTCGCATGCACGGGGGCGCGTGCGCATGCGCCCGGGCGCCCGGAGGGCTTTGATGGGCTGCTCGATGTGGAATCGCTCACGGCAAATCCGAGTTGCATAGGTGTCCAACTTGTTTTTGTGGCGAGTTTGGGCGATGAAATGGAGGGGTTCCACTGGTCTAGATGGGTTTTCTGCCATCCGCCAGAGAAGCTCATCTACTTTTGCAGAAGGTCACCGACGGTTGCAAGGAGTTGGGATGAACTGGGGGCAAAGCTGACGCGGGGACCACATGCCTGGGTCCCTGCGGGCTGTATTGAGTGTAGGCGGTCAACATATCCAGTGGGGGACTCACTGAAGCTCAAAACAACACCACCAGCGACTTTTGCGATGATTGAGCAAAAAGCAGATGACGCATGTCTTGAGAACGTTTTTTTATTCGGAATTCGATGCCTATGTAAAGTAGCAATCTATCACTCTCTCTCTCTCTCTCTCTCTATCTCTGTACGTATATAGTTTTGGTTTTTAGTCTCCCCATATGGACCCCCAAAGGCCTACCTTTGTACTAGTGATACTTCTGTCACTCACATTGCGTGATGTGCATGATCTTTTCGTTTTCGGTGCATTTTCATGTTCCCGGGTTTCGGTGTTTTGAGGGGGTTCGTCAAAAGGGATGTGGTTTGTAGAGCTTGGACCTGAACGCGTCTTCCAAATCGTGATGGTGAGTTGGCGTCAGTGTCCATCTTGTTTGTCTCCTGACGCTTCAAAGGCGTGGTCGGTTTCCCTTTTCATGGTTGTTGTTGGGAAACATTTTGCATTTTCGCTTATCGGGGTTTCGTTGTTGAAATCTCCACTTAACTCCTGAAAAATAGAGTTTGTTTTGCTCCCCTTCCAACGTCAAACCAAGTATTTCCCGCCGTTTTTTTGGTTGGGTCAACGCCCCGTGTGAAAACGGGGCCCAAAACAAAAAAACGGGGCCAACCCAAAAAAAAAGGCAGTTTTTTTGGTTAACGCCCCGATTCAGGGGCCGAGCCAAAAAAGGAGGCCGTTTTTCCAAACGCGCGCCCAGCGCGGTGGAAACTCCTCCAGGCGCGGAGCCGGGTGCGGCCCTGCCTGCGGCCCAGATCTTCCGATCCCAAAGCGGAGTCAACGTCTGGGGGAAGCGCCCGGAACGGAGACAAGCCCATAGGTGCCCTTTTTAGGTTCATATTTTAATTTTAAAGGGGGGGGGATAGGTGTCCTTTTGATCGGTTAGTGTGGTCAAGAATAGGTTAGGCACTGGTTTAGGTGGGTTTGATGCCACATTTACTTGCAAAAAGGACACCTATGGACAAGCCACTGGAGGTATCCCTTCGATCCATTTTCAACTCTTGGTTATTCTTTGGGTGGTTTTTGTTGGCTAGGTCCCCTTCGACCCATGTTCAACTCGTTTTCAGACTGGGTGGTCTTGGCTAGTTTTCGATCCATGTTCAAGTCTTGGTTTCTCGACGGAAGGTTCTTGGTTAGCTCAGGCTGAAAAGGAACCGGGCTAGGGTGACTGTTTGTGAGCTGGGCGCGTGTCTCCATTTTTGGGACCCCCAAAAAGCGTTTTGTGTCCCCTGCAGTCTCCGAATTTTTCGATTTTTGACCATGGAGGTTGCCCGGACCCCTCTCCTATGGGAATGGGATATGGTCCTGTTTGAGGTTAGCCTGAGGGTCCATCTGGGACCCTTTTGAATCAGATTTCTGGCTTCTTGATCATGGGTTTCGGGGAGACAATGGTCATTTCAGAGCCATACCCACTAGTCGCTAGCTTACAATGACTCGCCTGCGAGTGGGCTCTGAATCAGAATATTGTGATTGAATCAGATTCGTGGAGAAGTGACCTTCAACAAACACACACACACACACAAAGAACAAAGTGAGTGGCGGGTTCTTCTTTTGGTTTCCCTTTACAGCACCCCACAAAAGAGCAAAGTTGGTGCGCCAGAACTCCTTTCAGCGCCACTTGAGCGTCTGAGAGCGGGCTAGGACGCAGGAGCCCTGGCGCCTGGTCCTGCCGGCGCTCGGGGGCCTAAATTCGGAGCTCCCAAAGTGGGGCAGTTCCAACAGGTGGTGGATGGGTCGCGAAAAGGGTTGTCCCTTTGGGTTTGTCCGGTTTGGCAAAGAAAAAAGGTGGGGTCTAAGGGACTCAGATGGTGGGTGAATAACAGGGGTAACCCCAAAATGACTGGCACTTGCGGTCTGGGTTAATGTTGACCCATGCCCAACATGGGAATGGCTGGCGGCTTCCGCGTGCCTTCAAGACCAAAAGCCCCTTCAAAGCCAGGGGTTCTTTTGGGTTGTGTGGGATGCCAAGGCCGACGATATATAAGCTTGTAAGGCACCATATGGCTGTGGGTCAACACCAAGGGTACCAGTTTGGGGTAGGTGAATTCACCCACTTTAGTCGGGATTTTAGTGGTTGGATTGGTTGATGTTCACTGGGGCACGATTCGGATTTTGACCCATGGTTAATGAAGGGACTGCAACTCAATGACGGTGGCCAATGGGGCTAACCGGGCTTTTGACCCATAGCCATAGAAGCTTGTAAGGCACCGCATCATTTCCCCGAAGCCGGGGAAGCGAAAAAACGCAACGAGCTGAAATGGATCTTTCGGTTTCCGTGATTTGGTTCGGGTCCGGGTGCGCGAGGAGCTTTCCTGTGCCGGATTTGGTTCATCGGTCAAGGCTCCAAACAGTGCGTGATCACTAAGTGTTGAAGAGGTTGCTCAACCGTTTCCGACCGAGCCTGCTGGTATTTTTTGGGTTCCAAAACGGGGTTTTGGGAGTTTCAACGTAGGGTAGAGAGTCCAAAGACAGCCCAGTGGTTTCTTCAAAAACCAAGAGGAAAATTGCTAAGGGTCATGACCCTCCAGACCCCCGGACCCTCCAATGGAGAACCCCGACCAATTCCTCAATGGCCCTCAACAACAACAACCCATTTGGAGAGCCCCAAAACAGTCGGGACCCTTGGGGTGGTTACCTACTCCAGCGGCGAACCCCCTCATCCACGCCTTCCTTCGCCTGAGACTCCGAGAGGTTGGCTGCGAGCCTCGTGAGCTTCGCGCTGTACCCCTCCGTGTCGCTGCTGGCGCGACGACAATTAAGCGGTTTTCGGGTCGCGGGCCGGCGGCGGTAGGTTGCTGCTTGTTTTTTTCTTTATTCGAGCGGGTTGTTTTCTGCACGTTGGAGTGGTGAAAACGACGGGAACGGTCGTTTCAGGGTTGCCGGGCGGCTTATTTTTCTTGTCTTGCGGTGATAACGACGGCTTGCTGGAGCCTTGCTGTCTTCTCGGGTGAAACCGCGGATCCGGCGAAGCCAACCTGTGCCGAATTATCGCTTTGTTTTCTAGGTCCCTGAGTAGTGCCCTTTTACCAACTTTTTTGGGGGAGGGTCCTACTAAAATTGAGTACAGAAAAACATCGGGTACCCTTATTCAGGGCTCCTTAAAAGACACATTTTGCCACCATTTGAAACATGTTGCTTTTTCAACCACCAAAATCTACGGGAAGCCAGCATTTACAAGTTGCAATGCTCAGGATAATGCATCCGGCTCCCTGTTCAGTTTTCGGAACCTAGGTCCCCTGCCCTTCTCTCCCCTTGAAGTTGGGGGACGGGTACCAACTTCTTCCAGCCCGGGGACCTGGGATTCAGGAGGTTTTTTTGGTGTTGGGGGCATTTTGGCCCGATTTTCGGACCCAGTGGGCTTGCTGACTGAGACCGGGGCCCTCTCTCTCTCTCTCTCTCTCTCTCTCTCTCTCTCTCTCTCTCTCTCTCTCTCTCTCTCTCTCTCTCTCTCTCTCTCTCTCTTTTTCGTTAGAAGACCTGTTTTGTGGTTGACAAAGGGGCTTCCTGAACCTTCCAAAACCGACCTTGCGGCCTTGTGGCCTTGATCCGCCCTTTTTCCTCGATGGGAAAGAAGGTCCGGTTTTTTGCTTCAGGATCCTGAGATGGGCAGCCGCGTTTCTTCGGGGCGCCGGGTTGCCAGTGCCCCCCTCGCAACCAACCCTGGCAGGTGGCGTCCCAACTGGACTCGGTGGCCTTGGTTGTCATCAAGGGGGACGCCGGGGAGCCCCAGGCAGCGGAACCTCACCTCGACCCAGCGGGTGTTCCACTTTTTTTGTTGTTTCCGCCTCCCTTCCCCAAAGGAACAGTGGCCCCTCTAAGAAAAAATCTGCAGGTACGTGACTTTTTCCATTTTTGTTTTCCGCCTCTTCCACGGGGGGGTAAATTCTAGGGGTACCTTCTCCATTCTGAACCCAGGGATCCTTAGAAACCTTAGGAAGCCCGGGGAGAGCGGATCCGGTGTGAAAGAACCATGGTTGAAAAGAATGGATCAGGACTCAGCCCCTAAAAACATGGCTCCTGTACGGGGAAACTGGAAGATCTCCAGAAACCCCTCCAGTTGCTATGTGAGTGGGAGAGGGGTGGTCGTTTTTAGATGGCGAAAGCTGTTGGGCTTCCTGCTTTTTTGACCTTAGTCGGTCTGGAGGTTGGGTGTCAGCCCAGTCACGGCAGGATTGCTTGAATCGGATTTGGTCCTGAACCACTCCCTATGTAAATGATGTCCACCAAAGGGTCCCCAGTTCACATTCGAGTTTCCCCCTCTGGCCTTTCGATTCTTCACATTTCTGGGGCTTGATCAAGACGATTTTTTGGTTTGGATTCACTCACGCGACCCACCTTAGCCACTCCACAAAAGATCTGGCCATGGGCCAAAACCCTGTCCTGTACCCATGGTGAACATCCCAATCCCCACTAAAATCCCGACTAAAATGGGTGGTGCACCTACCCCAAAATGGGATCCCAAAACGGTTTTGACAACCGCAGCCGTATGTCTTCACTTGGGTGCGGTGTCGACGGCAGAACGTTTTGCCGGCGCTGCGATGGCAGCAATGGCTCGGCTCCGGAGGAGTCAGGTGAGTAGCGCCGGAACCGACTCCCAGGGCCATTGTAGGTTCCATCTGGTTTTATGGGGTAGTAAGGCTCATGTTAACTCAAATATTGCTTCCCTTTGGCCACCAACCACCAGGAAGCTCCCACTTTCTTGGGGACCGCACCCGTGGCACGTTGAGTTTTTGGCTGGGTAAAACAGCTAGCAACCATGCTGACAGAGAAGAAGTGAATGGGTTACCGTTTTTTGGTCACCAGTGCAATTTTCACAACCCATGCAAACCTGAACAACCCGCGTTGGCAAAAGCCGCCAGCTCAGGTTCCGAGCACTGCTCACTTGGTTTTAGGTCAAACAAGTCTTTTCTTTTGAAGGGGTCGCTACTGTGGATGGACGAAATCCTGCAACACCTAAGAAGCCCTGGAATGATCATTCCCGTGTAAATCCCAGTAAATCATAGTTTCCCATGGTATCAAAGTGGTGCGAAATGGATTTTGCCCATCCACCGTATGGGTTGTCCGGGGTTGTCCGTTGGAGGGTAAAAAAAGCAGGTGGCTGTGGGTCAAAAATAGGAACCCGACATGGAACCCTGGTCAATGGAAAACAAAGACTAAAACCTGCGGTCCACTGGTTTAATTTTGACCTACACCCCAAAAGTTAAACTTTTTGCAGGGGGTCAACAGCAACCAAGGTTGGGGTTGTCCGTTGGAGGGTCAAAAAAAGTGGTGGTGTCTTGGACTGAGGTGTCCCAATTCATGCAGAACTTCTTCAACTTCAACAGCTTGCTCTTCTCCTTCTTCATCTCCCAGACCTACGCGTCGCTGTATCAGCAGCAGGCCGGCTGTTTTTTTGGGTTTATTTATTTTTTTCTCGCGAGCCGGCGGTGCGTCCCCCGAATCTGGATCGACATGTTCGAGGGACAAAAGAAGACGTGTTGAAGAGGTGGCGAAACTTGGGGGCCCTTGGGATGGCAAAGTAAGTCAAGAGGAAGAGGAAGCCATGACCATAGGTGGCCTTGGTTGATTAGGTTAAGATAGTAGATGGCGGTTCCTGGTTTTCCTCTTGGTTTAATCAAGGGACACCAAAAGGAAGCCATGACTCTCGTGCTTTTGTGATACTCCAGCCACAGACCAGCAACCCAAACATCTGGATCGACCAAAATCGCGGCGATCGATCTGCAGTTGGGATGGATGAAAGCCGATGAATAGACCGGGACAAAACCGATGCTGAGCCTTAGTCGAAGCCGGGGTTGTTGGAGAGGGGACAGCTCGACCCGCAAAATGGGCCGCGCGGTTGCTTCTTTATGGATTTGGGTAGGCCTCTTTTCATACCAGGTTTTGAGTTGTGCCGAAGGGCGTGGATCTTGTGCACCCATCGCAAGTAGGACGCCCCAAACAATGGTTGTATCCCTTGGCTTGCTGATAACAATCCTTTTTCCCACACCACATGGGTTGATCGAAAGGCCCTTACTTGAGATGATCACTTGGAGAAAAACCGCCAAAAAGAGACAAGTTTACCCATGCTTGGGGATGAATTGAACCCCTGAACAATTGCTTGGAAGGGCTTCAGCGCACTGGGAACATCTGGGAACATCCGTGTGTTGACGGCATCCACGAGTACCCCTCTGCTTTTTGTTTCAGGTTTCTCCTTGGTTTGGGCTTCAGCGGACACCAACAGGAACACAGTCAGCATGATCCGGAGTTCAAGTCGCCAAGCCCAAGGGGCCAACCCTCAAAAGGTTCGCCTCCCAAACCCCCTCACAGATTTCTGTTTTTGGCTGTTTGAAGGCATGCTCGTCTGGGGAAATGACCTGGCCCAGGAAGGTTTGTAGGGACGGCCGCTCCACTACCCAGGAAATCAGAACGAGCTCCAAAGTGGGCTGATCCCATTCACCACTGTAACAACTAACCTCTGGCCCCCTGAAAATCAAAACGTGGAACTCACTTGGAAATCCAGTTTGGCAACCATATTTAGTGGTTTCCCAGGTGATATCACCAGTCCACCAAGCGCACGTGAGCATAGGTGTCCTTGACTTTGTTTGCTTGGACCTAGCTGGGTTTCACCGGTTTAGCTGGGGAGGGACAAATCACAAGTCCGGTTCGGGCGTGACTCGCTGGCAGTCAAGCGCCAGTGCTTGGCGCTTTCTTTCTCGCGGGCGCGCAGGAGAGCTTGTACGTGGCCCTCTATGCCGAAATCTCCGAGGAGGGGATCGCGGGAGGGGGATCGCTGGACCGATTCGTTCCCCGGGGTTTCTCCGGATCGCTCTTGGCCTCCGGGCTGTTGCGTGGATCAAGCCCTGATTTTTTTTGCGTCGCAGGGATCATGCGGCAAAAAAGAAATCCAGGTTTCTGCTTGGGTCGTGTTGCATCCTTGGCCTTGACTACTGCGGATGGACGAAATCCTGCACCAGTCTGAAACCACGGAAAACCAGTGTTTGTTGGTTTTTACAGGCCAATCATCATTCGAGGGTTTCTTAGGTGGTGCAGGATTTTGTCCATCCACAGTATGAGCAAAGCTTAGTTGACGAAATCCCAGGTGCCGGGTTGAACATTGGCCAAGTACTGCGGATGTTTACAACATCCATGCCGATGGTCGCACCAGTTGGGTGTGCTGTTTAATTTTTGATCAACCGGTACTCAGATCGGGGTTGCTTCACTTTGGGTGCGGAATGGATTTCGTCCATGCGTATGAGCAACAGGGAGTCAGTTTGCGTGGACGAGAAGGGGGGATGCCCAAAGTTCCAAGGAAAGAAAAGGGTTCGTCTACGGTTCATGTTGGGGATGAGTTCTGATTTGTCCATGGCCCCTTTATCCCGGGCTTATGATGGGCTAATCTCATTCGGCTGGAAGACCAAAATCCATGGTTCCCTACTTTGGCACATAGCCCAATTCGGTTTGTCTCAATACTGGGAACCCCGGATATTGGCGCGCCTTTCAAGTTAAAAGGCCGCAAACGTGATTGGACATTAATCCCTACCAAACATAACATCCACCAAAGAACTCCCTGATTCACATCCACTCGTCATTTTTCCCTCCCTCCGGGCACCCCGCATCTGAGCGTCATCCGCAGGCCAGGTCTTTGCTGGAGCAGCTGACGCTGGTCTCGCAGAATAGGCCTCGGGGAAGAGAGTGCCGTAGATTGGTACCTGGAGTCTCCTTATCGGCCCCTTTTGGCCAATGACCCTATTTCGGGGTTCCCAGCCATCCCCTTAGGCTTTTAGGTTCTTTTTGTCCATTTAAGCCACTAAAAGTGCGTGCTGCTGTCTTGTTGCCGTTTTTTGTACGGTGGCTCGCATCGCAACACCCAAAACAAACCACTAAAAGTTAAACCTTTTGATCCGACAACGGACCGCCCAGATTTCTGAGGCTAGGCTTCGAACCTCTCAGCCCGAAAGGTCTGTAAGCGGAGCGCTAGGCCGAGCTACGGATCCATGCTGGCGAGCATGCCGCAGCCCAAGACGCCTGGGAAGCGGAAAGTTGTGACGGAGTGTGACTGCTGGGTTTATGTTGACCCCGGAATCATAAGCCCCTAGGTTTTTAGTAGGCTCAGGGACACCCCATATGAACAAACTGGGGTGGATGAATCCGGGGTCAACATCGTCAAAGTCAGAACATGGTGAGGGGGGGCTGTTTTTGGTAGAAGAATGGCCTTGGGAGTTTAGATAGTTTAGATGACAATCCTGAACGGCAAGCAATGGTGGTTATATTAACCCAACCATTGCTTTACTGGTGGTAGAGGTTCAGGGGATGTTTTTCAATGGCAGCCAACTCAATTCGTCCGCCGTCATGTTAGGGACTGTAAGGGCGCATTTGACGGTTCCTAGACATGAACCAATTCAGTATTGATCAATCGGGATGCAGCAGTTGCCTCCCCCCGAATTTGGGAGAGTAGCCCCCAGTCCGTGAAATCTTTTAGTTTCCCTTTAAAGCCGCCACAAAAAGGGGTACTCCAACGAAGAGAGGTTTTGTGTATGTTTTATTCAGTGTTTCCCCTAGGACATGGGAACTTGGTTGCTTCCCGTTCGGGAAGCAATTCCTCCCTAGGGTGTCCGTTGCCAGGGGGCAATTGGACCAATCCCGTGGAGTTTTGAGCGCTAGTTGAACGATCGCACAAAAGAAGAATGGCACCAGGGCGACACGTAAACCTAGAAAGCGTTTTTTTGGGTGTTTCCAAGAATGGGGGAGCCCTTACAAATGGCAAACAAACAAGGCACCCAACCAAAACAGCACCTGGCTAAGTAGAACCAAAGACTAAAAAACCAGCGGTTTGCATATAGCTCTTGAATTTTGAGAAGCACCCAATATGCTTTCTGTTTTGTCCTGGGTTGCATTTCCTTCTCGTGGGCATCTTCCAATTTATTGCATGTTGAAGGTGAACCAAGAAAAACATATAAGACAGTGTCACCTACATAAACCCGTACCCTGCAGCTTACATGAGTCGAGCTGATCGTACTTCAGCAACCAACCAACCAACCAACCAACCAACCAACCAACCAACCAACCAACCAACCAACCAACCAACCAACCAACCAACCAACCAACCAACCAACCAACCAACCAACCAAACAAACAAACAAACAAACAAACAAACAAACAATCACACCAACCCCAGCCTCAAGGCTAAGGGGAGCAAACCGCTTCCACCCTTCCCTTCTGGTTTGGATTGGTGGTTTGGATTTGGATTTGACTCCCAGGTTCTTTAGAGGGTAAATGGGGTGTCCCACCCCGGGACGCGAAGCCAAACCACCGATTTGGCTCCACAGAACCCAAGTGAAGGGGAGCACCCCCCCTCCTCCCCCCAAAAAATAGTAAAAGGAGAATTCAAAGAACTATTCTTTCTACTATTTTTTTCCAACAGCAACACAACAAACAGAAAACAAAATCCAGAACAACAAGCAAACAAAATAAATAATCACAACCAACAACAAAAATATTTAATCACAGCATGCAACATTAAATAATTCAAACAAGCATACCAACAAAACAGCAACACTCTAAATCATCAAAGAACCCAAACTCAAAAACACACATCAACAAAAAACAAAGCAGCATACCAACAAAAATTATCACAAGAGTATCAAACAAAATAAAAACAAACAGCCAAAGAACGAAAAAATTGAAGAAGCATACCAAGTCTAAACAACGCACTTTGAAAGAGATAAGCAAATTATAATAATTCAATCTTTACAAACGATAAATATATTACAATTATAACATATAATAGTTTACATGTGATAATCATAGTATGGTTTTAAAAAACTCATATCTCAAGACAGATAATAATACTGCTGTCCTAAGGATTGTTCTATTCCATTTAGCAGTAGACCACTTTACTGAAAACAGTAGACCACTTTTCTGAAACCAGTAGGCCACTTACTGAAAACAGTAGACCACTGTACTGAAAACAGTAAGCCACTTACTGAAAACAGTAGACCACTTTACTGAAATCAAAATCCTCAATCCACAAAAATCAGTGATTTCACCACCAAAATCAGTAATTTCACCACCAAAATCAGTGATTTCACCACCAAAATCAGTGATTTCACCACCAAAATCAGTAATTTCACCACCAAAATCAGTGATTTCACCACCAAAATCGGTGATTTCACCACTATCAGTTCATTAGTTGCACCAGAACCGGTAGCCACACACACACACCAATACCGATAGCCCCACACACCAATACCGCTAGCCGCACACACCAATACCGCTAGCCGCACACACCAATACCGCTAGCCGCACACACCAATACCGCTAGCCGCACACACCAATACCGCTAGCCGCACACACCAATACCGCTAGCCGCACACACCAATACCGCTAGCCGCACACACCAATACCGGTAACCACACACACCAATACCGATGGACATACACACCAATTTGGCATGTATTCATTTTGGCTGGGTTTTCAAGTTTCAAGCCCAACCCCAAACTTAATCCACCAAACTCACCAAGATTTCACAAATTAATTCGCTAGGTATTTTATATAGGTCTTCCTGTTTATGTATTGTTGGATTGTCTCCCCATTTTTCCTTGTTTCCATTTGGCAGTCTCTGCGCAGTTTCAATATGTCTATTATTCCTGATGTTACCACAATCCTTTTTACATAAATCTCTAGGTTTCCAAGTTGTAATGTTATTCCAGAGCCTAGTGCGTTTTCTGTAAGGCATTCCATATTTACAATAATCAACATCTTTAAATTCAAACTCATCCATAAACTCCTGATTTTTTAATAATCCAGTTTGTGGATTTTCGATTACAAAATATTTAGGATTGAAATATTTGATAATCTCAATAGTTTTTAAGACAATATTATTTGCATATTCGATATTCCTAATTCCCCTAGTTTTTGCTATGCTGTATTCAGTGCATGGGGGACTACTCCAAATAAAATCAAAATGGTTTCTGTCAAACTGTTTGTAATCCCACTCCAAAATATCAGTGTTGATATCAGCATTTTTTAAGTCTAATGATATTACATTAAATCCAAGCGACTTTGCTATGGTTCCAACGCTTTTTGTTCCGCTAAATAATTCTAATAAATTCATATTATTAGAATTACTTAGATATTAATTATTCAAATAATACATATACTCCATCATCATTTTTTGAAATTTTGTAAAATTCTAAAGTGGTGCTTTTAGGTTGTTTGATTTTTCCTGTATTCAACATATCACAGTATTTCTTTTGCTTTGTAGGATAATCACCCGTTGGTCTTCCTATAGATTTTGCTTGAAATATCTTTTCGATTTTTTCTTTATCTTCATTGCGTTCAACTGGTTTCATTTTGTCATCAATCGATTTAATCATATCATTTAAGGTTTTGATATTTTTACCAATTAATGTTATCTTCTTCATTAAATCATTAATAGTATAATTCTCATTTTCAGACATTACTATATATTTATTTAGATAATTATTTATTTAATTATACAATTTACCTGAATAATTTAATGTTATATATGTAAATAAATTATATTCTAAGAGTCTTTCATCAATTTTATTTTTCAATTTTATTAAACCTTCATCGTTACCTGTAATTTCAAAAAACTTCAACATTTTATCAAATTTATCTGGTTTAGTTATACCTTTCATAAAATATTTATTATTAAATTTAGCATCTAACCAATAAAAATATTCTATACTCAATTGTCTAGCAAAGTTTTTATCACCATCGAATAGGTCTTTAATTTCTTCATTGTCAAAAGTTATAATTCTATGGTCTTGTCCATTCATAGTTGGCATTATGATTATATAAATAATTAGATATTTATTTAAATATTTATTTATTTATATTTATAAAGTGCAATTATGTTAAATCTACTCTTTAAATACTAATTTTTCATGATTTGTTTAACAGTTTCCTGAGTTTCGTTTTCATTATTATCGGTTGGTGTTGCTTGCCTACCAAATTTAAAAGTTATACTATGGACATCAGTTTCTAAGTTGATACTGTCTTTAGTTTTATCAATATTCATTTTCTTATCATTTTTACTTATTTTGAAACTTGTTGGAATACATGAACATTTACATGATTTATTATTTTTTATTTCTAATTCATTTTTAAGTTCTAACCTCTTTTTGCACATAGGACAAGCAATCTCAAATACTGATGTTTCTTTAACAATTTCTCCGCTATCTTCATCTGTTGAAGAAACACTTAAACCTGTCTTATTCTTTTTGGTTTTCTTTTTTGGCATTTATATTAATATTTATATTTTTAATATATTGTATCAAAAACTTAATTAATTCTAAAATAAAATAACATATTTTTTTACATCTATTATCAGTTATGACAACCCGTTCTATATTTTCTACTTCATTTATTATATCAATATAATCCGAATAACTCATATTCATATAAATAATAAGATAAAATAGTTATTTAATCTTATTATTTTCATGCATAATAGAATATTGGTGGGGCACAGCACTTGGGGTTTTCATTGCACACGCGAGAGAGATACAAACTAATTAGCTTCAATGCTTATTGATTGTAGCAATGGAAAACCTGTTCCATTTTATGATATTCGCCACCAGCATATCATAAAACGATGTTCCCTTAATATTAAATAGAATTTGTATTTAAAGTATTTTCTTTAGTAAGTTTTACTGCAGTTGATATACTAACATCTAGAATATTATTATTAATAATTTCTTGTACACTATTTATCATGACATTTGTATATGTATCAGGACAATCTTTCATAAAATTCACTAATTTATTATAATTTAGGCTATCCTCGTTTTCGATTGATGATTTAGATATTATAATATTTTGTTTTTTAATTATCGATAAAAACAATAAAATCGTATTATAATATATTTGGCCAGTATCTGGAACTAGAATATCACCAAATTTATATATAGTTCGAATACTATCTACTTCACTTAAATTAATAGACTCTATATAGTCTATTGTCATTATGATATAATCTTATTATATTTTATTATTTTATAAGTATTTATAATATTATTTTTATTATGCCTGATGTAAAACCAATTGATGAAATCAAATATGACTTTAAGCAAAGTAAGCACGAGGTCGTCCCTAAATTGCCTATGAGAGCTATGATTGTCGGTCCATCTGGAAGTGGAAAATCAACTTTACTTGTATCAATGATACTTGATATTTATAGAGGAGCATTTGAAAGAATTTTTATCTGGTCTCCATCTGTAAATTTAGATAGTATTTGGTTGCCTGTTAAAAAATACATTAAAGAAGGTTTGAAAGTAGATAATGATAAAGAACCGTGTTGGTGGGATGAGTTCAATGTTGAAGATTTAGAAAGAGTTATAGAAACTCAAAATAAAATAATTGAATACCAGAAAAAACAAGGAACGAAGAAATTATTTAATATTTTGGTAATTTTGGATGATGTATCTGATAATCCAGCAATAACAAGAAATAACAAATTGTTAAATTCTTTATTTTGTAGAGGTCGTCATAGTGGAATATCAACACTTGTAAGTCTTCAAAAATCATCAACCGTACCACCAATTATTAGGGTAAATATAAGTCATTTGTTTTATTATAAAGTTAGAAATTTTAAAGAGATAGAAATATTGCAAGATGAATTATCAGCAATTGTTAGAAGCGATAATTTACATGAAAGCAAGAAACTAATTTATAAAATATATGAGACTGCCACTGATGAACCGCATAGTTTTTTATATATTAACCTTTTAGAAAAGAACCCAGATAAAATGTTTATGAAAAAGTTTTCTCAATATTTGAAAATTACTAATTAAATAATTAAATAATTAAATAATTAAATATATATTAATATTATATGATATTTTATGATTTACCAATAGAAATTAAAAACCATGTATTATCTTATAATTTAGGTGATGTTAGATTATTAAAAATAAAAAATAGTAATATTGTTAAAAAATATATTAATAAATATAAACCAGTATATAAATCTTACACATTAAATAACATACATTATTTTGAAATTGATAATATCAATATTAATAATGGAATATCATATATTTTTAATTTAAGTGAGTTAGATAAATTACATCAAAAAAATAAACCATTAAAATTATTTATTGAATATGATATATTTGTTACATTTAGCTCGTTTACTCGTTGGTTTAATGTGTGTAATCGAACTTTAATATCAATTAATTTATTTGATATTTATTATTTTCTTAATAAAGACCTTCATAAAGTTAAATTAGTGTATGCGAGTGATATGGCTAATTTTATTTCATTACAAGTGAAAAAAATAACTATTAAAGCATCAATGAAGATGACCAAATTATTATTGATGACTTTTATTCTTATCTTTAAAATTAATAGCATTAAGATTATGACTTAATGTCATTAATTCAGAACAAACTATAACTACACAAATTTAACGCTGGTAATTTATATATTAATTTATCAGATTTTTCTTTTTCAATTTTACACATTCTTTCACTCATTTGCTTAATTGCTTTTAACTGTAATTTATCAATATTACTTAAATCTAATTGTTCTATATCAATATCATTAATTTTATCAATAGATGAAGTTTCAACATTACTATTTGAATTACCCATTATATATTATTATTTTAGATTATAATATAATACAATAATAAATATTCAAAGGTATACAATACAATAATAAATATTCAAAGGAATTAGAATAGGCCAACAAAACCCCCACATAAAAGGAGTACATATCCTATCACACTTCCTTGCTCGTCTGTCGAATTCCTCTTCTCTTCTTTGTCTTTTTAATTCTTTAATATATTCATCAAATTTAGAATGACTAAAATTACATTCTTTATTATTACATTTATCTAATGTAAATTCATCTTTATTTAACTTAGTAATTTTACAACCACAATAACAAGTTTTTTCTCTCATACTATCATTCTTAAATAATACTTCTATTTTAACTTTTCTGTCAATGTCCATATATATATCTAGATATATTAATTATTTATTTATTTATTTATTTATATATTTATATATTTATATATTTAAATTATTTTTTTTCTTTTTTAAATTCCTTAATTTCTTTTTCTAATTTTTCAACTTTATCTATTACTTCAAGTAAAGCTTTATGTAATAATATTGGTACTTTTGTATATTCAATACCTAAATATTCGCGACTGCTATGAACTACATTACTAATTTCTTTTGGAACTGCTTTTAATAAATCATCAGCAATATAACCTATGTGGATTGCATCCTTATCGTCTCTATCTTTTCTTTTGAATTTTTTAGGTTTGAATTTCTTAATCATACTAATACAATTACTTTTAAGTAAATCTACATCATATTTTAATCTTGCATCAGAATTATCTATTAGACTTCCATTTATAGTTACAGTTCCAGCAGTAATATCAATAGCATCACCTGAAGCATCTTGAATATCATTAACAAATAATGTTTTTGTATTAACAACTGTTACATTTTCATTAAAAGTTGATGTAGCATTATTTGTAAAACTTTCAGTATTTACTGTAGTTCCAAATGTCTTATCAATAGATAATAAAACTGAAGGTGTACTTGAAGCATCTGAAACTCTAAAGCTGTGTTTGATGTTCTGAATATTACATCAATTGTAGATAAATTAGTTCCATCATGATAAGTTGATATTTCACTTGTTCCCATTTTAATATCAGTTCCAGTAGTCATTGAAATATTATTCAAAAATGAAACCGTTGTTAAATCAAATGATTGAATGGTATTAGTTGCTAAATATGCATTTTGAACTGCTAAGTTAGTATCAACAGTTACTAATGTTCCACCATTAGGCGCTATATGATTACTTCTTAATGCTCCATTAGTTTTAACATAAACATCATCAGCAAATAAATTACCCATAAAATCAGCAGTAGCAGTATTAAAAGTCCATCCAGTAGAAATATTAACTGCTCCAACTATGTTAGATTGAACAGCAGGGTCTCCACAAATGAACCTAATTGAAGAATTAGCATCAGTATTTCTCATATCAAAAGATGAAAAAGCACTAACATATCGGTATAACTCGCAGTTTGTATCAATTGTTAATTTACCATCAGTATCAATATTAACATTATCACAATTAACAGCAGCATTTGTATAAATATTACCTAATACATCTATAGGTTTACTAAAAATAGTTTTATTAACTAATCCATCACACATCATATATTGGTTACTGGCATTAGTAATATCACCAACACTAATAGCAACAAAATCATCATGAGACATATATAAACCTTCTATAGCATCTGGTGTATATCTTCGTATTGAACCATTATTATTAAAATTCAAATATGAGCCATTGTTAAGATTTACTGCCTTGTCAGTCCCTATAAACTGCACTGCATCAGTAAATCTTGCTTGTCCAGCACAATTTAAAACATAACCATTAACACCAACAGCACCTAAGCCAAACCTATCTTTTACCCACACTCTTCCAACATTAGCATCTCCTATCTGTGTTTCCCATTGTCCTCCAGAGCTACTCATCCACATTCTGCCATCTCTATTAATATTGAACTCTCTATTAAACATTTGAAAAGTCATTTGCAATCCAACATTAGGCGACGATGTAGTACTAAACTTATTACATATTATAGAACCAGTAGTCAACATATTTAAATTACTATGTAAAGTTGTATTATCACTAAAATTAATAGCACCTGCTACTGATTGAGCGTTAGTATCTATTTTATCCAACTTTTGTCCTAATGATGTATCCTGTGAATTATTATTAGTAATTATTGAATTAATTGTATTTGTATTTCCTGTTATTAATCCTGATAAATTATCTGACTGTAAAACATATCTACTATCAGAACCTGTTATATCTAAAATAGATGAACAAGAAAATAAACCTGATACTTGTAAATTAGATAATATTGTAGTATTATGATTTAATAATATTTTATCATTTTGAAAAATTGAAGAATTATTAATTTGAACATCTCCAAAACCTCTTTGATTTAAAAACATAGTTGCTCCACTTAAATTTCCATAAACATAACTATCAAAATAATTATTATACATTTCAACCCAATTATTATAATTTCCAAAATTTGCTATTTTGAAAATTGAAGTAGTTGTTATATTATGAATTAATGTATTATTTAATACTGATGTATTTAATTTATTTGTTAATAAATTATTAGTTGTTATTTTATTGTAATATAAATTACTATCAAATGAACCTGTTTGTAATTGAGATATTAAATGAGAATTTGATGAAATATTATTAAAATTAGTTGATACAGTAGAATTTAAATTATTTATTAAATGTGTATTTGATGAAATATTATTAAAATTTGTATTAATTAAATTAGTATTTGATGAAATATTATTAAAATTAGTTGTCATAGTGGAATTCAAATTATTTATTAAACTTGTATTTAATGAAATATTATTAAAATTTGTATTAATTAAATTAGTATTTGAAGAAATATTATTAAAATTAGTTGTCATAGTAGAATTTAAATTATTTATTAAACTTGTATTTAATGAAATATTATTAAAATTTGTATTTGAAGTTATTGTCAGATTACCTATTAAAAAAGAATTTGAACTAATATTATTTGATAATACATTAATTTCTGTTTTGTCATATGTTTCAGTTATATCATAAAAATTAGCGTTTATCTGTTCCTTTGTGTAAGTATCTGCTTGGTCTGCTTTACTATCTAATACTGTTTGAATGTCAGATTTACTCGCGTAAAGGTCTTCTATATCATTGACTGCTCCATCTTTTACTTGCCTAATTCTATTTGCTGTAATATCAAAGATATTCATTAAGTTTTTGCTCATAATATTATATTATTAATTAGAAAATTAATAATATCATATTTTTTATTTTAATCATAAAATGTTACAGAATTTGAACGGATTTCAAGGATACATTCATGAACCATTAGAATGTAAATTCTCTCAGCCATTTTACCAGGAGCGCTATATAATGTTGAACCCTCCATCGCTTTTATTTTAATTACACAATTCGAATTATGTTTAAGGCTAGTTCCTGTATACGCTGCTGATTCTAATTTTTGTAGATTAAATCCGAACATAAAAGCGTGAGACCTGTAATCTTCTGCTCTAACTAACATAGGTTTATCAGCACAATGCATAAGATGGGCGTATGCTTCACGAACACCTTGAATTTCTTGACTGGGTATGACTTGATTACCGATTACTAAAGAAGCAGATAAATCGTGCTCTGGGTCATAATATCCTAGGTCATTTGTTACATGTGCCAGAGGATGATACATAAAGTTATATGGTTTCAATAATTCACCGTATCCGCCTACATAACCCTTTTGAGTCGCATTTGAAAAAGAAATAAACAGTTTATTTAATTTAGACACATTACGGACAACAGTTGTGAATATTTCAGTTGTTGTTGATGCTGTTTGTTCTTGTAGGGTTTCAGTTTCAAAAGTAATAGGAAGAGAACCAGTTTCTAATATTTTAGCATACTCTGCATATAAGCTATCGTCAAGAGTATAGACATTTCCTTTGAATAAAGGTTTTGTGACTGACCAAGTGATACTTGTATTTGCATCAGTAAAAAGTCCTGTTCTATTAACAATTGGTTTTAATACATCAGTTGTTAAATATAATTCAACTGTTATTGGACAATAAGATAAAGGTATCCAGTTTTCACAAGTCTTGAAACATTTTAAATTTAAATCAAAATAGACATTAGCACTTTTACCTTCTTTAATTCCTTTATAATTACCATTGGTTACATTTCTAGTTACTGCTTGGGTAGTAGAAGTTCCAGTAGCATCACAAACTAAAAACCGTCCATCGTGATTGAGTAGAGTATTTCCAAAACCTAATGCTTCATCAATTCTTTTTTCTTCTGATGATTTTAATACATCTTTCATAGCACTTGCACGAGAAAGAGAATTTAAATCACATACAATGACATCACCCATTAACACACGCACCCTATCAAAGAAACCGGCTGTATCAATTGGTCTAAGTTCGTGATTTTCTGTGTTATCAGCGTTGTTTAGAGTAAATCCTAATAATAGTGATGGTAAGGACAACCATTGATTAGGTGGTCCAGTAATGTTAAATCTAATTACTGAATTTGTATCAGCGGTATAAGTAGAAACCGATGAAGGATAAAAGTTTTTACTTTCTTTTGAACGGACATAAGAACCGCCATCTTTTAATTTAAATCTTAAATTCTTCTCTACAAGGACATCATCTATTTCCAGAGTTTCCATCTTTACATATTTAATAATAGAAAATATTATATTATTCTATCATTAAATTAGTTTATTTTAAAGTGTGAATAATCTATAACTTCTTTTTTAGATTTTTTATTTAATAGTTTTTTAGATTTATTTTTAATATTATTATGTTCAACCTTATAATTAGGTTCATCCTCTACTATTTTCTTAATGTCATCATAACCGACTTTCTTTTTAGGATTTATAGTATTTTTTATATCATTATTAGGCATTATATATAAGACTACAAAATTTCCTTTACAGGTTCAATGCTTCTTGATACATCCTTGCCAGTATCACCATATAATGAGTGTTGATGATTTGTTAATGGGTTAAAACCTCCTCTATTTGATGTTATACTGCCTCTATCTAAAATACTGACTATATCTCCAAAATTTCGTATGCTTGTGTAGTTGTCATCGTTTTTGTTTGACATTGAAATAAAAGGAGCACCGTAAGTAGTTAATCTAATATTTCTATCAGGATTTTCTTTTAAATATTTAGCACTCGCACTACTACCCAATGAATGTGAAATAACTTCACTAATATTATGGTTTTCATCAAGTATATCGCTAATATCTCTATACCTTTCACTGAATGAACTTAAACCAAATGGAATTGTAATATCACTTAAAATATCATTAATATTTGATTTAATATTAGACTTACCAAATGTCCCAGCAACATATAGTTTATTATTATCCAAATAATAACCTTTACCATTTGTATATGCTTTGTTTAATCCTTCTGTGTCAGATAAATTATTATTATATTTAGGTTTGAATAATGATTTTTCTTGTTGAATTTCATTAATTATTTTTCTATACATCTCACTATATCCTTGATGAAGAGGATTGTATGATTTTAATTTTCCTTCTTTTAAATAATATTTATTCTTCATTATATTATATTAATTATTTTTTATCTAATTAATTAATATAAATATAATGAACTTTCGTAAAATATATATTGATACACGACATAGAAATCTAAATGAAAGTGTGAGCACTTCTGACTTTGTTATAGATTTACCAGAAACACAAGAAACAGGAGCAAAGACAAAACTATACGTCCACGAATTATCACTACCTAATACTATTTATCCTATTGAAGAAAATGTAAATAATAGATTATATTTAACATTAGGAGGAATATTAACAGGAGCGCCAGTATATTATTTTATTGTAGCACCAGATAAAGGTAGTTATGTAGGTAGTGAATTAGCAACCGAATTACAAAATAAATTGAATACTGCTACTAATGGAACTGATGGAAATAGCGACTTTTTTAGTTGTAGTTATTCATTAAAAACAAATACTATAACTATAACTGTTAATTATGTTTCTTACTTTTTCATAATTCATACAGATAAAGAATTGCAAACTAACTACAGTTTTAGTATTGATTATGACAGAAGTCACACAATGTCTATTAACAATGTTTTAGGAAACACTGTTGAAAAAATCAATTTTGCGCCTGACCCTTTCGTTAGTGGTTTTGTTAATTTATTACCAATGAAAAATATTTACTTAACCAGTGATAGTTTAACTAATGGCAACCAACTAGCACCTTATGGAGTTGCTCGTGTATTAAAGAAAATTCCTATTACTGCTGGATTTGGAAATGTAATCTATGATAATGAGATTTTAATGAATGACGCTAATGATGTTTCAATGAGACATTTAAGACGCTTACATTTTAAATATGTTGATAGTTTTGGTAAAACTGTAGATTTACATGGGGCAGACAGTAGTTTTAGTTTAACATTTGTTGAGAGTTGAAAAGCATATATTAAATATTTTAATATAAATATTTGTTATATACTAATTATATTAAAATATTTTAATATAAATATTTATTATATACTAATTATATGGTTAAAAATATTGAAATAGTAGATGTAGGCAGTGAAAATAATGAAGCACCTAAAGAAGTAGAAGACAGTAAAGAAGAACCTATTATTAATGAAGAAAGTAAAGAAGTAGAAACTAATAATATTATAAATGAAGAAAATAATAAAGTAGAAGAAGAAGAAGACCGCGAACCAAAACAAGAATTAAAATCTAAAACATACTCAACTGAAAAAGTGGAATGTCCAAAATGTAAAAAATATTTAACAAAATACACTTTCAAATATCGTCATAACTGTAATGGAATACCAGTTAAAAAAGAACCAGACCCTAACAAAGTTGTTCGAAGAAAAATTATGCATCCACAACAAGCAGAAGAGTTTAAAGATGATGTCTGTAATAGAGTGAAGGATAACTTACCAAAAGTTGATGAACAAGAAATAGAAAGAAGAGTTGAAGAAAGGTTAAAACAACATATAGAAAGCACAGCAAATAAAGTGTTTGAAACTGCAAAAGACCGTTACAATAATATTAAAATGGAACGAGATAATAAAAATAAACAGAAAATTAATAATTTAGCAAATAAAATTATTTAATCTAATTATTATTATATAATGATTATTGATAAAAAACAATTGCTTATGCGTCGTAGAGAAATTTATGACAATGTTGTAAATAGAATAACAGAACCACAAAATAAAGACAAACCGAATATCAGTGATGTTATTGATAGAAAAGCAGTTTTTGAAACAAACAAACCAAAAAAGAAGAATAAATATAAATCAACTCAACATTACTATTATGAAGGAGACAACAAGGCACACCAACCTAATTACACATATTTGAAAGAATTACAAGAACAATTAGAACGTCATAGCGCTAAAAAAGATTATGCTGTATTTCAAAATAAAAGAAGATATCAAGAAGAAGCACAGGCTTATTTTAATGAAATCCAAAGGTTGGAAAGTGAAAAATTGAGACATCACCCATCAAGTGAAACAGGTAAATCCTATTCAGAAATGATTAAGAAGAAGAAAGGAATAATCAATCAATTAAGACAAGATTTTGATTTTGAAAAAAATAATTAAATTAATTAATTAGATTAATAAATATAATCTAATTAATTTAATATACTAATGAGATTAGACAATGCACAGATGAAAACATTAAAATCACAATTGAGATTAAGACCGTCTTATAATGAACTGATAAAGGAAATTACAAAGGAAGAATTTAAAAATAAGAATATAAGAGATGTAATAGACAGAAACGCTTATTATTTTCGTGATAGTCCATTAGGAACAGTGTATGATAATAATACAGTAGATTTGAGACAGCAACACTTTAAAAAAATGGTAGATGGAGAAAATCAAACAAAATATTTTGATATATCGAAGGATGATGAAATGGATGATTTAAGAGACGGTTCAATACAAACACTAAGTGCCACAATGGATGATGCAGAGGAACAACACGAACGACAAATCAGTCAAATTTCAAAAAGACTTAGTAGTGAACAAATAGCAGACCTACACCAACGAGCACAACGAGCAAGACAATTAGATGAAGATGACTGGCAGTCAGTAGCAACCGCAAAGTCAAGTGATGATTTACCGCCATTGGAAGATTTACAACCAAAAAGAGTTTCAAATTTACAAAAAGCAAGAGCAAGATTGCAATTGAAACGATTTATTGATGAAGATAAAGACAGTCCTGAACCAAAAAGAGTTTCAAATTTACAAATAGCAAGAGCAAGATTGGAATTGAAACGATTAGATGACGAAGATAAAAACAGTCCTGAACTAATAGAAATAAAAGAAGCAGAAAAAAGAATAGAGCAAAAAATGGACACCGCTGGCAGTTCATCCACATTACCAGCAAGACAAACAAGAACACATAAGGAAACTATTGACTATTCAACAGATATAAACCATTGGAAGGGAAGCACAGTAAAAGAAGAAGACATATTATTTCAATTATATTTAAGAGGAGCAGGACTTACTGAAGAACAGGAACAACAATATTCAAACACAAAGAAAAAGGGGAAAGGTAAAAAGGAAACTGGTAGAACTTATTTAGTTGGACTGGTGGAGAAGCTTATAAACAGCGGAAAATGGACAACAGAAGTAAATGATGAATTGTTAAGAAAAAGAATGAATGATTGGAAAGATATGAAAGGAAAAGGCAAGGCAACAAAGGAAAAATAATTCATTTTACATAATTTATCAATAATTATATAAAATGATTAACAACCACAAGCAAGAGTTAAGGAAACGCCCTACTTATGATGAAATGCTTAAACAAGCAATCACAAGCAAAATGAAAACAACAGTTATATTGAAGAAATACAAGAAAGATATGTTATTGAATAATTTTGATTTTGATAAAATGGATTTAATGAATTATAAAAATAAAGAAAGATATATGAACGCAAAAGTTATGATGGCAGACAAGGCAACACAAACGCTTAACAAAGAAAACAAGGCAACACAAACAGACCTACCAAATGATAAAGCGACACAAACTTATAATTTTGATGATGAGACAAAAATATTAGGCGGTTCTTCAAAGAGTTTCAAAAGCAAACTGATAACCAAGGCTGAAGCAGAAGCATTAGCATTTACATATGACCCTGATTTATATGATGACGACGATGATGATGATGATAAAAAAGATGATGATATTGATAAATATAGAAAGAAATTATTTATTTTGATGAGGATTATAGAATTTATGTTGAGGACGGGTTTTAGTATAGGACAAATAGTAGCACATTTAACATATCACACTACATTAACTACAATTCAAGGTTCTGAGTTATTAGTTAATTTAACAATGAATTCATTAGTAACATCATACGATATAGCAACTGCTATAATGAATTGGTTGAATACAAATGTTAGTGAGGAAGTTGAATTAAATACTTCCCCGCCTATTAGCGTTAATAGTTCTCCACCTATCACTGTTAATAGTTCTTCAACGCATACTGTTAATTCATCATCATCAGAAGAAAATTCTAATTATGAAATAGCACCACCAACAGAAATACCTATTCCTACAGATGCTGAAAGTGAAAATGAAGATAAGGATAAAGATAAGAATAAAGAAAAACAATAAAATAATAATAATAAAATATAAAAATTAAAATACCAGAATTTGTAAAAATGCCTTAAAGAAATAGCGACTTTATTCTATAAGATAAATGCCATTCTATAGCAGACACTCAGATGATGGAAGAGATAGATTGTTAGGAGGAATACATGATGAAGATGATTATAATGACTTTATGAATATGTTATTTATGAATAGTAGTTTTGCTGATGACATTGAAAGACATTATAAAAGTTCAGATGCTGATGTGTTGCCAAGTCCTACTGATAGCGAAGAAACAAAAGAAAATAAAGAGAAACAATATCAAAAGGATTATCATAAAAAATACTTTCAAGAAAAACTTAATAAACCTTATACATGTAATATTTGTGGAAAATCAATGGCCAACAGTTCTAACAAATCAAGACATGAAAAAAGTAGAAAGTGCCAGAGTACTAAAAATAAAGTCTAATTGGATAATATTAATTTAATTTTAATTTAATTAATATAATCCAATTTCAATATATGAGTAAACTAAGTAATGAGGAGATAATGAGCAATATCTACTATGATTTAGAAACAGGTTATGGTTCTAAACAAAGCTTATACAATCAAGCAAAAGAGAAAGGAGCAAGTGTAACATTGGAAGAAGTTGCAAAGTGGTTGAAGAAGCAACCTAACAAGCAAATAAAGCCGTATCAGAATTATAACAGTTTCTTAGTGCCATATGCCAGAGCAGAATTTCAAATAGATATTATGGATATGAAAATATTTAAGAAAGAAGATGAAGAACGCTATGCATTGATTGTAATAGATGCTTTCAGTAAATTAGGTTTTGTGTATCCAATGTTTCAAAGAGACAGTCCAAATGTTTTGAAAGGTTTGAAAGAAGCATTTAAAGTTATGGGTGAGCCTGTGGAAATATTTTCTGATGATGATGGAGCATTTAAAGCAGAAGTAAAGAAATATTTAGATGATTTAGGTATAATACATAAAACAACGCTAACACATGCCAATATTGTGGAGAGATTGATTAGAACGATGAAAAAAGGAATAGGTGACAGAATACACTTTACTAAAGGTAGATGGACTGATATGTTGAAACCTACATTAAAGAAATATAATAGCGCTATTCACTCATCAACTGGAATGAAACCAAATGAAGCGCATGATGATAACAACAGAGCAAATGTAAAAGCAAACCTTACACTGAAGCAAAAGCATATGAGGAAATATCCTAAATTATCTGTTTCAGACACAGTGAAAATATACCAAAAAGGAAAAGGTAATTATACATCGAGGAAAGAGACCAACCCAAAGTGGACAGAAAGTAAATACAAAATAGAAAAGATAGAAAAAGATATAACATTACAAACATACTATATCTTGGAAGGTTTGAAGAGACATTATTTGCGTCATGAATTATTATTAATTGAAAATTAAAATAATATATTGGATTAAATCTATGATTTAATCTTCATGAATTATTGCTAATTGAAAATTAAAAATAATAGTTTAGACTAATAATTAGTTATTTAGTTCTTAGAATTTTATGACTTTAAAAAGACTTAAAGAGAAAAAACCTAATTAAATTATATAGATAATAATATGAATAGAGATTTACCGCCAGATGAAAACACTAAAATAGTTAAGTATCTTCTTAAAGAAAATTTAGGAGAATACAAAGTAAATAATAAAGGTAAAAAACTTAAAACCATAATTATAGGAAACAATCAGTATAGATATAATCCAGAAAAACCAATAAGTAATAGATTGAGTAAGAGACTTGAAGCAGTAAAGAAAACTAATGACTACAAAGCAAATCAAATCAGAGAAAGAGTAGGAGCAAGAACGGTTTTAAAACATGCTATTAAGAAAAAAGCAGTAATAACAGAAGAAAGAAGCGCCTTTAGAGCATATGCTAACGCCTACACAATTTCAAACATTCATTTAAAAGAGTTGAACGGATTGACTTATTTTAATTATCAATTTGACAAACTTAATGAATACTTGAAAGAGAATAGAGGAATGAAACTTAATGCTACAATAAATATGAAAGTTATGAACTTATTTGATGAGGAGAGAAACGTAACAGTTAGGACAAGGTCGTACACTATTGTAAATGAAGAGGATTTAAGGAATGCTTTGAAAAGAATGAGACCTGATGTTGAAACAAGAATTTTAGATATGGCTTTGTATCAGTCAGGATTAATAATTAGCAATATTAATAATATTCATATCATGTATAATAAATATAATCCGACTAGAGCTGGCAAATATATTGAACTTCCAGAATGGATTAAAAAGAAAAAGGCATGTATCAATATTAAAAATCAAGATGACAAGTGTTTTAAATATTCTATTGAGTGTGGATATTGTAAAATTTGTGATAAAGCACACCCTGAAAAGATGTTTCATTACAAGAAGATAGCAAGTGATTTGATTTTTGATGGTGTGAGTTTTCCTGCTAATAATAATGATATAGATATATTTGAAGAAAATAATAAATCAATATCCATTAATGTTTATGAAATTGATGATAATGAACAAATTGTTATTAGTAGAAAATTGAAAAATAAAGATGCTTCTTGTCATCTTGATTTGTTGAGAGTTGATGAGGAGGATTGCAGTCATTATGTGTATATAAAAAGTTTGAGCAGACTTATTAATAATCAAAAAAGTAATCATAATGGTAAGTCCTATTTTTGTAAATATTGTAATCATGGATTTAGAAATGAAGAATTATTAAATAAACATTATGATAGTGGATGCATGGAAGTTGATGGTCAACAAATAGTAATGCCTAAGCCTTATGAGAAAGTTAGTTTTAAGCATCACTTCAAAAAGTTAAGGTGTCCTTTTGTTGTATATGCTGATTTTGAATGTTTGACAGAGGAACTGAAAAAACCTGATGAAGATGAAGATAAAAACACTTTTTCTTATCAAGAGCATAAGCCATGTGGTTTTATGCTTAATATGGTTAATGCTGTTGATAATACAAATTATGAATTTATGTATCGTGGTAAAGATGCTGTTGATGTGTTTTGTCAAAAACTTAATGAGATTAGGGCAGAAGTAAAGGAGAAGATGGGAGAAAACGAAAAAATAGACATGACTGATGAAGACAAAGAAGATTTTAAAAATGCTAAAAACTGCTTTATTTGTGGGGATAAGTTTAGAATGAACTATAAGAATGCCAAGGAAGCAGAGAAATATAGAAAAGTTAGAGACCATTGTCATTTTACAGGTAAGTATAGAGGTTGTGCTCATAATGTTTGCAATCTTAATTTTTGTAATAGATATTTTAAAATTCCAGTATTCTTTCATAACATGAAAAATTATGACGGTCATTTAATTATTCAAAATGCTGATAAATTAAGTAACAACAGTAAAATAGGTGTCATCGCTCAGAACAGTGAAAAATTTATTAATATCAGTTTTGAAAGTTTGAGTGTTAAAGACACTTTTGGGTTTTTAACTGCTTCATTAGATAAGTTAGTTTCAATGAGTAAGTATGATAATACAGATGAAGAAGATAAAAGTAAATGGTTATTGCGTGAAAACTGGAAAGATAATTTTAGGTTCAGTAGTAAAAATGATGTGATTAAGAGTGAGAAATGTCTAGATTTATTAACTGATAAAGGCGTTTATCCTTATGACTACATGAATTCATTTGATAAATTTGATGATGAGCAATTACCGAGTAAGGATGATTTTTATAGTCAGTTGAGTGAAGAAGGTATAAGTGTTAACGACTATGAAAGGGCAAAAATTATATGGAAGCATTTTGACATTAAGAATATGGGTGAATACCATGATTTATATTTGAAAACTGATGTATTATTATTGACTGACATTTTCGAAAACTTTAGAGATGTATGTATGAAATATTATGGATTGGACCCTGCTTATTATTATACATTGCCTAACTTTGCTTTTGATGCTATGCTTAAAATGACTGGTGTAGAGATTGATTTAATATATGACCAAGAAATGTATGAAATGATAGAAGCGGGACTTAGAGGCGGGATGTGTATGGTTTCTACTAAAAAAGTTGAAGCAAATAATAAATACATGGGAGAAGAATATGATAAAAATAAAGAAAGTAGTTATATTAACTATTTTGATGCTAATAATTTGTACGGGTTAAGCATGATACAAAAACTGCCATATAAAAATCTAAAATGGGATGATACATTAAAAGAAGAAGACATTATTAATTATAAGAATAATAATATTGGATATATTCTAGAAGTGGATTTAGAATATCCTAAAGAATTACACGATTTACACAATGACTATCCAATGGCACCTGAGGTTATGAATGTTAAAGCCGACATGCTGTCAGATAAACAAATTGAAATTTATGAATTTTTAAATCATAAAAAACCTACGGATGAGAAAACAAATAAATTAATATTGAACTTAAATGATAAAGAAAAATATGTAATCCATATAAGAACCTTGCAATTTTATTTGAAGCAAGGGTTAAAACTTAAGAAAATTCATAGAGCAATTAAATTTGAACAAAAAGAAGTTTTAAAACCTTACATTGAGTTTAACACTGAGAAGAGGAAGAATGCTAGAAATGATTTTGAGAAAGATGTTTACAAATTGATGAACAATGCCATATTTGGAAAAACAATGGAGGATAAGCGAAAACATTTAGACTTTGAAGTTGTGAGTGATGAAACTAGATATATGAAGTGTGTAAGTAATCCTAACTTCAAACATAGTCATATCATTAATGAAAATTTGGTTGGAGTTGAAAAGCAAAAAACAAAGTTGAAACTAGACAAACCTATATTTATTGGGATGAGTATTTTAGATTTGAGTAAGCAACACATGTATAAATTTTATTATGACGTTATGAAGCCTAAATATGGAGATAATATTAAAATGGTATATACTGATACTGACAGTTTTGTATTTCATACTAAAACCAATGACATTTATGAAGACCTGAATACAATTAAAAAAGAATTAGATTTTTCAGATTATCCTAAGGAACATAAATGTTATGATGATAATAACAAGAAAGTATTAGGTAAATTTAAGGATGAATTAAAAAGTAAAATAATAACAGGGTTTATAGCTCTTCGTCCTAAATGCTATGCTTACTCAGTTTATGGTGATGATAAAAAATATAAGAAATGTAAGGGCATAGCAAAAGGCACAGTAAGACGTCAAATGAAATATGAAGAGTTTGAGACGGTTTTAAAAACTAATGAGGTTATACATAAGTCATTTAATAGTATTAGAAGTAAAAACCACAGAATTTTTAGTATAACAACTAAAAAAATTGCTCTTAGTAGTTATGAAAACAAAAAATATTGGATAGATAGTGTAAACTCACTTGCTTACGGCCATTATAAAATAAATTCTTTGAAAACGACTTAAAGAAATATTGACTTAATATATTAAGAGGAAAAATGACACTGTTTAATTATAGTAAGTGTGAATGTTGTAATAATAAAAAGAATGATATTAATTTTACATTGTATAAGTTATTACCTGCTAATCTGTGTAATAAAATAAGTGAATATGATGTATATTGTAATCAATGCTGTATAACAAGAGACCTTGAAAAGTTTTTTGTTGAAAAATATAAGGATAAGGGATATACAAAGTTTCAATTACAATTGAAATTCTTTATGAAATATCACAAAAGATTTCCTGTATATTTTTGTCATAAAATTGCAAGAAAGTCATTTGAAAAAGAAATTGATGAGTTCTTCAATAATAAAGATTTGATTAAAAGGTTTGGAGGGACAAGCGCAATTAAACCATATAAAGCATTTGTTAAAAAATTTCGAGGCATGTTTGATGCGATTGATTGGCATTTATTAAGTAAAGATAAAATAAACGAGGTCTTGAATGAATTTAGAATAACTAAATATCATGTATGGTCTTACTACAACACTAAATATCAAGTATGGCTACTAGTTAATTTGTTTTTCTGGGAATATATTTATTCAATAATAGGAAAAGACAATATCAAATATATAGACATTGGCGATATTGATAAATATGTAGATTACATATTTGAAGACATTTTTCCTGACTATAAATGTAACCCATAATTATTAATCATACTATAATTATAACATGTAAAATATTATATGCTATAATTGTAATATATTTATCGTTTGTAAAGATTGAATTATTATAATTTGCTTATCTCTTTCAAAGTGCGTTGTTTAGACTTGGCATGCTTCTTCAATTTTTTCGTTCTTTGGCTGTTTGTTTTTATTTTGTTTGATACTCTTGTGATATTTTTTGTTGGTATGCTGCTTTGTTTTTTGTTGATGTGTGTTTTTGAGTTTGGGTTCTTTGATGATTTAGAGTGTTGCTGTTTTGTTGGTATGCTTGTTTGAATTATTTAATGTTGCATGCTGTGATTAAATATTTTTGTTGTTGGTTGTGATTATTTATTTTGTTTGCTTGTTGTTCTGGATTTTGTTTTCTGTTTGTTGTGTTGCTGTTGGAAAAAATAGTAGAAAGAATAATTCTTTGAATTCTCCTTTTACTATTTTTTCCCCCTCCTCCCCCCTCCCCCTGTCCCCCCTATGTCCCCCCTGTCCCATCCCCTTCCCCCAGAAGCAAAAAACAACGACGCTAGGGACGCCTACATCTCAGAGCTGGTCCTGGGTGTACGCCTGGGTTGTCCGCCAGCGCTACTCGTGGCAGCCTGGGCCCAAGAGACCGCATGGCGAAATGGGCCAGGGCAAGTCTCCCCTAGATTTTGTTTTTTCCTACAAGGGTTATGGTACCTTGCTTGGGTCTTCAACGTCAGGCAAGTAGGGTTCAACCATGGTGAGGTTCGTTCCCTCATTGCCAGGGTTATGAGTACAGGCAAAGGACAAGTTTATGTGATAGGGTGCTAGTGCTCGTGGGTTTTTGTGTTTTTTGAGTGAGGGAGATACATTTGTCCAAACATCTAGCCAACCTTTACAAGCTGATTAACAGGATCATAAAGCGAATCGGTGAATTGGGATGCACCTTTCAAGGCACCCTAATTTAGCCTATGAAAGTCATTGACTTCCCCTGTTGATGCCGTGTTCCGGATTGAAAGATCAAACAACAACACGCACACACACACACACAAACCCATGTGTCAGAAAGGGTTTCCCCCCCAAAATGGCAGGCATTCTTTTGGTTTGTCTTTGAAGTATGTTGAAACGGGTACCCTCGGAAAATCAGCAAGGCTGGAACACATGTGCCATGGTGGCTGCACATGAGCCAAGGTTCCCTAATCCAAACAGACGTATGACTATGGCAGCTGGCCTTAGAAACTTACAACTCGAAACGCAAGAAGCGGATCGGCCCTTGCCTTTTCAAACGGTTCCCACTTGGTGATGCTCACCTTTGGGCGTTTTCCCATTTCGGGTTCCCATTTCGGGTGCCCACTTGGAGTTGGGCCCCCAGGCGAAGCCGGCCAACGACCCTTTGGAGAGCATTCTCTACACCACCAGCGTTGGGGCGGGGCATCCTGGATGCCGTCCGTCCGGCAGCGGAGTGACAGGTGATGACGGGGTCGGTGAAATGGAGTTCTTTCCTTTCGCACCGCCTCATCTCTAGATGGGTCTGTTTTTGTTTTTTGTTTTTTTCTCTGAGCAAATTTTTTGGTTTGGTGGGTTTAAAAGAAAACTACAATTTGTTTGTTCTCTTTAGTCAGTTTTTGGGTTGAACCATGTTTTGGTTACCATCAAATTTCGTTTTTGGACTTTTAGTCACTTTTCGGTTGATGCTGTGCGTGGAGATACTTTTTGTTGAGCAAAGGGGGGTGAGAATCAACGGCTGATTTTGTAGGTTCCTTTATGAGCTGGCCATTTTGGATCCTTTAGGGCTGATTTTTCATAATTCAGCCAGAACTAACGGTCAATCAACCCAAAAACTGGGGTTCATACCAGGGGTTCATACATGGATGATACATTCAGCCGAAGCCACAACTCCTGCCATCTACTGCATTCCTCACCTTCTCTTTGTTCTTCCCGTGTTTTTTTTTTCATAAAAAAGAAAGGCACACACAAGACTTGCTGGTTCTCAGCAGGGAAGGAGAACTGGAATGACCCCTATAGACCATCCAACTGGTGATTTCCTATATTCGGGAATCCATCCCAAACCGGTTCATTCCCAACACCCTGCGTCATTCCCTACTTATCACACCAGCAAGAGGACATGCGTAAAAGAAAAGAAGTGGATGTGTTTTTCGATGGTGAGCCTTTTGGGGACCTGGGTAGCCTTCTGGATGTCCCCGCTACCTTCGGACCTGGAAACCCAGCCCACTGGGCTCGCCCGGGGCGAACAACCGGGAACCAGGCCCACCAGACCTGCAAAGGAGGCTGAGCCGGCAAAATTCCACCCCCTGACCGGCCGATTCTCACTTCCAGAATCCCCGAGCCGAAGCCACCCCGAAACAGGGGGGGAAAACCACCACCTGTCGAACACACCAGGTAAAGGGTATGCGCCTTGGTCTCTTTTTTCGGGGGTAGCTTCGGTCTGGGGATCCTGGAAAACCATCTCAGATAGGTCGGGCACCCAGAAAGGGGTTCATCCAGGTTTTTCCTTCCGGGGTCCCTAACAATTGCAAGTGAGAAACGGGAACCAACCGGGAAACCAGACTTTTTAGAGTTGCCCCCCCATCATCACCCCAGCTACATCACCCTCCCAACTGAAACAGCTTTCCTGGGGGAATTCAGGTGGATCCTATCTGAGGAGCCCTAAGTAGCCCTAAGAATCGCCCTATGGTTCTCGTTCGCCCTATGGTTCTCGTTCACCCCCCGTTGTACCCCCGCTTTTCGGGGAAACATCCCGGTGTTGGGGGCCAACCAGACGAACGCCCAACGGAACCCGGACCATTTTCACATCGTTTCCCTTGATTCTGCAAAGGTTTTTTGGCCCTTGAACAAAATGACCTTACCCTCTGTCCAACAATCATGGAAGCGGATCTTTGGGGCCTTTTCAAAAGAATCTTCTGGAGAGAGGGTAAGCAAAATAACTTCCGCCATCTCTTCCTCACCTTCTTTGCGTCAGTGCCAGGATTTGTTCTTGGTCCCCCCATTTCGATCAAACTGTTTTTTTCTTATTCTTTTTTTCTGCTTTTTATTTTTTTCCGGTTGAACCAAAAGGCGAAAACGCGGCTCGTGTTGCAGCCTCTCAACTGGGAAGATGGGCTCAGGTGCCTTCTGTGGTATATGACACCGTGCGCAGCCTACGACAGGCACGGGTAGGAGGGGTCTCACTTACGAACTATGCTGTGTGTGCGCGCGCTGTGTGTTTTTTGTTTTCTATTTGGGGGAGGGTTGCGTTCTAGTGGGAAATTGGAGGGACACCACCTATTTTGCGGGGTCCCCGTATTTTGACACATGCCCGCTTGTTCAGGGGTAGCGATGTTTTTGCAGGTAAGTTGGATTACT
The DNA here is from genome assembly GCA_963377175.1 of Effrenium voratum. NCBI lineage: Eukaryota > Dinophyceae > Suessiales > Symbiodiniaceae > Effrenium > Effrenium voratum. Next base: position 15,675 of record CAUJNA010000409.1, on the reverse strand, counting down.
TCGAGTGGGAAGCCCTTTGCAGAAGGGGTGACCACGCTTCATTTCTGCAACTGTGTTGGCTCCCAGTCCCCGTTTGTTTTGTCATCCAGGGAGATTTGACTGGTTACAACAAATTGAGCGCTGCGGCGCTGTGCCCACTGTGGTGGAGAGTTTTTGGTGTTTTCGGTTTTGCTTTGTGTACCGTTTGCGGACGCGTGGTCAAACCCTTATCCCGCTGCGGCGGTGTTCCCCTCGTGAGGGAGATGCCGGGCCCATGGTTCATGCCTGTAGATGACGTGGAGTTTGTCAAGGAGCTGGATTTCAAGAAGGGCGACCTCATGGAGATCCACGTGTACACGGACAACATGACAGCCCAGGGCACGGTCCTCATCGAGAACCTCGCAATTGGACGGCGGCTACTGGGGTTATGACCAGACGGGCTCAGACAGGAGAAGTTTTAGCGGAACCAAAAAAAACTCAAAAAAAACTCAGAAACAACTCAGCCAAAAAACTCAACTGAAAACACAGACTCAAAAAAAACACAAAAAAAACACAGCAGGAGACTCAAAAAAAACACACAAAAAACACAGCAGGAGACTCAAAAAAAACACAAGAAAAACACAGCAGGAGACTCAAAAAAAACACAAGAAAAACACAGCAGGAGACTCAAACAAAACACAAAAAACACAGCAGGAGACTTAACAAAACACACAAAACAAACGATGGAAACTCAGAGAAGAACGCCATTTGCAACTCGCAAAAACAGAAAAGCACAAGCAAAGCACAAAGACTGAAGCTCGTAAACACTCTTTACCCATGGCTAGACTGAACCAGCGTCAGTTTCAGGCTTAACTTGCAATTCAAAACCAAGGGAGAGATAGTTTACCTTCAAGGAATCAAGCACTCTTGCCCGTGGGACTTCAATCGAGCGTGAGCGAGAGGTCGGACATTTGTTAAACCAAGCACCAAGGTGCCAAGGCCCCTTCTTTGCGTGAGGCGTTGAGTCTCAAAGCTCAGGGCGGTGGCTTGCCGCTTGGGTTGTAGTAACAGTTGTGGGGCCATGACGTGGTCTGCAGCTGTTGATTGCCTGCTGTCGTCTTCGAGTTCTGATGTCATGGCAGAAATTGACGCCTTCAAGCCTCACTCTGAGTCAGAAGATGATATTCCTTTGATTCTTTCTTCGCCACCTCCAACGGTTGTGTTGTTGCCCGAGCTTGCGTGGTCTAGAAGCCTTCTCCAGCACGTGAAGGCGCTGGGGCTGCCCGAGCCCTCGCAACACGTGAGTGTCGTCAGTGGCTGCAGTGGGACTTTGGCTGAAGCTTCTGTCCTGGAGGCCAGGCCTGCAGAAGTCACTAATTTCGGGGGCGCTGTCGTTTGCGGCCCATCTTTGCAAGTGGTTGATCGTGGAACCAGACAAGACACGTGTTGATTGCTGAACCAGCGGTGTCAGTTTGTTGTCGCAGGCCTTGGGCATCCCGCACACAATCTTGGCTGCCTCAGACTTAAGCCCAGCTGCCCGGGCTTTCATGACGGCGAACTTCGAGATGGGCCACCTTCATTCCAGCATGAGGAGCCAGGTTGTGGGCGACCGCTGTCAGCTTTGCGAGGGCGCAAGTGCTGGCTCCGAATGTTTGCCCTCCCAGGATGCTGACATTTTTGTTCAAGGCTGCCCGTGTCAGCCCTTTTCAGTTCAAAGGGCGAAGCGGTTTGCTTACGGCTCTGTGAAGGCTCATCGGGGCTATGGCACTTCTTTTGATGACTTTGTGGTTTGGCTTCAGACCTTCCGCCCAAAGTCTGGCATTTTCGAGAATGTCCATGGCATGGACATGGCGGAGCAGGGCGAAGAGGGACCAACGCCATTAGAGCAGTTTCTTGGAGCCACCGTTTATGTTTGTCCAATCGTTCTTCCACATTTGCACAAGTCTTGTTCGCACACCCTCGAAACCAATCTCCTTTGTTCCTGGGAAAAGGCAGCGCTCATTGTTTGTTCGGGTGGCTGTCAGATTATCAGACTGAGATGTGTTGGATTTAGAAGCCTGTTGGGCTCGGGGAGACCGATCTTGGACTAGCAGTCAGGTTTCTGACGCTGCTGAACCAAAAGACCAACTACTTCATTCTGCACTTCCGGGTCAACCTCCAGGATTGGATCGCAGTCAAGAGGCCCAGGACTGCGCGGGGCGGGGCTGAGTGTGAACAATTTGCAATTGTGGACACTTCCAAAAACGGTTTTGGCAGTTTGTCAGTTGCTGGGCAACAAATTTGTTGATTGAAGGTCTCCTGATCTCGCTGCAGTCCTTGCATTGTATGACTTGGCGGAAGGGCAGGCCAGGGCGAGCTTGATGACTCGCGCTGCGTGTTTGCTTGGTTCGAGATTTCGGCAGCCACCTCACGCGCCTGAGAGCGCGGATGTTCATCATGGTATGGCAAGTTGGGGCGCTGCTTGCTCCAAATTCGGGGCCCCAGAAGATTCAGAAGATGAGGAAGCCATTTCAGGGCAGTGTCAGCAAGTTGTCACGCGGTTGCCTCAGCAGGGGCCGCAAATGCCTGAGCGCTTGCGCAAACTGATGCAGGCGGCGGGTAGGAGCTTGCTGTGGCAGATTGCGGGCGAGTGTGGAACAGTTGCGCGCTCCATGATGCTAGCTGCCCATTCGTCTCAACTCCAACTGGATGATAGCCAGCCAGCCCCAGACACAGAGTGTGCAGACAATGCCGACTTGCCTGGCGAAGAAGCCTCATTTGCTTTTGTGTCCCATGTTTTGCAATCCGGATACACAGTGCAGTCAAGCAGCAGCCTTGAACATAAGTTCGGCTTGAGCGAAGGCCAAGCTGCAAAGCTCTACCGAACGACTGCATCAGGACTGGTGGAGGCAGGCGGGGTGTGTTGGGACCTGTTTCTGAAACGCATGGTTCGCTTTGTGTCTGATGGTGACGCCGCTGGCCTTCTCTTCATAAAGCAGCGTGCTTATGACGAGACGCCTCTGAGACTTCGCAGGGGCGATGAAAAGCATGCTACTGTTTGCAAAATCTTGCAGACTAAATTTGCAGTTGGCGTCCTGATGGAGGTGTCAGGAGAGAAACCCATATTCTACATGGGGTCTGTGCCCACTTGGCTGCAGCTGCTGGAATCCACCAAAGCAACCGTGGTTGCCAGTGCCCAAAGATCAATTGAGCGCGCGCTCCCAAGCATGCGCCAGCTCAGCCAAAGCTTCCAACTTGCGCTGCAACTTGTGACTACTGACCGGCACGGTTCCAACTCTGCGGCAGAGCGACTTCTCCTTGCTGAAGCTGACCATTTCTGTTTGCTGCACTTGCCGTGCGATGTGCATAAACTCAGCACAGTTATGGGGGCCGGTCTCTCATTGACACAGCTTCAGATTTCAGGCATGGTGAATTTCGGTCTCATGATGCGTGTTGGCGGCGTGACCCAATGCCTGCAAGAGTGCCTCATGCAGGAAATTAGGGATAGACTTGTGGTCATTGTTGGTTCTCCGCCTGACGGGCGCGTCCGCCAGCACAGGTTCGATGTGTACAATATTTTCCTGGGAGACACTTTCAGCAATGAAGCCAACGGGGATTCTCAAGCGCTGCCTCGCGCCTATCGCGCCGCTGTTCTCAACTTCTTCTTGAATGGGGACATAGAGGACGAACAACATGTGTATTTTCATTCTCCAATTCCCATTTCAAGGGAGCAAGCCTTGCTGTGGATGGAGCAGCATGTTCCTGCAGCGCTTTTGCCGCAGGCAGTGCCAGTTTTCCCACGTCATCGGTGGCACGGCATAGAAGTTCCACTTGACGCTTTGGGTCTTGTTGCGCTGCATCACGGCTTGCTGAAGCACGCAACTTGCAGATACCTGGCGCGCTTCCAAACTGCACGCCCGGAATCACAAGTGCAGGCCAAGGGCGGTTGGGGCATGGCTTGCAAGCAGCTGGTTGACGGGGCAAAAGAGCTGCCTTTGACAGACGGGGTGCAAGAACAGGCTGCAGAAGATGGTGTCCCAGACGCAGATGACATGCAGTTGCCTTTGCCTTTGCCTGACGTGTTAGGGCCAGGGGCTTCCGACGAAGGCCAGGAGGCAAAAACAGCAGCGTTCAACAAATCAGTCCGCTCCAACGTGGAGCGGTTTGTGACGCAGGACCAATTGCATGTGCTTCTCATTCTTCGCATTGCCTTTGGGCCCTTGATCAGATTGATGTTTTCCTTTTTGCGCATTTCAGGTGACAAGTGGGAGACTTTGCAACAGCATGAGCAGTTGAAAAACGGCAGCCGAACTTTCCGCGTGCTTGCAGCTCACGAGGGTCTTGAAATCGATGCTGCCCTGGCTGAATATCACAAGATTTTCCAAGAGCCTCCCAAAGCCTTACCAATTGGGCGGCAAAAGCGATCCGTGCGTACTTTGCTGTTTCGCTTGGTGTCCCGCTTGCTTGGCGCTTTGTGGGCGTTGCTTCAGCAACCGAGGGATTCATTTCCATATCGCCTGTTCGCATGCCTGCGTGGGCCAGCTAGGGCAAGCAAAGTGCTCCAATCCTCAGTGTGCTTGCGTGATGCACTTAGCTCGCGCTTCCTTGCCATGTATGGTTCGGATTTGATGGGAGAAAGAGCCCAAGCAGTTCTCACTGCCATAGCTTTGATGGCCCAGGTTGACATTGCAGGCGTGGAAAGCCGTCATGCTTCCATTCGCCGAAACTTGGAATCGCAGTCGGTGCAGACTTGGAAGCCTCATGCTCAACTCTTGTCAGCTCAGTATGTTTGCCGTGATCACGCAACGCGAAAGTATGCTTTCCAGGTTGGCCAGGGCGCTGCCCCGCTACTCAGCCCCAAGCAGTATTCTCGGCTGCGCCAACGTCAAAGTCGTGACACTGCAAAACGTTTGCGCGCTAAAGCCAAGGCCGCAGCCAAGGCAAAAGCTCTGGCGAAAGCCAAGGGCAAAGCAAAAGCCAAGGCCAGAACAGGCCGGAGAGGTGGCGGTGGCGCGTGCCGCGCGTTCTTGCACGAGCGCCTTGCAGCGCAACAGGGCGCCGGGGTCAACAGGGCCATCTTGCTTCGGGCCTTGCACAGAGAGTTCAAGGCTTTGACGCCGGAGCAGAAAGAGCATTACGCATCTCTCGGCGCTGCTGCGTCGCACAGTCACAGGTCTGGCCACAGTGGATTTGGGCCACGGGTGAGGCGGCGAGAAGCAGACAGTCGCAAAACTTTCAGGCCTCGGTGGGCATCAAAACTGCACGTAGCCAGACTGCCGCAGAATGCCCAGGCTTTGCTTGACTTGGACACGGGCCGCAAGGTCCAGCAAGTTTCCGAGCGCCGCAAGCATTCCCAGCAGCAAGCAAACAAAGTTCAGGCTGGCATTGCCAGATTTGCCCAAGAGCAGCTGACTGCGGCGCAGCCGCCCCAGCGTGACTGTTTCCTGCCAGTGCCATCCTCGCTGACCAGCGTGGCAGTTCTGATGCCCAACGAGCAGCTCACTAAGGACCGCGTTGGGGAGGGCAAGTTGGGGTTTGAGAAAAGCCACAGGCGCAGACAAGTAGCAGACAAGTTGGTGAGGGGGGGCTTGGCTTCTCAAACGGAAGGGGAGACTCGTTGGAGCTTGTTACACTTGTTTTCACGGCTTCGCATTGCTTGCGCCAGGACTCTCTTGGGTCGAATGCCAGAGCTCGAGGCAGAGTTCATCGCTTGGCCAGTTCCTTGCAAGAAGCTTGGGCTCAGCGGCACGAAGTGTTTCAGGGCACAAACGAGACAGTGCCCCGGGCGTCCTCCAAGCCCTCTTGCGCAAGTCTGCAGTTCTGCGTGTGTGCCTCGCCAGGAGTTCAAGCCTATGCCTTTCACCAGCGTGTGGTGTCCACTTTGAAGCCATGTGTGCGCATTCCTCGCAAGAGGAAAGGTGACCCGCCGCAACAGCCGCAGTCTGATCACAAAGCAAAAGCGCAGTCCTTGCAGGAGCGCAAGCCTGTCGGGCGCATTCTGCTAGAGGGGGCCTTGCTAGTGGCAAGGCTGCAGCCTGTCGGGGCTGACGACGAAGACAGTGAACCTGAGCCTTTCTCTTCTTGGGCAGCTGCAGCGTCCCAGATCACGGGCGACAAAGACAAAGACAAAGCCAAGTTGAAGCCTCTCTGGCTGCATGTGAATTACGTGAACTACCAATCTTACCATTTCACAGCACTAGTGTTGCAGGAAGTCGGCCCAGATGATGTAGCTGCCGCCCGTGGGCAGCACCGACTGAGTGTTCCTGCGGTGTTGGTCTGCAAAAAATCCTGGGAAATCTTTGCAGATCTTATCGACTTTGCTCCAGCATGGCGGCTTTCGTGGTTTGAAATACTCTCAGACGAAAAGTGCTTGCAAACATCCGAGATGCGCCCTTGCATTGTTGAAGTTGCCCCGGTTGCCGCACGCTTGCTGCCAGATTCTGTGGTGTGGCAGGGTCTTCAGCGTGAGCTTGAGTTGCGGGCATCCAAACCAAAGACGAAAGGGCAAAAACGGGCTAACCGTTCTGGCCCTTTGCGCAGGGCTGCAACACGTGCGAAGCGCCTCAAGCCTGGCCAAGCGGCTGGCCACAGCACGCCTGCCTTATGTAGGAGAACATGGAGACTTGTTTTCAATATTCCAACCTATCTTAACTTGTGTTGTGCTACGCATGGCGTGCTATTAGCGTGGATTGTTCGGACCTACTGCATGTGTGGAGCGTTGGCTTGGCACACCCGTTCATGGTTATGACAGTGTTTCGCGTTTGAAACCCTAGCAGGCTCAGTAGAGAGGCGCATGGGGCAGCGCAAATGCATTGGCCAGCAGAAGCAGTCTGCAAAAGCAATCATTTGATGTTTGTATATGCATCCATGTTTGCTTAACGTTTGGAGCCATGAGTTCTGCTTCGACAGCGGCTGCCATGGCATACAATAGTGTGAAAAAGTTGCAAGAGCTCTCAGGAATCGAGGCAGACCTGGAGAATGCCTGCAGTTGCTTTCTCAGCACGATGGAGAAACATTTTGATATGGATATGGTTTTGACTCGAAAACGAAAAAGGAATATGAAAAAATGCACCCTGCAGCAAGTGCAACAGAGATTGCAATATCAGAAGAGGAAGCGGAAAGAAGAGCAGCGTAAGGCATGTCAGGAAATGCCGGAGAAGGGACCTTCTCGGCGCATCGAGCACATATGGCACGTCCGCGCTGGTTTAGCAGAAGCTACACTGCCAGCTCGGACTCTGGAACAGTTGCTGTCTGAATTTGCATTGTGTGAAAAGCAAGCAATTTCTTCGTGGAGTGTCTCCCGCACTCGTGACGCTTTTTGCGAACTTGTGAAGTCTACAAATCAACATCTTCTGAAATCCAGCTTCGAAGGTCGATCGAACAGGGACAGTCCCGTATATGTGACGCATATACATGATGGAGCGGATCTACGTTTCCGGAGCAAGAGTGCAGTTCAGCAAAGTGATGCGTCACTTGTGCTTCCAAGTGATGCGTTGCGCATGTCACGATCTCGCATGTCGAAGGTTCAAAATTCTTCGGTTGCCGTGCATATGGACGATCAATCGCTTCCATACTACACAGAGTTGCAAGCGCTGGGGAGAAAAGACGCGGCCACCATTGCAACAGCCTTGATCGAGCTTTTTTGCAGCCTCCTGGAAACCTTGCTGGGCGAGTCCCCGCAGCCGGACAAGCCAGTTCGCATCCTACATCTGGTGACAGGGGATGGAATTAATACAAATGCAGCCGCCCTTGCAATAGTGATGGCATATTTTCAGCGTACCTGGGCCAAAAGGTCATGGATTTCATACCGATTGCTGAATTGGCAGTGCTCAAGCCATCGGGCCAACTTGGTGGCTCAGTTTGTTGTGTGTAGTGGTCAAAGGGATTCTGCCTTGAGAGCCAATTGCTCGCGCATTTATAAATATATCATGCCTGCGTACGCAGATGAGATTGGAGCAAACATTCGTGCCTTCGTTTTGGAGAACATGGCTTTGGAAGAAGGCTTCCCCGCGGAAATCCAAGCTAGGCCAGATTGGGGTTTGTTACAACTGTATGGCGAGGACATTTTTCCAACCCATTTGTGTGCTTTATTGAATGTGGATGTTCGAAAGCTCCGTCACAGGTGCCCTCCAGGCACTTCTTTGCCTTCTATCAACGGCGAACTGTTTGCGCTCTTGTACAAATTGGTGTGCGTGGTTGAGAGCAAACCTGTTGTGACGCGTTATTGGACGTTTTTTTCAGCAATTAATGCTCTCGCTAGATGCAAGCTTTTAGGATTACCGGATTGGCTGTTTAGCTCTGGAGCTACGCAGCCCCGACCTGAAAACGAGCGGCGGTTGGTGAGGTTTAGAACATGGTGGCAGGAAGCCGGCACAGATAAGCACCTACGGAGCGTAACTCTGTGTTTGAGACTCACGAAGCTAGCAGTGGACATTGCCTCGCAGAAGCCACAGCGATCTGGAGATGATGCACGGCGACTTCCCACCATGGTGCGTTTGGGTCAACAGGCAGTAGAACGCGCCACAGCGAGTTTGCTGTCGACAATTGTGTCCTTCCTGTATTGCGACCCCAACATAGACGCCGCCTGGCCACAGAAGAGCAGGCGACATGGTCATAATACTTCTTGGCAGTGGCATACGGTTTAGGGCTTCGCCACCACCAGCTGCGCTGGTTGGTTGCAGGGGTTGCTCAGCCCGGCGTGCGCGCGCGTTTCCCGCTTTTTTTGCCGAGACATTTTGGAAGGTTGGCGTCCTGGGATGCTGGGGATGGTGGCAGGATGCTGTAACGCGCAAATGCTGTAACGCGCAAATGCTGGAACTGTTGGTGGTTTTGGTATAGTGTTGGCTCGCCGTGTCGGGGGGCGATTTCGGCGGTATTGACTGTGCTTTTAGAAGGTTGCGCCAAACGCAGCACGAAACATGTCATCCGTATACCCTACGGGTCGGGTTGCGTTGCTCTTCGAGCTCGAAGACACATATCGCAGCTGGAGTTATCATTTGCGCCCCCCCTCCTCAAGCTTGTCGAGGTTGATTCGTTTCAACGAGGCGTTTTTACGTCCTAAAAGTTAGATCTTAGCATTGGGCTGTTTTTTGGTTCGGGGAATCTGGGCGTTGTTACCTTGCCTGGGCTCGGATGTATGACACTTAGGTCAGCACCTGTGTCATGGCTTTACTGACCACGCAGATTCAAGTTCATATGCGATTCGCGGATTTTCAGACGTGGCCTTATTGTATATGGCGACTTACACAGAAGTACAACGCAGCTGGCTACATCCATGAGGCGGAATCGTTCCTTTCCTTATCTCCCGAAGAGTTGGACAAAGGATATTCCTCCTGTTTACATCAAGAAGCCTGGGCGACCGGCGATTCAGTGTCAGCACTGCAGTTTTTGCTATCAGACGCAACTCAAGGTGAACTTTGTGGGATTGTAGAGTACTCCGAATGCTCGAGCTTAGACGTTGAACGGAAGAACCAACAAGACAAACGTGCTGAAAAAAGGGAGAAGGTTGCAAGCTTACACAGAGCGTCTGCGCAGTCCATACTGCAAGCTTTTGCCGTGTGGCGCAGACAGCGGCTTCGAGCACATATAGCAGAAAAGAAGTTGATTGCGAAGTACGAGAAGATGCCGGCGACTGCTTTAGCGGTTGCCAGGAACCCGGAGCTCTTCAGCAGAGGGAGGGGAAAGCTTCACTGGGAGGAAAGTGTTTCAAAGGCAGAGCAAAGGCGTTTGATCACGGCTGGTGATCCTGCGCGCCTGGCCGCTTATATGCGAGAAAACAAGGAAGAGCTTCAGAAAGAGGCATCGGCGATGAGGGCGCGAGCAAGACGGCGTCGCCAAGAGTTGGATGACGTCGCCGTGCCCGTCACCAACGTTCAATGGGTGAGGTATTTAGAAAAGAACGAGGCTGAGTTTCGCCGTCTTTGCAGGGATGCCCCGGAAACGAGGAAGCGATATTCTGAACGACTCTTGCCCATGCAGGGCCTGACTGCAGGTCCGAGACTTCGCCCTGCGGCGAAGCTGAGCCCGGACTGGCTTGCGAAATTACTTCCGAAATTGGACGGGCCTTTTTATTTGTTGAAGTGGCCGACGGGCACGCGTGTGGCCATTATGTGTTGGCGTGTGGGACAGTCCTTGTGGGGCCTTCGCTTGACTGTGATCAGTAGAGATGGGAAGTTCCGCTGCAGGCTTGACCTGGAAAACCTTCATTCAAAATGCAGAGATATCGGGACGTTGTGTGCCAAGATTGATGAATGGCCACAAGCTCCGGATGTCTACACCATGAGCCTTGAGTGTTTTGCTACTTCAGCGGCAAGTGTTGAATGGGACGTACAAGATGCGGCGCCTCTTTGCCGGAAAGAATCTCAAACTGCAGCAGCTCCACGAGATTCGGACTCTGAGGCGATCCTTGAGGACTTTCATAGCTTGCACGCTAGTGACTCCAGTAGCCAAGTGTCCGTCTTATCCGATATGGAATCGCTTGCTGAGGAGGAAAGTGCCGGAAGCGACCAGGCTGAACCTGACGCTGAAGTGGGCAAGACCATCCTGCCGCCCAATACCCACACTGTGTGGAACAATGGCTACTTTCGTCTTATGCGCGATCATAGGTACACAGACTGCAAGATGTGGGTTTGCACGAAGTGGTGCGAGGACTCAGAGCTTGGATCTAGCGAGCGCAGCAAAACGTATCAGATTCTTACCTTCGATCCCTCGATCGATCAACCACGGCAAACGGTTCTTGTTCTTCGTGCTTGGATGTTACACAGGGCTACAAGGCAACAGTGGCACACGCGAGTCAAGGCTCGACAGGAGTGGCACACGCGGGAGTGTCAGAAGTTAAAAGACGATTGCGCCGGGATCGCTTTATGCAGAGCCGCGGAGCGGGAAATTAGACGTTGGTTGCCAGCTGCTTTAGGGTAACAAGGTGAGCAAAGCCAAGGCCTGGCGCCACGCCTGAAAAACGCATCGCGTGACGAGCGTGCCAGCATGCAGGATTTTTTCGCATTGAGCAGAGAGGGTTGGTGCGGCAAGCGACGGTGATTGACGGTAATTGACGGTGTTTCACGGTAATTGACAGTAGCATGACGGTAATTGACATATAAACAGCTTATTTTGATATTAACCCTTTTGGTTTGCTTTTGACATGTTTTGGGGTGAAATTAGCGTCGAATTACCGTGAATTACCGTCAGTTACCGTCGGTCTTCATCGGTTGATGTGTGGCCTGCGCCGCAGCACTTTTGACTCGCACCCGCACTTGGCTCTGAGTTTTGCAGTGTGTGTTTGTGTAGGCGGCTGACGTGCTGGCGTAGGACATGTCGCGTGTTTCGGAGCAGGATGTTGCCCGTGCCATGGGAGAGATTGTACTGACGGGGGACAGCCGTCAGCAGGCAGGATTGTGCAGTTCAGCGCTTTTCACGCGCTCGCAGTAATAGAGGCCAGGGGAAGCATTTTTTCTTGACAGGCCTTGCGTGCTCTGCGAGCATGGCAGCCGCAGCACGCCCACATCGACACCTCGGAGCCCATGATCCGATTGTACCTGGGCTTGAAATCGCTTGTGGGCCGTGTCAGTGCTGGCATGATGGCAGATATGAAGACGAGGCATGGCGGCATATAGTCTTGGGCAAGTGCACAGTCAGCGCAGTCACGCGCTGTTGCTTGGAGCCTGTGAGGATGGTGAGATCTTCTAGCGCGCTTAAGAGCCGCGTGTGGGTGGTGCCCCGCTCGCAGTGGCCAGATGGCGTGCCGGAGGCCATGAAGCACGCTCAGATCCATAGCCAAGAAAATGAATCGATTCCAGGCCGGGCGCTTGCCCTAAGCTGCAAAACTAACCGCTTCTTCCGACTTATGAAGGGGCCCCCCCAATAATACAAACCCTCCTCCAGCCGAACCCAAAATAATTTTGAACTACCAAATCCTCGGCGCAGGAGTGGCTTGGGAGGATGTCTTTGTGCTAGACCAGAAGATCCCGCGCGCTGACCTGCCGATTGGGACGCACGAGTGGGAAATGAGTGTGGGCGTGTACACAGATTGCGCAAAGCCTAGCGGAACCCCTGCGCTATCTTTGGGGTCTGCGCCCATGTCCGCTGCGCCTACCCCTACCACAGAGGTGCCAGAAATCTCGCAACCGCCGCCGCAGGAAGAGAGTTGCGCAGCTATGAATGATGCCAGCTTTCCAAACTCTTTCTATAGAGGTTTGTGGCAATGTCGCATTAAAACCATTTGCGCCTTGCTTCTGCGACGTATCTTAGGAGTTTCGGAGCAGCCGCCGGAGAAGAAGCAGCGCCTGCTGGCGCGCGGGTCTTCAGAGGAGCAGAGTTCGGACATTGAGACCATCGCAGAAGCGTGCTTGGATTGCTTCAAGAAGGGGAACTTAGTTGCAGATGATCCCAACACCGTCACTGCGGAGTTCTGGGTTCGGGCCTTCATTCAGCATGCCCAGAATGCCCTGGCAGATGAAGAAAACCAAGAGGCTTTGTGCGAAGCCTTGGGGCCATTTCCCCGGTTTATAGCGCGGTCCCTCCTGGAGCACAAGGCGGCGTATGCCATTCTCTCGAAGTTTACCGCCCCTCTCGAATCCTTGGAGAAGAAATTCCCAAAGCTTTTCCCACGCCACGGTGTTCTGCAAGCCTTGTACATTTTGGCCAACGCCAGCCCCGACTCTACCAAAGAGCTTCCGTTGGATTTCTTGCCACTTGAAGGCAAGCGAAGGCTTGTGCAATCATCGCTCTGGGCGGGCTTTGAAGAGGCCCGTTTCGAGGCTCAGGTCCTTGCAGTAACTGCTTCCACCGATGACAATAGCGTGCGCTTGCGTGAAGTTCAGCGGCTGCTTCAAGTGCAAGGGGAAGATCCGAGACTGCTGTTGGGAAGGACTGTGGTTGCTACATTGTGCACCGGTTTGCTTATTACCTGTATGTTTGACATATTTTGCCTCCGATGATGTTTCGACTCTTCAGGACCATGCTCGGAGCTGCCCCGGAATGTGAGAAGGTATCTTTGGCTGCAGGTTTGGGCGTCATTCCAAGCTCAAGGTTCGAACATGTGTAATTGAAAACGTTGCCCGCCTCGGCCAGCTGGCTGAGGTACACACCGTGCTTTAGTTTGCTTTGAAGTCTTGTGTTGCGCGAGTTTCCAAGGTAGTAGGCGGGTGCATGTCTGCGTATTTCCACATGGCTTGAAGGGTCAGAAGGAGAGCTGCAGAGAGCTACAGAATGGCAGTGCAGTGAGCTTGGGCCAAGGTTTCTAGAGGTTCTGGAAGAGAACTTGACCGGTTTTAAGCGATTTTGCGGTTTTTAGGGGAGTTGCTTTGAGAGGGAATTTGACCGGTTTTTACGCCATATCATGGGGGGGGGGGAAATGTGAGCCGCCTGGATGGGGCACAGGGTTCAATGACTCACCCAATTTCGGCTTGTATGCCGGTCAGCGCCTTGTGCCTGCCCAGGGGTTTGGGTTCACTTGACCCACATCTGGGGGATACGGAGAGTCATATTACATCGTTTTTCAGCCTAGTATATATACGCCAATTATAATATATATGTATATATATATATACATATATAGGTTTGGAGAAAACCCTAGAAACAGTGTTTGCATTGGCCCCCACATGTTCCCACTTACTATGAACTGTTTTTAAAACCATCCCAAGATTTAAATCAGCAACATCAAGCTTGTGCTTTGAGAGAGCGCCTTGCAAACAGCTCTTGAATCATTGAGCTGGAGCCGCAGCCATTTACAACTATGACCCTCAAAGACTTGCCCTTGAGGGGCCAGGACCGTGTCTTGCGCAGCCAGGCTGACACTGATCTAAAGGTTCCTTCTTTCACTGATCGATGTTTGGGAAAACGCAAGGATCGATGTTTGGGAAAACGCAAGAAGCCCCTGCCTTCTGGCTATTTGTATCAAAAACGGAATCTCTCAGTTGCCACAACAGCCTGGAAATATTGGCTTCACCCCTTGGACCAACCCCATATCGCGCACCCTACCCATTTTTTGTCCTTTGTGTTCAGAACCAATCAGTTCGAGCGCCCCATAGCAAGCTTTGAAGCCAGGGACTCAGTTGTTCAAAGTGAACCAACGTTCCAACCTTTTGGGATTCCGTGTTTGGTTCAGTTTTCGAACCGGTGCTTTTCAGGAAATGACCAATACTACAGGGAGAGCCGTATTGCATTTATTTTTGTGACTCGAGGACGGAAATCGGTGGTCCGTGTCGTGTGATTTGAGGTAAAATATTTGCTGGCGGACGAAGCTCGTTTGGATGAATACCGCAAATGGGTGGAGTCGGATCCAAAAATGGCTTTGGTGGGTTTCGCGGAAGGCAAATTTGATGGCCGGACAGCGGGCCAAGTGAAAGCCGGCTTGGACTTGATGCTTTCCGTCGGGGAGTGTGCAGTGGTGGTTTCGTGGGTGAACGCGCCAGTGCTTAAGAGCCTGCTGGCACTGCGACAGAAGGTTTTGAAGCTGTCGCCTGAGGCACTGGTTTTTGCTGAGAAAGTGTTTGACGAAGTTTTGCAACATAAGTTGCAACTGAGCGCTTCTAAGCCGCTCGACACAGATTTGCCAACAGCCGAAGCTGTGGTGAAGTTAGGGCATGTCCAGGAAATGCATAAGTTGCTGAATCACGCAGGTGGTTCTGGGCCAGCTGTGACTGTGCTTCGCGCGGCTGTGAAATTGCTGCCAGAGCCCGCCAACACGAATGCTCCGAAGCCCGACTCAGCTGCGTCAGCTGCACCGAAGGAAGCTGGACCCGCTACTGTTCCAACTTTTAAGCCAGGAGACAAAGTGATTTTGTCTGCTACAAAACAGAGAGACAAATATCACGGCGCCGCTTGCACCGTGGAAGCCGTGTATTCCAAGAAGTGTAAAATCTGGATTTCAAAGCATTCCGAATGGAAAACTGTTCCATTCGACAAGCTGACCCCTGCACAGAACGAGACAAAGCCAGACGCTACAACAAATGTGCCTGGCAAGAAGTCTTTGAAAGATATTTTCGGAGAAGCTAGTGAGCAAGACTGACAGGAGTGCTCGATGCGCCTAGAAAAAGGTTGAGTGAAGCCATTGGTGCATATAAATTGTTTGGCCTTTCGGAACGCCGCCCATGCCTGTCAAAGCAGGCGCAACACGTTCGGCCAGAGTCTCTTTTGCACACTGGCCATGTGTCCCTCGACTCACGAAGAGTAGCGGTCGCAACCCCTTATGCCTACAAGGCTCTGGTTCGAGCGGGATTCCAACATAAGAGCTAAAACCGGCACATCTTTGGGCAAGCACTCATGAAGATAAGCAAACAAGTGGACAAACACTCGGAAGCCATGAATAGATTGCTTGTGTGTTTTGTTGGCTTGCGTTAATACACGGTAGTTGACGGTAATCGACGGTAATTGGCGTTGTGGCGATGTGTTGTAAGTCTCCATAATCTTGCACATAACCTGCCTCCAACGCCCATGAGTCAGACGCTTCTGACGGCTCGGACGCTGACTTGCTACAGCTGTTGTTGGACGACCACCAGTCCGAGTCGAAGAGTGACTCAGACCGTGACGAACTTGAAGAGTTGCTTGCGATGTTTGAGGAAGATGTACAGGATGACGCCCAAGTTGGCGCTGCGCCAGCCTGCGCGGCAGCTTGCAGCACGGAGGAGGCAGCCCCAGCCCAGCCATCCCGCCCAGAACCTAAAGTTGTTCCTGCCGCGCCCAAAGTCACAGACTCAAAAGTGCCAGCAGCTAGCCGTGCCAAGCTAGTCACAGAGCACT
>CAUJNA010000408.1:221439-238941 GCA_963377175.1 Effrenium voratum | reverse complement strand
GTGTCTACACATTCACACGCATCTCGTTTGGCAGCCGTACTTCTTATGAATACACGCACACGTACTACTTATGAATACACGTGCACACACAAGCAAACAACACACGTGACACACACACACTGACACACACACACACTCTCTGTCTCTCTGTCTCTCACGCAGGCACGCACGCGCGCACGCGGGCACGCACGCACGCACACACGCGCACAAAAAGCGCACGCGCGCACCAACACACAAACACCGACAAACATAGACGCAGGCAAACTCGCAAATGGACATAGACGTACAAACGCAACACACAAGCGCACACACACATATGTGCCACACACACACATGCGTGACACACGCACACACGCACGTGACACACACACACACAACGACACAAACACACAAACAAACAATCACAGAAGCGCAGAAACGCACAAGCGCAGTTTACGCAAACGCACAAACACGCAAACACACAAACACACAAACACATAAAACCGCACAAACACAAACACAAACGCGCAACACAAAGACACACGCGCACAAACATAAACACGCACACAAACACACACACAGAAGGACGCACACGCACAAACACAAGCACAAACAAACACACACAATCACACAAACACAACAGCACGCAAACACACAAACCACAACTACAGCCACACATGCGCATGACACGCGCAACCACAAACACACGCACACCCACACAAACACGTGGTATACACACACACGTGACACACACGCACACAGGTGACACACCTACACACGTGACACACACGCACACACGTAACACAGTCACACACGGTACACACACCCACACACACGACACGTGACACGTGACACGTGACACGTGACACGTGACACGTGACACGTGACACGTGACACGTGACACGCACACAGACACACACACACAGAGACACACACACACACAGAGACACACACACAGAGACACACACACACAGAGACACACACACACAGAGACACACACACACACGTCACACACACACACGTCACACACACACAGAGACACACACACAGAGACACACACACACGTCACACACACACACGTCACACACACACACACGTCACACACACACACACGTCACACACACACGTCACACACACACACACACGTCACACACACACACACGTCACACACACACACACGTGACACACACACACGTGACACACACACGTGACACACACACACACGTGACACACACACACACGTGACACACACACACACACACGTGACACACACACACACACGTGACACACACACACACACACGTGACACACACACACACACACGTGACACACACACACACGTGACACACACACACACGTGACACACACACACACACGTGACACACACACACACGTCACACACACACACACGTGACACACACACACACACGTGACACACACACACACACACGTGACACACACACACACGTGACACACACACACACGTGACACACACACACACATTCCCCAGACGTGACACACACACACGTGACACACACACACACACGTGACACACACACGTGGGGAAAAAAAAAGACACGTGACACGCACACACACACACACGTGACACACACACACACACGTGACACACACACACACACGTGACACACACACGTGACACACACACACACGTGACACACACACGTGACACACACACACACGTGACACACACACACACACACGTGACACACACACACACACGTGACACACACACACACACACGTGACACACACACACGTGACACACACACACACACACGTGACACACACACACACACACGTGACACACACACACGTGACACACACACACGTGACACACACACACACACGTGACACACACACACACGTGACACACACACACACGTGACACACACACACACACGTGACACACACACACACAATAAACTAGCAATAATCCCGTGACACACACACACACTGACACGACACACACAGACACCAACACCAAAAACTACAACCAGAGACAACACGTGACACACACACACACCCGTGACACACACACGTGACACACACACACACACACGTGACACACACACGTGACACACACACACGCGTGACACACACACACACAACACATGTGACACGTTGCGCGTGACACACCACACACACAGACACAGACACACGCACACGCACGCGCGCACACACACACAAACACATGATGCACACACACACACGCACAAACACATGATGCACACACACACACACGACACGCACACACACACACACACCCCACACACACAACACGCAAAGATACACAGACACACGCCGGCACGAACACACGCCCAAGCACAAGCAGAAACACAAAGGAAACACAAGCGCCAAAAATAGGAGCTAGAAGAAGCACAAGCAGAGGGGCAGGCACAAGCAGAAGAACAAGCACAAACCCAACCGCAAACGCAGCCGAAAACACAAACACAACAACCAACGCAAACGCAACCACGCGAACACAAAAACAAAAACACAAGCGCAAACACAAATAAAGCGCGCACACACACAAGTACAGACACAAACACAAACACACACACACAAATACAAATCACAAACACGCGCAGCCACAGACACAGACACAGACACAGAGACAGACACATACACGCAACACGACACACACACACACATGTGACACAGACACAGACACAGACACAGACACAGCTCCGGACGTGGACACAGACACAGACATACACAAACAACATAAGCACACAGAGACACATGACATACGCACACACACACACACTCTGACATTCAGACACACACACACACACTCGTGACACACGTATAAATATAAATGCACAATATGTGTACATGTACAAATGGCTGGTTCTTGGACAGGCACGCGGCTTGAACATCACTTTCTAGCTTGTAACTGTTCGATCAGGAAAGCTTTGAGACTGGGTATGAGACTAAGTCTTGTACAATCTCAGCCTCCATGTCCATTTCTATATCATTTTTGCATGTACCGAGCTTCAGAGATTCCATGACGCAGTTTTGACAGTTGAGAGAGCAGAAATTGGACCAAAGTTGCAGGAAACCTTGTTTGTCGTGCCTGCTGTGGCATGTCCTTTGCAACAGCCGGACAACAGGTCGTCTCACCAACTATTTCCCGAAGCCATGAGGAGGCCTAGGGCATGCTCGATGCGTCGAGATTTCGTAGGACGCGATCACATGAGCTCTTTGCCCCCGGCCATTTCGCCGAGAGAAGCGTTGCACCTCAAGGGGTGAAAGTGTTTGGTGCTCAAACTGCCGGCGCTTTAGCGAGCCCAACAGTGCGTTTGCAACATGCACGAGTGGGGCCTGAACCAACCGCTTGGTAATATTCAGAGCAAACCTTCTCAGGCATTAGGATTGGAGCTGACACAGGTCTATCGAGATCTCATTTGCACGTTTGGTGGATGCCCTGGGCTTAGGACTCTGATTATCACAGGTCAGAACAGCTTGCACATGTTTGTTTCTTGCTTTTCCGGAAAGATTTGTTAGCTTGACTCTGACTAGGCAAGTACAGTCTAGGGATTGGAAGCTTGTCAGGCTTGGGTACCTTTGAAGAATTTGTTTTGTAATCCCAAGTTGACATGCGCCAATCCAGATCTCTCATGTGTCATCTTGATTCTGGCCTGCCCTGCTCACGTGCATGGTGCTACACAGCATTCAGCCTGCAAGGCGTCCATAGAGTTCTTCCCGGGCGATCGGTCAAGTGCTTGGTCCCAAAAAACACCCTTGCAACAACAATATTGTGTGTTTGGTGTGTGTGTAAATGTGTGCATGTGTGTGTATTTGTGCGTGTATGCGTGTCCGATGCATGTGACGAAATGCAATGCACTGAAATGCAATGAAATGCAATGCAATATAATGCACTTCAATGTAATGTAATGTAATTTAACGTAATGGTATGTAACGTATGTAAAATGTATGGATGTAATGTATGTAATGCATGTAACATGTATGAATGTATGCATGTAAATGTCATGCAATGTACGTAATGTATGTATGTAATGTAATGTAATGTAATGTAATGTGATGTGATGTGATGTGATGTGATGTAATGTAATGTAATGTAATGCAATGCAATGCAATGTAATGTAATGTATGTATGTATGTATGTGTGTGTATGTGATGTATGCAATGTATGTAATGTATGTAATGTATGTATGTAATGTAATGTAATGTAATGTAATGTAATGTAATGTAATGTAATGTAATGTAATGTAATGTAATGCAATGTATGTATGTATGTAATGTATGTATGTATGTAATGTATGTATGTATGTATGTATGTATGTATGTATGTATGTATGTATGTATGTATGTATGTGTGTTATGTATGTATGTAATGTATGTATGTATGTATGTATGTATGTATGTATGTATGTATGTATGTATGTATGTATGTATGTATGTATGTATGTATGTACGTATGTACGTACGTACGTACGTATGTATGTATGTATGTATGTATGTATGTATGTATGTATGTATGTATGTACGCAACGTATGCAGCTGCAATGCGTATGTACGCATGCATTTACGTATGTAATGTACGTAATGTAATTGTATGATTGTAACGTAATGTAACGTAAATGTAACAATGAATGTAACGTAAATGAACAACGAACAATGTAATGTATGTAATGTATGTAATGTATGTATGTATGTATGTAATGTAATGTAATGTAATGTAATGTAATGTAATGTAATGTAATGTAATGTAAATGTAATGTAATGTATGTATGTATGTATGTATGTATGTATGTATGTATGTATGTATGTAATGTATGTATGTATGTATGTATGTATGTATGTATGTATGTATGTATGTATGTATGTATGTATGTAATGTGTAATGTATGTATGTATGTATGTATGTATGTATGTATGTATGTAATGTATGTATGTATGTATGTATGTATGTATGTATGTATGTATGTATGTATGTATGTATGTATGTATGTATGTAATGTATGTGTGTATGTATGTATTTTATATGTATGTATGCATGTATGTATGTATGTATGTATGTATGTATGTATGTATGTATGTATGTAATGTATGTATGTATGTATTGGGCTAAAGCGTTAACCGTAGGTGGTCGCTTGTCTTGACTCTTAATAAGTATCCACTTGGGCCACCATTTTGGCTCAAGTGGACCTTTTGATCTTTTGTCTTGTGATTTGAAATCTTTCTTTCCCCTACTCTCAAAGCCATGTACGCCCCCGCCTACGCTGGTGCCGCGGTAGCAGAGGCCAAGGCTAAGGCAAAGGCTTCCATGGCAAAGTACCTGGCGAGCCTCGTGAAGAGGGAGGAAGAAGGATGGACCGTTTTGGCTGCTGAGGTCCCTCAGGCACCTGACGAGCGTTTCTTCTCCAGCGCAGATGAGCTGGAGCAGGCCCCCCTTATCCCGGCCAAGCGCAAGGCAGAGGATGAGCCGATGGAAGATGCAGCCCTGGGGTGGCGCAGGTGCCGAAGGCCCTGACACGCCCCTCAGGGGCGTTCCTGGAGCTCCTGAACCCGCCGGAGGAGGACGTGCCCATGGAGGAGCTCCTGGCGAAGGACGAGAAGGAGCTGCCGATGCCCAGGTTCCCCTCGGCTGCAGCCCGCGTGGAGGAGGCCCGCCTGGATGCCCGGGCAGACGCCAAGTGGCAGAGGCGCCGGGAGCTGATGGCGAAGGTCAAGGAGCAGGCGTCCTCGGAGGAGGATGAGAACCCTGCAGCCCCCCCGCCGGGGGGGAGCGTGTTCACCAAGGCCCTCAAGGTCTCGGAGGGCCTCTACCAGTTCAGCGACGACCAGATGGCGGGCGACTTCCCTTGCTTCGATGCGACCACGGCCACTGGGCTCCGCCGACTGCAGGCCAAGGACGTCCAGCGGCTCCTGCGAGGCTTTGAGGGCCCCCAACTCAAGCAGGGGGGCCTGGAGCGCGTTGTGGAGGCCTTCTACATCGCCAAGATGAAGTACGAGCATGAGGCCCGGCTCAGCACCCCAGGACAGCAGGTTGGCAAGCGCGCTGGCTTGGGGTACGGGGGCCTGGAGAACCGCCCCCTGGGCAAGGTGCCCACATCCTGGATCTGCCCCTGCTGCACCATGCCCTGGGTGAAGACGGGCGCCACGAAGTGCATGGGGTGCGGCAAGAAGACGGAGCCCATTGACATGGCGACCAACTCGGCCACCCTGGAGATTGCAGGCACGCATTGGCAGTTGACGGTGGATGACCAGGGCAATGCGGTCTGGACGGCGGCCCGGTCCGCTGGTGCCGAAGGCCCTGACACGGACCGGGCCCGCGACCTCAAGCTCAGTGCCTCGGTGGACGTCAGCGAGCTGGCCACCGACCCGATGGCCTGCGAGAACCCGGACCAGGCCAGCTTCTCGGACTTCGTCCCCTCCTCGATCCGGGCGGTGATCAGGAACTGCCCCATGGAGCTGGACGAGTTTCTGACGGCCCCACCGGGGGAGAGGCCCCCATTGCCAGGCGACAAGGAAGAGGGCCAGGAATGCAGAGCCTTCCACCCGTCTGCGGTGAAGGCCTTCAAGATTCAGACCCGGCTCAACGCCACCACCATCGCTCAGGAGGAGGCCAAGAAGGCGGACCAGGTGGAAGCGGTGGAGCGCTCGGGGGGGCCATTGACGGAGGAGGTGATGGAGGCCTGCTCCTGAAGAACCTGGACTTGGACCTCTTCCGTGAGAAGCTGCTGGACAAGCTGGGTGCGGACTGGGGGAGACCCACACCGGAGCTCCTCCAGGCCCAGACCACTGCGGAGGAGGCGAAAGCGAAACACCAAGCCAGACAGGCGAAGGGCTCCCTCGAAACCAGGATGCTAGCGCCCATCGCGCCTCCCTTCAGTGCGTGGCCCAGTGAGGTCCGGGTCGCCATTGAGACTGGGGTCTTCGAGCCGACAACGGCATGGAGGGACTTCAGTATGGACGACCTCACATCCCTCACGGACTCCTATCTTGAGGCCAAGGCGGTCATCTCGCTGGGTAGGAATCCCTTCCCGGCGGCCCTCCTGTCAGATCTGCCGGACCTGACAGGGATCCCCATGCCAAAGGCGGGGGGCTCTGGTGCGGCGCGCCCAGGTGCCGAGGGCCCTGACAGGCCGCCCACCATCCCCCAGCCTCGGGCTCTGGCGTGACGAGCTCAGGTGCCGAGGGCCCTGACAAGCCGTCCGCCACCCCGGTGGGCCTGGACACCAAGGACCCGGAGGTGCAGCTCTCGGTCCTGCGCTGGATGATGAGCAAACGGGTCGGAGAGGTCCGGATCTTTGCGGGCCGCTGGGTCCGACGACCGGGCCCGGTACACGTCCCGGATTGGGCGAAAAACCTCACCAAGGTGAATCCGGAGGCGTTGGAGAAGGGTACGCATCCCAGGAACCACCAGGTGGGTGGACTCCCCTGGGCCAGGTCGTTGATGAGTTGCACCAGCAGGCGAAGGCGGGGGACCGACCCTACCCTGGGGACCTGCGATCCATCTTTTGGGCTGCCCCCCACGATCCGGATGAGGACTTCCACTGGACGCGCCAGATCTCGTCCTGGACACTCCCAGGCCTACTGGGGATGTTCGGGCACAGCTACACCCTGCGCCAGCTCTGGGGAGTCTGGGAGTCTCTGCCACTGCTGCAGGGCCCTAGGCAGCGGGGCCCGAAAAACAAGGCCCAGAAACAGACCCGCCTGGAGGGCTGGGAGACCCTGAAGGAGGACGCGCGGTGCTTCCTGAAGGAGGAGGGCCTTCCGTTTCCGCAGACAGGACCGGAGTGGCGATTGGTCTACCGGGCCATGGGCAAGGTCCTCGCGGCCCGGGCCTTCCTCACGGACACCCCGGCGGAGGTGATGCAGCTCCTGGTCCAGGACGTGGCGGACTCCAAGGAGCAGATGATCCTGCGGGCGGTATGCGACGAGCGCATCTCGGTCCCGGTGGAGAGCCTCCAGCAGTTCCCAGAGGTGTACAAGGCCCTCATGGACCGCATTGGAGGCCCGGGGACCCTGGCGGAGGTGAAGGTCAACTGGCGCTGCAACACGAAGCAGTGGTGGGTCGGCGCAGTCCCCGACTCAGTGGCCCCCTCCATCTACCGCAAGCTCGGCTACACCAACGACATGATCAAGCTGATGGGCCTGGACCCCTCAGCCCCTGGGTGCCGGACAGGTGCCGATGGCCCTGACATCCGCCCCAGGGGAGGCGAGGGCGATGAGGGATTCGTTTACCCCCAACGTCCACGGCGTGGTGGGTAAGGACTACCGGAAGAAGAACTATCCGGTGGAGATGAAGCATGTCTTCTGGGCGCACATGGAGTGTGGCCTGGTCCTGAGCTCCGTCACCCCGTGGGAACTCATCCCGAAGACAAAAGGGGAGACCCGGGGGGGCTACATGTGCAAGTATTGTAAGGGGTACTGGCGTGCCGGGGGAGGGGGCGCCCGCCTCCTCCACATCCGGGCCGGCAAGGCCATCTTGCAGCTGGTGTTGGACGAGCCGCCGGAGGGCCTCTACAACCGCTGGGTGAAGGAGCGGCTGGAGTACTACCGGGTGGAGCCCTCGGCCCCGTTGCGGGACGTCTCCATCGTGGACCAGAAGGTGCCCAGGTTCAGATTCAGCCAGACCACCCAGACAGGCCACGTCTCCACTGCCATCTGGGAGCTGATTCTGCGGAATCCGGAGGCTGCTGCGCTCAAGCGCATCGATGACATCGCGAAGGGGGCCGCGTGAGGATGCGGGACAACGCCATCTTCCGGCACACCATCCAGGACCGCGGCCATCCGGAACGGATGCGCAGCGCACCCCGGGGGGGGGACAGCTGCCGAAGGCGCTGATATCCCCCCCCAGGGAACAGCGCAGGCCCAGACTTGCACCAGGCGAGGAAAATTGGCGCGGCTTGGGCTGATCCGGGTGCGCCTTGGTTCCCCTCTCTTGTTTGGTTTTCCCTTTTCGGGGCGGCTCCCTGGGTCCCCCTTTTTCCCCCGTTTCCTCCGTTTCGGGGTTGACTCTCCGGGGTTTTGGGGGGCCCCCTGTTGTTTGGTTGGGGTTTGCACCTAGGGACTAGGCCCCCGGCTCGAGTGGATCTTGATGATGTGGAGGCCCCGCCTCCCTTCCCCGTTTGGGACGACCTTCCTAGGGGTGCCAACCGCGCTCCAGTTGATTTTGCATGACCTTGGATTTGCACCAGTGCAGTCGGACAGGGAAATCCTCGTGGCGTGCTGCCTGGAATGGGTCAAAAAGGACAAGGTCGCCAACCTGGATGCGGTGGTCTTTGACCCGCGGCCGTGGACACGGATCGTGGGGCTGGCACCGGACGGCAACCACGTCCTGGTGGCCTCGGACACCTACAACTTGATCCTCGCGAGGATACTCGGCTCCCAACCACAACCGCTGGAGGAGGCGGATTTGGAGCTCGCTACGAAGACCCTGCAACAACTTCTGTTCCGTGCGGCAGGCGCCAGGCAATCGCACACCTATTCTCCGCTGGAAATGGAACAGGCCATCCGGGACCGCGAAGAGTGGATCCTTTCCGGATCGATTGAGGCCCCGGACGTCCTGGCAGTGGCAAACAAGTGGCGGCATTGGAAACCAGGGAAGATCAAAACCCAGTTGCCGACATCTCAGAGAGCGCTGGAACAACACCTGAGGGCCAGGTGGTTGGAGCGCCTCCTGGGATACTTCATCCCCTTCCGGCACCAGATCCCCTACATGCACCAGGTGATGGGGGCCAGGGAGCTGGAAGAGTTTGGCCACCTCTTCGGTGATGCCCGTTTCCGTACCATCCGGGCACACTGCTTGGCCTATGAGGGCATGCGCAAGATCGGCTTCCAGAACCTCCCCTGGACGGCCGGCGACGTCCGGCACCTCATGAACCAGGCGGTCACGTTGGAGGTCACCCCGGCGAAGCTCCAGAAGTGGTGGGGCACTTTAAAGTGGCTCTCCATTAAACTCGGCATGCTCAACGTTGACGAACACAAACAACTCCTGGAGAAGCGGAAAGCCATCCAGGAGACGCTGGTGGACACCCAGGTCAAGCCACAGCGCAAGGCGGTGGTTCCGAGCCCTGGAACAAGGGGCAGAAGGGCCCCGCCGGAGAACCGGGTCCCGGAGCTGACCAAAGCAGTGGACAGGTACATCATGGCGATGGCCAGGTTCAACCTGGCCTGCAGTGCGCGCTTCAACGACGTGCAGCACACCTCGCCGCAGACGGTCAAGTCCACGAGCAACACCCTGGAGCTGCTGGCCTGGCAAACGAATACCACGTCGGCAGTGGCCATCAAACGGAACCCGGTCCCGCTCATCGCCCCATTGTTCTCCTTCTCGGGGGCCAGATGGTGGATCCCCTTGGAGCGGTGGTGGAAGAGATTCAGGGCCTCGGAGGAGTTCCGAGAGATGGACTACCTGATCCCCACGATCAACAAGGACAGGACGGGCTTCATCCCCCGCCCAGGAACCCCAGACAGGTCCCTGAGGTGGCTCAAAGACGCCTTGGGGAAGCAGGGCGCGCCAGTCAAGGACGTGGCTGAACTCTCATGGTACTCCTTCCGGGTCTTCATGCCGGATTTGGCATTCCAGGCGCACATACCGAGGGACCAGCGCCAGTACCTGGGAAACTGGTTCAAGGAGTCCACGGCGGATGTCTACACACCGACGAGAGCGTGGACACTCAGTCGGACAAGGAGGCGGTCGTCCTCCCGGAAATTGAGTGAGGGGTGGATAGCGCAGGTGCCGAGGGCCCTGACACGCTTCCCCCCATGCCTCAAGGCAAGGAGGCAGGGGGAGAGGGCGCAGGTGCCAAGGGCCCTGATACGCCACTACTTTTCCAGGGGCCCAGCCCCGCGGCCAGCGGGGAGCGCAGGTGCCGAAGGCCCTGACACGCAACCCCGAAGGGGCCTGGAGGGGGGAGACACAGGTGCCGAGGGCCCTGAGATGTTCTCACCCCTATCCCAGGGGGCCAGTGCCCCGGGAACCAGGGGACACAGGTGCGAGGGCCCTGAGATGTCCCCGGGCATCCCAGGCGGCGGATTGACGGGGTCCGCACCGGGTGGACCGCAGCCGGACCGCTGGACGCACAGGTGCCGAGGGCCCTGAAATGCGACAGCGGCACCACACAGCATACGTGGAGGGAGGACCTCCCCAACGACCAGCTCGTCCGTTGGTATTGGCAGCTGATGCGATCCGTCCGTTGGGGATGGCATCAATTCTACTCCCATCAGCTGCTGAGGGGAGCTGCCCAGTGGAGCTGGGCAATCCTCCCATTTTGGCACTAATCCTTACGCGGCGTAAAGGATGCACCGTTTTGCGATTAAGGTACCAGTAGCACCAATGTGGTGCTTTGAAGAGTCTGGGCTAAAGCGTTAACCGTAGGTGGTCGCTTGTCTTGACTCTTAATAAGTATCCACTTGGGCCACCATTTTGGCTCAAGTGGACCCTTTGATCTTCTGTCTTGTGATCTGAAATCCCGCCCACCCACACCATGGCGGCGACACCAGATGAGTTGGTGGCACCACCACAGGAAGTTCCCGGAGTGTACACGGACGCAGTGGCTAAGATCCACAAGACCGCCAGGAACCTCATGGTCCTCAAGGGCATCCCGTGGTTCATCCAAGCGACACTGTCGGATGAGGGCTTTGTCTCGATGGAGGACCTCGCGACCCGGTGGGACTCGCCCGACCGTGCAAGGGAGACGGCGCCGGGGGAGTTGGGCTTCGCCCCCAACAACCACCACTACACGGATGTGACCTCTCGGCTGATCGCGGCCCGCATGTTCCAGGTGGTTCACGCGGCTCAACGATCCATGGGAGTTGGGGCGCATGCAACAGCGGGACCCGGGCCACACACGCCCGGGGACACCGCCCCGAATCTCACGGTCTCGTGCGAACGGGGACAGCTGGAGAGGGTTTGGGAGGAGAACACCAAGCTCACCAAACCCAAGCTGGCCCTTCAAGGAAGCGACCAGCTGGTGAAGCGCCAGTTCAAGCTCTGCGCAGGAGGCGAGATCGGTTTCATCCCCATGAAATACCTGGTACGCGCACTCCCGGAGCCAGGAGAACGGCCATGGAAGACCACTAAGAAGAGCACGGTTGATGGCTGGGACCGGGAGGATGAGGTGGAAGAGCGGGGCGAGCCCAAAACTCGCCACCAGCTCGAGAGGATGCACGCGGTGTTCCGCAACACCCTCATGTGCGTCCTCTCGTTCCCGCAGTTCGGCCAGTTCGACATCACCCGGGAGGACTTGGGGAGCTGGTACGAGTGGTTCTATGGTGAGGACATCGGGGGCCGTTTTCCCCCGCCAGAGGACCACGTCCTGGCAATTGCACGAGAAGATGCATGAGGGCAACACCCTCAAGGCGGCCATGCTGTCGGTCAGGCAGGACACATTGTTCTGGACACGTGAGGTCTATGAGAAGATCAAGACCTTTTCCAGGGGCCGCCCATCAACCAGGACATCCATGGACTACGCACCACCTCAGAAGGGCAAGAACAAGTCCAAGGGCAAGGGGAAGTCCAAGGGCAAGCCTGGGAACAAAGGGAAGGGTAAGATCCCCCACCTGAACAATCAGGCGTCCCGGGGCGGTAACAAGCAGGCAGCCACCGACCCGAAAGGGAACCAGTTCTGTAACAACTGGATGTGCGGGCGCTGCCCGGGCAACTGCGGCCGCACCCACAAGTGCAACCTCATCCTGGCAATGGGCCGCGTCTGCCTGGGGGACCACCCGCAGGACTGCCCGGGTTGACTAGGGGCGCTGACCCCTACCCCCCGGGAGGCCTCAGGTGCCGAGGGCCCTGATAAGGTTCGGGGGGGCGAGAAGGGGCGCAAACGCCCCAAGCAGGCACAGAAGCCCCCCCGAGGGCCCTGACCCAGGTGGCGGCCATCCTCGGCGGAACAAGGATGGGGACGGCAGAACCAGCGTGCACAACGCCCTCGCCGTGATCAGAACAGCCACACAACCGGCACAACGGCGGCGCCTCAGTCCCGAGCCACAGGTGCCGAGGGCCCTGATATGGCGGGGACGGGACGGTTCCCTGCAGGTGCCGAGGGCCCTGACACGGGGGGCCGCACCCAGAAGGCCCGAGTGCCGGATGACTGGCAGCACACCGCAACGCCAAGGGACACTCCCAGGAAGCAGCCGATCCCACTTCCGGCGCCCAACATCATCAAGCAGGACCCGGTGGTTTTCCACAAGAGCTCGGTGGGGCTGAATGAAGGGGGCCAACGCCTTTCAGCTGCCCCCCTGACAAGTCCAACGGAGCCGTCACCGGGATTGGACATCTTCCCGTGGATGGAGAACATCCCTGAGCCTCCATGAACGATGCCCAGGACAACCCTTCCTCCTGGACTTAGTGTCGCACTTGGCATCCCTTTCAGGTGACCCTGATTGGGAGTTCCCCCTAACACTGAAAGAGGGGGTCCCCTTGAAAGTCTCGGACCCTACCTGGACCTCCCCGGGAGTTTGGCCCACTAAGGAGGAGCTTAAGGGAGAAGCCTGGCTGGGGGAAGATCCCCCCCCCGCCAGTGGCTCATGATAACTACCCAACGGCTGAACTCTTTGCCAAGGAAATCGAATCAACCTTTTACGAGGAACGAGCCTTGGACATGGTGGACGGGCCCTTCACTCGCTCCGAGGCGGCAGAGAGGTGCCGCTGCAAACCGGAGGAACTTTGCCTGGGCCCCCTTGCAGGGATTGATGGGTCGGACAAGATCAGGACGATCTATGATGGCTCAAAAGGGGGAGCAAACGCACACATCCAGGCTCACACGGAGGAGAAGACCACCGCACCGATGGTTGGAGACTGCCTCGATGCCATCCACTGGCTCAGGACAGCGGCGGACCATCCTCATCTACTCCGAGCCCCATCCTCGGGCACTGATGAGGAACCTCGGGATGTTCACCAGCCGGTGCAGGGGCAGTCCCCAGGTGCCGAGGGCCCTGAGAGGGACCCCCACAGCACCAGCCTGCCCCCAGGTGCCGAGGGCCCTGATAGGGGCAGGCGGATGATGGAGACCTCCGGCGGCCTGGACACCCTCAGATAAGGGGCCACTCCCAGGTGCCGAGGCCAACCCCCCCAGGCACGGAACGCCCTGGGGGGAGCAGGGGGGAACCCCTGACGTGGCAGCCGCCGACACAGGGGGAAACCTTCATCATCCTCAAGGCGGATGTCACCAAGGCCCACAGGCGTATAAAAGTGCTCCCGAAAGACTGGAAATACCAGGTGGCCTGCATCCAAACCCGGTGGTGGGTCAACAGAGTGGGCACGTACGGCATGGCCTCGGCACAACTGTACTGGGGAAGAAAGGCATCCTTGGTGCTCAGACTCTTGTACTACATCTTCCCTCAGGTGGACTGGCACTTAGTCTTTGTGGACGACTACTGCTGGGTCCTCAGATGCAGCAGGGCGGACTGGGACGCCACAGCCATCCTGGCCACTCGTCTGGCGCTGGGAGTCCCGCTTTCTTGGAAGAAGACGGCGCTCTCCCCGGTCAATACCTGGTTGGGATTCGTGGTGGACCCCATCACGCCCTGTGTGCTGCTGGCTCCAGTCAAGCACGTCATAATCCTGGCCACTCTCAAACGGTTGGCCCAGGGGGACATCTTTACCAGCAAGGAGGTGGAACAAGCCCTGGGCCGGATTCAATGGGCTACTTCGGCGTGTCCATTGACGAAACCTTTCCTCCCGCCCTTTTGGAGCTGGAAGAAGGCCTGCACCACTTCGGGCAGGCCACCGAAGCTGGTTCGTGCTCTGGCCATCCTTCTGGGGAAGCTCTTCAACCAGAGGTTCCCACTGGCATCTCCATTTGCTCCCACACGTCCATGGACGGGGGCATCTGATGCGGGAGCTGGCAAACAGGCGGACCATGCATGGGTTGGTGGTTGGTGCTCGGACGTGCCCAACCCCGACAATTCCCGAGTGAAGTGGTTCCAACACAGAATCACACCGGAGGGCGAGCCGTGGGCCTTCACTACTGGGGACCCGCAGCGGGCGATAGCGGCCTTGGAGCTTTTCGGCCTCCTCCTTTTGGTGAGGGCTGTTCTGCTCTGTGCAGCCGGCTCGGTTTCTCACACTAGGATTCTGGTTGCTAGTGATAACCAGGGAAACGTTTCTCCCTGCTTAACGATACCACTCGCAGGATGCCCAATGCGGCCATCCTCATGGAAATTGTGTTAACACTGCATGACCACCAGGTCATGTTAGGACCGTCGCATGTGAAGCGCGACTTTAACACATGGGCGGATGAACTTACTCATCCGGACCCGCAATTTCCGACTGAGAACCGGGTCTTCCCCTCAGTCGAAGGCGAATTGATCAAGCTGATCTTCGCTACTTTCCTTCCTCACCCATGATGCCGGGAGGGCATCCGGTGAGGTGGGAGGATTCCTCCCTCGCTGTGGGAGTGGCATCAATTCTACTCCCATCAGCTGCTGAGGGGAGCTGCCCAGTGGAGCTGGGCAATCCTCCCATTTTGGCACTAATCCTTATGCGGCGTAAAGGATGCACCGTTTCGCGATTAAGGTACCAGTAGCACCAATGTGGTGCTTTGAAGAGTCTCGGGATTCTCCAAAAAAATCAAACTAAATTCCTTGGAAAAAAAACTTTTCCTACACAAACTAGCCGGTTTCACTGCTCCCATGCCCTTTCTCTGGTGAGTTATAACTGCACGGGCACCAGATAGCGGCACGCATAAGGCCCGTGCTAGAGGTGAACAGCGTAATGTGTGGTTCCTCTACTTTTTGGGCAAAGCAGCTGCACATTTTGTCAACTCGGAACACACAAAGGGGTTGCCCGGGCCCAAAATTGGGACCGGGTTGCCCGGGCCCAAAATGAGGTGTCTTTGGAGGGGTTTGCGAGCTTTTCGGTTCAGCAGATCATTCATTCCGACCCTCGTGGTTGGTTCTATTCGGAATTCCTTTTAAGCATCCGAAAGTGGGTGCTTGGTTGCAGCCCCCAATTTGTTTTAGGCACAAAAAAGAACCTAAAGGTCTGCCTTGTAGCCCTGGAGTGGACCCTGGCTGT
Source organism: Effrenium voratum (assembly GCA_963377175.1). Classification (NCBI taxonomy): domain Eukaryota; class Dinophyceae; order Suessiales; family Symbiodiniaceae; genus Effrenium; species Effrenium voratum. The sequence goes on along the minus strand of CAUJNA010000408.1, from coordinate 222,945 downwards.
TGCTTTTGAATCGCCCAAACGGTTTGACAGGCTTCTGTGGATCTGGCTTCTGCTTTTTAGGGCAAGTGAGATACAGGTTGCACCAAGCGGACCTCCCAAAAAGTGGCTTGCCTCTTTGTTTCCGTTGTAAACTAGCCCTTTTTTGCGCGTACCCGACAAAGATTCCAGCTTGAAACTGCCCCAAGAAAGAGGCGGGTGCCATGCAGAGAGACCCAGTCTCCCACTCATGACTTGTGCTGAGCTCGCTGATTGGGGGGTGGGACGGATTCGTGCAGATTTCTTTGACCAACCGCCCCCTTTATAATTTATATGGGTATGTGTCAAAATAAGGGGACTGGGACTCAAAACGGTGGCGTTCCCATTGGCTTCCCTTTCAACAAACCTGAAAAGGGCACGCTCAACAAGACACCAATATGGGACCAAAATGTCCCCCTGAAACCAGGGAATTTGGAACCTTGTTTTAGAGGGCATCCGGAAAGGGACACCATTTTTGCGCTCTCCTATTTTGACACACCCCGCCTGTTTACATGAGAAGGTGTCTGCCCTTTTGTGGGACACAGGCGGGTCATGTTTTTGGGCGGCCAAAATCAGGGCTCCTTTTTGGCACCATCTTGTGAACCCCAATCTTTTTGCGTACCCTTTGGAGATGGTTCGAAAGGGAAACCGAACCCCTCTTTGGGGGTACCCCTGTTTTGACACATGGGGGGGTTGCCAAAATTAGGGCCACTTTTTGGCATTCCATTCTTCACAGGCGGCCATAGTTTTGATCACGCCCCACGTGGAACCTGACAACCTGACGTTCGGGGTCCCTTAAAAGGAAAATGGGCCGAACACTAGGACCCCCGCGCCCCCGAACGTCAAGTTCCATGTGAAAAGGGTGGGAGTGTTGGCCTCCCCAGTGTATGTTAATAGGTGTCAGAAAGTAAGGTTCCATGTTAATGTGGACCCAGGGTTAACAACCCCGTCCCATTTATTGGGGGAGGGTGTTCCCTCCAAAAGTGATTTTTCCCCCACTCACTAAAAGGGGACACCCCTCAATCAAAATCAACCAGGGGTTTAACTTCATCCAGGTTAACATTACTTGGGAAGTCAACTTCCATTTCCAGGAAAAAGTAACAATATGTTCAGTAGTGATGAATTCCTTTTAAAACCAAGGGGAAATAAACCGGTTGTTGGACACCTACCCTTTCTGCCCTCCCCATCCCGTCTCCGGTCTCCGCATGAGGACTTCTTCAACCAGGTGGACCCGGAGCCCGAGCCCTTCGGCTGCATAGAGCTGCGGGGGAACGGCGGGAGGAAAAAGGGCGTTGCTAAAAAGGGCGTTGCTGGGGCCGTAGGGTTGGTGTCCTTTTCTTTGGTGCATTTTGCCAAGGGATGTTCGGACTTTCACTTGTTGCCAATTAGTGGGTTTTCCGTTTAAAACCACTAAAAGTTAAACTTTTAGCAGGGGAGCAGAAAGCAACCAAGTTTTGGTGTCCCTTGAAGCCAATTCGATGAAGCGACACA
>CAUJNA010000408.1:203939-216439 GCA_963377175.1 Effrenium voratum | reverse complement strand
AGTTGGTTGAGATTTGCCACCTTGTGCTCACACGGTATCACAGATTTCGGGGAACCCCAGAATGGTTGTTGTCCCTTAAAACACCCAACAAAAAAAGGGTCCCCCCCCCAAAAAAAAATGGAGAGGCATGGCACAGAGGCTTCGAGCACACGAGAAAGAGAAGCCGACTTATAGTTGAAATGGGTCAACTCCCGCATTCTTGGGTGGTCAAAACTCTGGCTCCCTTGGTTGACTCCTTTGCCAGCTTGAAAGCAGAGTTCGCAACCAGGGCCTTGGCGCCCTCCTATCGCTAGATAGGAGAAGATATTCTAGCGTGAAGACGAGTCAAAACTAGATGGGCCGACTGTTGGGTTCATTTCGGAATGTCTTGCGAGGATATCCTTGGGGCTGTGTTCAAAGGGACACCAATTGATGAACAAAAATAACTCCACCAGAGGTGTCCCTATGAGGTCGTTTCGGAAAAGATGACAACATACCACCTTTTGGAGGGCCCGATTCCGTTGGATACGTCCCGGGTGGCCAAACCATGCCAGTGCAGGGGGCCCCTAAAAGGACGTTTGCCGTTGAAGTACGCAGAAGGAGTCCTCACCCCAATGCTTGTCTTCTTGGAACGTGTATGTGGCAAAATGTGAAGGACCGCGCACATTGCGGAGGTGTCCATTTCCACCCTCAGTTGTTGGAGGTGTTCATTTCCACCCTCAAAAATCCAGTAACAGTTGCGGAGGTGTCCATTTCCACCCTCAGTTGTTGGAGGTGTTCATTTCCACCCCTCAGTTGTTGGCCCCCTTGGTTGAATAGCCGCCGGCACCCGCGAGACACGTCTCAGCGACCATCTCCAGGGCCTCCCGCACCCCGCGACATGGATCGGGCGCCTGTGGCCGCCATTAGGTCGCCTCAAGGATCCATTCACCGGCCTTAGCTTATGTTGGAACTGGTTTGTCTGTGCTTGACAGTATACCCCTTTTTTTTGGTGGTTTTCAAGGAAACCAAAAGGACACCAACCTAAAAAGACAGACCCATTTTGGGTTTCCCATCATTTTGCCATGCACCACGTCAACTTTTTGCAGGAGTGTGGGTCTGGCTCAAGCATGTTGGCCAGTTAAAGCACCACCTGGGCCATCTTGATGGTCCTTTCGATTCCAAGTCTTATTTCAGCCGGTGCAAGCAATTTTTGCCACTTTCGGTGAAATCAAAGGGGAGCTCCTTGAACGTGACGAAGTAGTCAAACAGATGGCCCACATTGGTATCACAGAAAGGCTTATGTGGCACCACCATGCTTGGGGACGCATCAAGGAGGTTGTCGAGGACTTCAGCTGGCACCAAGGGGCAATGATGTAGCATCCTAGAGCCCATTTGTTAGAGCGGAACCCAGTTGATTCATCAACCCCTGGTTGAGTTTGATCAGGAGGTATTCCATTCAAAATGGGAGCCCGCATCACTTTTCGGGGGAAAGGCTTGCCTCTATTGATCCGAAGGGCTTATTAATCATCAGTCAACAGTAGAGAATGAGCTGGTCCAGACAAGCAAAGCCACTATTTGTTTAGGGTACTATTTTGACACACACCCATCTATACATACCCCGTGTGTCGCCCTGCCCTCTCATTTGCAACTTGTGCAATTTTGGGGCGTCTCACATATTGTTTCAGAGCCACTTGCAGGGCGCCATGGGATTTTAACGCTTGGCCCTTAATGCTCGTCAATGCCTCTAGTCACTATTAGTCACTGGTCGCGTTTCTGGGCCGCGGTGTGTTTTTGTTTTCTTTTTCTTTTTTTGGTTTTCAGCGAAATCGGGATGTCTCAAATTGGGTGTGGGGTGCCACCCCTTCGGACGGTGAAGAAAACAAAGCCGACCACGCAGGTTTCAGGTTTACAGACATGCCCATGCCTTAGGGTGCGTCTGTTTTGGAGTGCGCCACTTTTTGAGACTAGTTTAAAGGACTTTCCCCCCTCCAATGTTGGGGTTCCCTTCCCACAATTCCCCGAGGGGACCTCCGAAAGTTGCGAACAATTGTGTTGGAATTCCTCAAGGCAACTTTTGAAAGACAACGGTGAATTCCGCCACTTGGACCCCCTTTTTTTCTGGCTTTAATGGGAAACCGAAGAGAAAACCACCAGTTTGGGGGTCCCCTAAAACCAGACCTACCCACATATGTCCATGTTCTGACCTCAACGTCTCTACAGAAAAAAACCCAGGTCGGGATGCGGGATCGCGACCCGCGGCTTGAGGCGGGAGTGAGGGAGTGAGCCGATGCAGAGGGAGTGTTTCAGCGAGCTCATGCAGATGTTTCCTTGAGAATTGTCCATATTTCCAGCGAATCGAGAGTTCTTTGTGGTACCCAAGTGACTAGAAGCCTCAAGCTTGTGCTTGTGGAACATGATGGGTTTTGTGGATCTGAGGCAAACTGCATGGAAAGCCATCTTTCTCGGATCGGATGTGCAAAGGGAATCGTAAAAAATGCAAAGCGGTTTTTGCGCTGCCACGCTCCGCGATACCATTGGGGATCATGTTTTTGCAATCACATTGTCATAAGAATGCCTCATGTCACAAACAGGGCCATTCATTTGCCGCAACCGCAGGTATAAAAGAAAGCAGTTAGTGGGACTCTACAGGAACTCCTTGTTTATTGCTGGGTATTTGGCCAACTTTCCGGTAGAAAATCCTGCGGCTTGTGCCATGGTCGAAACTCCTTTCTGCTTAAGGTTACCAGGGATGGTCATAATGTCGGATTTGAAGCAACCACTATTACAAGGGTTGCTAGTAGGGACCCATCACCATGACTTGCGACAAAGGCTTCGACCAGCCACAAAGGAGCTTGGTAGCTTCCAAATTCCAAGACCATGCAGCAAGACCTGAGTTGGTGCGACCGGAGCCACTGGCAGGAAGAGTCTTCTTTTCGGGGACCTGAAAAGTGGAGCCCCTTCAGTCCCCAAAGTGGACTGAAGGCAGAGGAGCCTTCTGCTCCCTTGGGTCAGGTCGAATTTGTGCCTCAAGAACCACTCGCCCTCTTTCCCGAGAATCCTAGCGCGTGGCGGTTCCCAGCTGGCCGGCCCCTTGGGTTTTTGCTTTTTGCGCTTTTTAGGGTTTAGCGGGGGTCTCCAATTCACCCACAAGTTGAACTTTTAGCAGAGGATCTGAGGACAGCCCCGAGTGCTACGCCCCTCTCGGGAAAGGATCCTGTACACTTCCACGTCGAGGGCAATATCTGGGCAAGCCAGTGGTTTCCAGCCTCCGGGCAGGACCCCTATGCCGGAATGGACAGAGCAGGGAGCCAAGCGGGTTCAGTCGGTGAAAAATGGGCTGGGGGGGCCTGCCAAAAGTGGTGTTTTTTGTGGTTGGGCTCGAACGCAAACGGGTAGCCTCAACAAAAGCAAGCCCGGGTGAGCAGCGCCCACAACCAGATTCAAGGCTTGGTTCTGCCGAGATGCCTTTCAAGGTTTACATAGGCCATGCTACAAGGCCCATTAAACCGGGCTGTGGCACCCTTTGGGAACAACTATGAAAGCGGACAGCAGGCCAACCCCCCAAAGGTAGTCTTCCAACACCCCCAACGACGGCTTCCATGATTGTGCGAAGAAGAGGCATACGTGGAAGGGCTTATACACTAAACCCCCTCACCAGGCCGTAAAACACGTCTCATAGAATCATAGGAAGCTTTGTGGAACCTCATGCTGTGATCAAGGCCCTCTTTTGAGAAGCCTTCTTGCGGCTTCCAGATGGGGTGTCTCCAAAAAGCGGAACGCAAATGGGTTGATTCCTTTAGTGCTGCTTGAAACCAAAGCCAAGAAGAGCAGCACCACCAAAAAAGGGACCACGCCCAAATCCAAGCTTCTATCCTTTTCTCGCACACCTTGGCATAGGTGGCCTGGTCAGATTGAATCAAGGGACATGGCTATGAATTTCAATGGGGAGCTCCTTCCTTCAGTGGTTGGTTGCAGAAGTCCCCACTATTTATGGTGTCCACGAAAGGGTCCCCAATGAAAAATCTTCCCCTTTTGATATAGGCGTTGAACTTTGGGAACTTTGGGAAGAAAGCCATGTGGTTTCTTCGCCTTCGAGTTTTTAGAGTTTAAGTAAACGAAGCACTAAAGCTTAACCCACGCCAGGCTTCACCAAAGCTTGTCCCAAGCCAAGCTTCACTAAAGCTGAACCCAGGCCAAGCCCACGTTTGTTCAAGAGATCCACGAACCACCGGGCAGCACGAAAAATCGTTTCTCGGGGATTCGGAGACTGATCTGCCGTCCGCCGAGGTCCCTCCGCCATATCCGGGAGTGATCACCTCAGTCCGGGGTACGAAGTGGCCACAGTGCACGGGGTACGAAGTGATATCTTCGCTGTTCTTGGTGTGTGGATGTGTGTTTATCGTAGGTGTGTAGTTGTTTGCTGTTCAGTTCTCTTCATTTTTGAGTGGAGGCTGCAAACGCCATGCTTTTGCTAACATACCAGGCCTTGCGAAGGCGTGTACCCTAAGACTGTATCCTGTTGCAGGATTTGAACCCTTCAAAGTGGGTGTTTGCCTTTTGGTTTGCCTTGACAATTGACACCCGTATGGGTATGGGTCAAAATTGAACCACCAGGGGACCGCAGGTTTTAGTCCATGTTTCCATTTACCAGGATTCCAATTTGGGTACATATTTTTGCCCCACAGTCATATTGAACAGGTAGCTACAACCCAGCGGGAGCGGATTCTTAGATGGCAGCATGGCGGTCCTGTTGAGATTCCATGCGGAAGAGCAATAGGGGCCGCGGACACTTGTGGTATCTTGGAGCCGAACCTGAAGCCATGGGTTGATGCCCGGCATGCCTTTAGGGGTTTCCTCATAGGGATCATGGGTTCGGATTCGCCCATCCACCATTTTGAACAGCCCAGGCAGGAAAGCAAGAGAGCCGATGGGAAGGATCCCAAGGAAGCCATGATCCATAACTCCATAACCATGGCACATACATAGGAGCCCCGCAGCTCCCCCCCCACCAGCTTCTCCAAATCAGACCAGGCTGCAACTGTGAAAGTAGGTGGTACCAACTTTCTGGGGGTAAAGTGAATGACGGGAGTCGCACCGCGGGAGGTTAGTTTCACATGGCCCAACACTCCCCCCAGATGTCCCATTGGCCCATCGAGGTCTTCTTCAGTTTCTCGGAGCGGGGGGTTTTGCAGGTTGCCTTCTGGAGACCGGGTGAGGGTGGGGATGTGATTCTAACATGAAAAGTGCTGCACAACACTGTGTTTTACAGTTTTTTTTCTGGCAACACAGGGCTGAGGGGCTGAGGACTAGCGCTAAAACTACATCAAAGGGAGCACCCCTTCTGTGAAATTTCGGGGGGGGGGGGGCGTTGGATGCAGTCCGCTCAGGACCGCGAGCGCGGGTATGAGGACTTCTACGATCGCGGGCCACCGGCACGGGCCGAAGAGTTGCGCGTCGAGAGATGCGAAATACCTGGCTTCTTTGTGGTGAAAGGGGGAACCAAAAGTCGGTGGGTTTTGGCCGCTGCTCGGTTGGGTTTGTCGTTTTGAGGCTCAGTACCCGTTTCAAGTTGGTTGAAGCGGAAGCCAACAAGCTATGATTGGGCCCTATTTCTGAATCTTTGTGGGACTACTCTAGCTGTACCTTCCCCATTCTCTTCAGGGATGGTTTCTCGAGAGGGTGGGGAATCAAGCCGCTGGTTTCGGCAGCCACCTGGATGTTTGACTTTTATATTTCCCAGAAGTTCTTGGACAGGAGAAGGCTTAATCCCGTACCCGGACCCTTTTTAAGGTTGGCTTAAAGGGAGACCGAAAGTAACACCAGGTGTGGGGTCTCGTTGTTTTGACACATGGCCTTATGATGCTAATTGCACTAGCCCGGAGGATCATACAAATCAGAGGCATCCCGAAGCCACCTTCGAGTGGGTTCCCCCGCGCCTATGCCCTTGAAGGGACCCATGCTGAAGCCCTGGTTGCCAAGTCAGCAGAGTGGTTCTCCGTGCTTGGCTTTGCGGTTTAATCAAACCTCTTTTTCTGATCACGGAAGTCTTCCGGGAGGGGTTTGACCAGTCTAGGCTTGATTGGTGAATGCATCGTGAGCGGTTGTTCACCTTCTTCAACTGTTGGCCTTTTTGGTTTGCATTCCGTTCATCGAGCACAAAGTCTTGAGACCCTGAAGATTCGCATGGAACCCCAAACGCCCTCATACCGTGGATGGCCAAAAATACACAAAACGCATCAGTTGTATCAATAGGGTTCATCCATCCCAACTGGCGGAGGATGCTGTCCGTTTCTTCTCAAGCAAACCCCCTTATCAGGTGCCATGTTAGTGTGAGGGAGGATAATCCTTGTGGTGGGCAGATGGTTGTGGTGTGGTGTCCAACTGCGGGTTAGGATTGTAGAGCGACAATCATGGGCCCCATGACAAATCTCCAAATCTGGGCTACCTGTTGGCTGTCAGTCACGATACCCTGCGCGACTTAACTCACCTGTTTGCCCTTTGGGTTTTCCTTCCTTTTTTTCCATCACCGGTAAAAAATGGTTGGTGGGTCGGATCCGTTTGGCACGACATAGGGAAACCTTCATTTTGAAGAACCCACCACCCACGTTTGAGGCCGACAGAAGGGCCCACCGCGCGCCGGGCTGAGCAGCTGAGCTTTGTTGCACCTTTTGGCCGCCGTTTTGACCTCCCAAAGGTGGCAGTTTCAATGGAAACCACCAGTAAATCGCAAGGTTAGCCGTTTTTTTACGGAAACTTTTGGGGCTTGAAGCTCCGACCAAAAGGGGATGGGTATTGTTTCTTTTCTTTTTCTGTGCATGTCAAAAAAAAGGGACCCCCAATGGTGGTGTTCCTCTTAGTTTTCCCTTCAACCCACCTTAAAGGGGGTACAAACGCAACACAGACACTCAGACACACAAAAACACACATGAATTGTCCAGACCACCGCTTTGGCACGCAATGTTGCATCAAACAAACCTGCGTAGAAGAGTGCAAGAAAATATGCGGAAATCCGGCCGCTTGATCTGCTCCCCGTGAAATACCGAGGGTTTTGATTGTGATCTGCGCTGGTGTCCAGGAGCTAGAGGTTACGTCACTTGAATGGGATTCGGCTCACGCCTTGGATTTGATCCGAGGGACCGCCGGATGCCTTGGATTGGAATCGAGGCGAGGCCCATTTGCTCGCGGCCGCGTTTGGTCACCCGAAAGAATGCCAGCTGAAAGGAAGCCCCATGAAAGAGAACCCACGTTTTCCGAAACGGAGCCTTCAAAAGGTTTGGTCTGGGACCAAGGTCCGAGGGGCAGAACCCACCTGTTGGAGATGCATTTTGCTTGGATGTTGGGACTTTAACTTTTTTGCCAACTAGTGGGTTTTTTCCATGAAACCACTAAAAGTTTAAATTTTAGCAGGGGAGCAGAAAGCAACCGAGTCAACTGTTGGAGGTGAGTTCGAGCGTCACTTCTCCTGCCTTTTGGGGGGTCCGAGGTGGGCCGCGGAATCGAAGGCCTCGGGCGGAGTCTCGCAGGTCCCCAAATTCAGATCCCACCGTCGCCGGGCGCCGACCCGCCCCGGGCTGAGCATTGCCTGGCGCTGACACTGATGAAAGCCCTTCGACTGGGCGCGAAGGAAAAAAACAGTTTTGGGCCAACATAGGGCCCCCAACACTGTGAAACCTGGCACATGACTTCAAGCTGACCTTTTGGTTTAGGGTCCAAAAGACACAGGTGGGTAAAGAACAAGAAGGGGCCCCATGTAACAGCGGGCGGGGACTGCCTCCAAATGCCCATGCATGGTCAAGACCGAAGAGGGTTGGTAACAAAGAACTGGTCTCATGTTCTTTTCTCACTGATTTTAAGCTGTTTGAAATGACCTTTTTCGTGGTATAAACAAAAAGTTCGGACTTTTTTCCGGGCCATCCACTCAGGAAGGGAGTTTTTCTTTCTAGACAGACCCGGCGACCCGGACAACGGAGTCCCACTTCAGGGCCTTGTCAACCAAATGTATGGTTTCCCTGAACATTGGGAGCAAGCGAAACCTGGAGAATCTGTTGCATGAGAATTTGTTCGTTTATTCGCGGCATTCCGGGAACATGCGTTGACCACTTCGTGGGACAGTCCAAGCAAGCAAAGACATCTCCGAGGAACTCTGTGGAGCCCCACCCACAGAGCCGATCGCTCAGGTATGGTGGCTATGACGCCGGATATCCTGATCCAGGCGAGCAAGAGGTCATATACAAATCCATCCGCAGGTTCTGGGGAGAAGCGCCTCACCTTTACAACACTTGTGTGTTGCATACCATTTTTTGTGTGAGTATGTTGTTCTTTTTAGTTTTTTTCCACACACGGACACATTAGGATCTTATAAAACCCCGTTGCACACGCGTTCTTTTGTGCCAAGCTCAAAGCAAGTCACCACAGTGGCTTTTGCACGTTGTGGGACGAGTCTGTCGCTCCAGGGCCGGGTTGTCCATTGGGGGTGAAAATCCATGGGCTGGGATGGGGAGGGCGGGGGGGGGGGGGGGATTTGGAATCAAAGAGAACCTCTCGTTTTCCTTCGAACAGGACGACCCTGAAGCGTCCTTTGGAACAAGCAGCATGCCTAAGACCGTGTTCGCTATCCCCAAACCACCTCGAAAGGGAAGGCAGATTCAAACCACGATTTAGCTCCGTGGCAAGCATTTGATTGAACCTTTTGGAAAATCCAGCTTGCCAGGATCAGTGTGATAGAGACATTCCCCCCCCCAATTCCGGAAGAAAGTCTCTACAGACTCTTCTGAGAGAAGCTCAGGACCTTTCCTGCGGATTCCAATGGATGTCCGCTGCAGGCTATGATGATGCTTACGACCGGGCTCCTGGCCACATGCGCGATGACCCAGGCGCAGTGCTGCGTCTACATATCTAGGGTTGGATTCCCCCATTCTTTTCAATTTTCTTTCCAAAAACCGGATCCGTTTTCCCTGGGTTCCGGAGGTTTTATAGAAAGAAGGATCCCTGGAAAGCGTGGGGAAGGTACCCCTAGAACATATGTCCGTGGTCAAAGCCCCCTCTCACTTGGCAGCAACGGATAGACCAAATCCACTTCACGCCTGGTAGCTGGTTTATCCATCTGGTGCAAAGTGGATTTGGTCCATCCACGGGATGACCATGAACCAAACTGTTAGGAGTATTCCAACGCCCACGATCCGCATCTTGGGAGTTTTCACCGGAAAGCCCCAGGCCTGTTGCTCTTTGGCTTTAGGTTGGCGCCTTGCATTTGTTGTTCCCACTTTGTGTTTGCTTGTCCCCCGCCCTTTTTTCGCGGGTTGTCCTGTTCACGCTGCCTTGGCCAAATGACTTGCCCCCCAAGAGCGGATAAGGGGACGCGAGGAAAGCGACCGGTCACCATGGGGCAACAGCTTTGACCAAAAGACAAAGAAGGGGTGTGCAGGGCATGGTGCCCTTCAAACCAGCTGAAACCAAGGGGGGAAGCGTATGATGGACACGTAGGGTCCATGTTGCAACCTCCTTCATTTCGTTCTTGTTCCTTCTTTTTTTTTCGGGTTCTTGGCTGCAACAACTCTAGATGTCCATGGCACCGGGGGGGGGGGGGACCCGAATTTTACGTGCATGGGTGTTGCAACACCCCCCCGTTTTTCGTGCCCGCTAGCTTCGGGCAGGCCGTGGATTTGGGGGGTACCCAGACAGAGGCTGGGAGTGGCAAGATGGTCGTTGGGCCCCGGGTCGAGTCAGGTGCGGAGAGCCGCCTTTTCATTTCCTTGCATGGATTCTGGCCGGGCCATTTTGCTACTCGGATGGTCGTCATTTGGCAATGTCAGGATTTCGATTAAGGGAGCCATGACAACTTGACCGCTGCCCGTGGCTCTTATGCTCGCCTCTGTTGGACCATTAGTTGTTCAGAAAGAAAGAAGCAGCCCAACCAATCAATGAGCGCTGAAGCAAACCCGTTCCGGTTCTTGACAAAAAGCGCGGGGTTCGTTGTGTGCAAGTAAAGCTGCTTTTGGACTCATAACATTTGTGTTGGTCCGCCCTTGCCTTTTTCCAAAGGAGGCTTTGACGCACGCCTCCGCTAGTCCCACTTTCTGCCTTCTGTGGGCCGGTTTGTCTAACTGGACTCGACGAATGGTCTCCGGTTGTGCAATCAGAGGTCCATTTCAAACAATCTGATTCTTCGCAATTGCTGTTTGGGGTCGATGCCGGTTCAAAATTGTCCAAACACTAAACACAAGTGCGCCTTTCAGAAACCGCGAACATTTTTGCGTGTGGCTTTGTCCTCAAAATACCTGAAAGGAACAGGGGTTCCCTGCGCTGTCACAAGTTTGGGCCTCCCAACCGGACTGGGCGGTGTGTGATGAGTGAGCCGTGCAGGTCCTGCCTTTTCTCCGGAGGCGCGAAGGTCGCAAGGTATGGGTCAAACTGAAACCATCAGGATGTGGACCGCAGATTTGCGACAACCCATTTTGGGGTACCTATGTTTTCGGCCCGCGTTTCTCTCGAGCCGGGTGGGCTCGATCCGCTTCGCGTGGATGTCCGGAGTTCTGGAACTTGGAAATCCGGCCGAAACTTGATGACACTCCGCTCCCAGAAATCAGGCATGCCTGAAATTTGTTTTGATGTGCTCAAAAGGGGGGGAATCGCGTTCTCGTGGGTACCGCTTATAAGGCTTACAGGGAAACCAAGTGGAAAGAGCAGAAAAGAGGATAGCAAAGACAAGAAGACTGAAAGACTGAATAAACAAAAGAAAACAAAGGCAAAAATAAAAGGAAGGAAGGAAGGAAGGATGGATGGATGGATGGATGGATGGAAGGAAGGAAGGAAGGCAGGCAGGCAGGCAGGCAGGAGGGAGGGAGAGGAGGGAGAGGAGGGAGAGGAGGGAGAGGAGGGAGAGGAGGGAGAGGAGGGAGAGGAGGGAGAGGAGGGAGAGGAGGGAGAGGAGGAGAGGAGGGAGAGGAGAGGAGGGAGAGAGGGAGAGGAGGGGAGGGAGAGGAGGAGAAGAGGAGGGAGAGGGGAGAGGAGGAGGAAGGGGAGAGAGGGAGAGAGGGGAGAGGAAGAGAGGAGGGAGAGAGGGAGAGGAGGGAGAGGAGGGAGAGGAGGGAGAGGAGGGAGAGTGAGAGGAGGGAGAGGAGGGAGAGGAGGAGAGAGAGGAGGGAGAGGAGGGAGAGGAGGGAGAGGAGGGAGAGGAGGAGAGGAGGAGGGAGAGGAGGGAGAGGAGGGAGAGGAAGGAGGGACGGGAGGGACGGGAGGGACGGAGGGGAGGGACGGGAGGGAGAGGAGGGGGGGAGAGGAGGAGGAGGAGCCAGAAAAGAAAGTATTAGACAAGCGGAAACAGGTAGAACAGACAGGCGCAACTCCAAATGTGGGCACAGTTCAAAGCACTTAGCCGACACCACGGGCAGGACAGAGAGAAAGGGAATAGAGAGAGATGGCTTCCATACTGTGTGTGGATGAAATCCATTCGCTGATTCCCCTGCGGATACCAACAAACAAGGGTTTCAACTATGGTTTCACTTCGTGGTGCGAACGGATTTCGCCCAGTACCCATTTATACATCCCTATTCTATAGTGGATGTGCATGGCTTTCCCTTGGAAGGTCCACAAAAGACCACGGGCCCAATGCCCAAGAGAGACCGCGCGCGCGCGCCAGGATGATCGCTACGATCGCATGCGCAGGAGCCCAGGCGCGCGTTTTTTTCGGTTTCCGCCTCGGAGGCTGATTGAAAAGGTCACATAGGGGGTGGCATGTTTTGCGGGTACCCTGTTTGGTGGTTCTTCAAAAAGAAGCCGAAAGGAGACGCACAACTTTGGGCCGAAAACGAAACACCCATGTGTGAACCCATGGCCAGTTTGGACCCTTGCGGGGATGAGTTTCCAGAATTAGGCCCAACACGGTCAGTCAATTAATCCGTAAAGGACGGTCTCATACCGGGAGTTCACGTGTGGACGCATTCATTCAGCCCTTGAGCACCGGGCGCATGCGTGGCTTTCAGGGGCGAACAGACGTGAGGTGGCTCGAAAGGGAAGCAGGGAGGCCAGAGAAATTCGCACCTTTTGGGGTCAAACAATTCCATCCCCGGACCTGTTGTGTGCGAGAGAGAAAGAGAGGGTTCTCTCTATTGTCTGGCTGGGACCACAAAACAGCAGTAGGACTTGCAGCTACGCCGCGTAGAAAGCAGTTGCGGCGTAACGGCAATATCTCAGGCAGCGTAACGCAAAGAAATTCTACGCGGCGTAACTGCCACGTCTCAGCAGAAAATCAGGTTCGGGCCCCTGTCTCTTTTTTTTTTGTGGGGATGGCCATGCCACCCGAGCAACTTGCTGATTTCCAGGCACCAGTCATGAACTCCGCTGGGCTCCGAAGGGAAACAGGATCCTGTTTGGGAACTGCTCGCTTCCCCAAGGATTCATCCACCAAACTCAGGGGGTAAACGACTGGTGCTTGAAAGGAAGAAATCAACTGACCCTCCTGGGTTTGGGCTTATTTTGCGTCAATCTTTTTTTGGTCAGTTGGGGGGTTTTCATTTCGGGATCTTCCCCAAGACCCCGAA
>CAUJNA010000408.1:153939-198939 GCA_963377175.1 Effrenium voratum | reverse complement strand
GATTCTTCAACCACATGGGTTCTGGTATTCTTTGATTCTTCAACCACATGGGTTCTGGTACTCGTTGATTCTTCAACCACATGGGTTCTGGTACTCTTTGATTCTTCAACCACATGGGTTCTGGTACTCGTTGATTCTTCAACCACATGGGTTCTGGTAGTCTTTGATTCTTCAACCACATGGGTTCTGGTAGTCTTTGATTCTTCAACTACATGGGTTCTGGTAGTCTTTGATTCTTCAACCACATGGGTTCTGGTACCCTTTGATTCTTCAACCACATGGGTTCTGGTACCCTTTGATTCTTCAACCACATGGGTTCTGGTACCCTTTGATTCTTCAACCACATGGGTTCTGGTACCCTTTGATTCTTCAACCACATGGGTTCTGGTACCCTTTGATTCTTCAACCACATGGGTTCTGGTACCCTTTGATTCTTCAACCACATGGGTTCTGGTACCCTTTGATTCTTCAACCACATGGGTTCTGGTATTCTTTGATTCTTCAACCACGTGGGTTCTGGTAGTCTTTGATTCTTCAACCACATGGGTTCTGGTAGTCTTTGATTCTTCAACCACATGGGTTCTGGTACCCTTTGATTCTTCAACCACATGGGTTCTGGTACTCTTTGATTCTTCAACCACATGGGTTCTGGTACCCTTTGATTCTTCAACCGCATGGTTTCTGCTAGACCACTTAGGAGGTGGTTTTTGTTCTCTGGGATGCGAGGGGCTTACGGGAACCTGGGCAACGCTAACAATTGATTTTTTGCGAAGTTTAGAATCCGTCCAAGGAATCACTTTTGAATGGTCAGTTTGGGGCCCTTCCGGGTGGAACCCACAGTTGCATCAAACTGTAGATTGGACGGTTACCAACCCACTTGCCCTTACAGAAGGAACCCAGAGCACCAATCTGGGAAGGAGTCTGTAAGCTGCAAGAGCCTGAAATGGGCTGAACACAGCTTGGGCTTTGTGCTAGATGCCCCCCCCTTCTTGGATCGTTTTGAGTGTGCGAAGGGATATGTATGAAACTTTCCTCCAGAGCAAATGGTTTCTCTCACGATGTTTTCGCCAGTTGTTTCCCGGCTTAAGGGACTTTTCAGCTACCACTTCTCAGGGCAGCCGGACAGAGAATCAAGCAGTCCTGGTACCTGTTTGGCACCTACAATTTTCCCAAGCCCTTTCCAAACAGCTTTGGCAGGAACACACTTGCTCTGAGCAAAAAGCACACTGACCAAGCCAGGTAGAAGATCGGCATAGCGTGTTCTCTTCCAGGAACAAACTTTCTACTCGAATCGGGTCTGTGGAGCGAAGCCGGTTGAGAATTGGGTAGCGCCAGTTTCTGTACGTGAATCCCTTTCAAAGTGAACTATGGGAACCCCACGACGGTATCACAGAAAAGGTGATTGTTTTTTATTGTTATTTATTATTTCCGGCCACCCTGCAGCCTCGAATTGAAAATCCACCTTTCTGAGGCAGCGATACGAGCCGCAGGCAGGAGAATCCGTGGCTCGTGGGGATACCCGCGCGGCTCGAGCGAATCCCCGGCGTCACATTGTCTCCAAACGGGCAAGACCCAAATCAACCCCAAAAAGAGCACCATGGAAGCAAATGCTCACTTCCTGAGTTCCTGGACTGTTTTCTGCTTTTTGAGAAGACAACCAGTTTGGGCTTGTTTGGGGCCATCTCTGGAGGCTTGCGACTGGTGTCGTGTTGATATGGGTCATCGCCTCTCAATGCAGGTTTCAGACACTTCTCAAGGTTCCCATGTTCCCATTCAAGAAACTATGATCGTCAAACTCGAACGGAGAGACTTTTCCCATGGCACGTAGAGCTGCCGTCGAGAAAAACGTGAGTGTATGGTGTAAATCCTCATAGCAGTACTTGAGACTGAGCTTGTCTTCCCCACCCATTCAGTCGAGCCCTTTCTAGATGATGGAGCCGGACTATGGCTATGACCCGCCGCCATCGACAACATCCAGCAAGGCCTGGCGGCCTGACATCGCGTCAGGGTGTCGTTTTATGCAGACCAGCCATTCGGGTTATTGTTTCTGGGGTTAATCAAAGTCAGAAACCGGGGTTTCTTCCCTGTATCACTTAGGGGTAACTTTGACAATGGTAAGATCACGGGGCCAGAGCGAGGTTTTCTGTCTTCCTGTCTCTCTCGCTCTCTCTTTGCTTCTTCCTTGCTTCTTTTCTTTTCTGCCTTCGTTCGTCCGTTTGGCCCTCCTTCTTTTCGTCCCATTCTCAAAGCAGCCCGGGCCGAAAGAAACCGAATTCGGCCGCCGCAGGGCGGGCGAGCCAACGCCCGGCGTCCTGGAGCTTCGAGCGTGATCTCCAGTTGGGTGTGGTCATTTTTGTTGAAAAGAGCCGTTTTGATTCGGGCTTTAAAGGAAAACCAGAAGGACAAACCAACATTTTGGGGGTCCCACAAGAAAGACACGGCCATTTGAGATGAATTCAATCACCACGGAAGATACCCAGAAAAACGCAAGGGATTTGCTTAGGGGTAAAACGAGCTCGCTAGATGAAGGTTAGCGGGGCAAGTCCTAGCCAGAAATCGGTGCTGACATCCGCCCTCTCTGATTCTGGACATGGTTTGGGGCAGCCCACTTCAGTACCAGGTGTTGATTTGTGACTCGTTTATATGCATTCAATCCCCAACCAAGGAAGATACTCAGAAAACGCACTTGTGATTCCCTTTAAGGTAGAATGCAGGTTTTACCGCTGGAACTTGTCCCAAGAAAGGAAGCGGACTGGAAGATGACCTCAGCTGAGAAAGATTGCTTGTCCATTTCCATTTTGGAAGAGAGTGCCTTCAAAGCAACACCCATGGACTCGCTTCCTGGGACTTTTTAGCTTTTCGGGAAGACCATTTTAGTAAATACCAGGCTTGGTCGCTGTTTTGGGCATTCTACTCGAGCGAGCCCACTTCGACAGGTGGGACACCTTCCCTTGGTGGGTTCCATGGGAGGGTCGTTTGCGAGGTGCGCGATCCCAACGCCCGAAGCTGAGCTGCAGCTGTGGTTTTGACTTTGGCCAAAGACATTGGGACGTCACTGGGCGGAAGATCCCAGTCCAGTTCAAACAGGTTCTGTGGAAGATCCTAGGGCATTCCCTACTTGGTTGTGGAAGATCCCAGTCCCCTATTGAAAGAGTGGGGGATGGGGAATCGAACACTTTGGTATCAGGCCCACACTGGTCAGGGGTGGTCCGCCTTGACCAGGGACCCCGCAAAACGAAAATAGGTGCTCACGAGTGTGCAGGTGAATCGCTGCAGTTGCATGCCCTTCCAGACAGGAAGCAGTTGTTTGTGGGGAGGGGATTTGGAAATGAGGACGGATGGACAAACAGGTTCTATGGAAGATCCTAGGGCATTCCCTTCAAAGAGTGCGGGAATCGAACACTTTGGTAGGCAAAAGGCACACATACACAAGCATCGATGGAGGTATGTTCAGCTTCGGATGTTTCCAGGGGACCACAATAGGGGTGGTCCTGGGAAGTAGCTCATAGGGGTCCCGATTCCTCGGGTGCATGGATAAAGCCCCGCGAAAGAAGACTCGTTGGTTTTACCTCACGTACCGGCTGGTGCAACTGGCGCTCGGATTTGGTCCATCCGCAGGCTGGCTCCTTGGGGGGCTTGTTCGGCAGCGAACCGCGAGATCCACCGCCCAGGAGGCAGAAATTCAAGACGCGATGCACGCGGGAAAGCTAGATTTTGGGTTGGCCGTTTGCTATGACACCAAGAGAATCATAGTCACAGGGATGGCCCACTCTAAATATCACAAGGGCTATTTGTCTCATGCTCAGATGAGCAGCTGACAAAATGATTGGAGACTTCTGCTGGCTGGCTTTGGGAGCGCGAAAAGGGGGCCACACAACAGGGCCGGGCCTCAATTTCCCTGCGTCCTTTTGGGACCCTGGAAGTACCACCTGTAAGATGGGGTTGAGGGTACCCTCCCCTCCAAACATGGCACATGACAGAGGGTCTCTTGAGGGAATTGAGTGCAGCAGTTGTGAAACGCTCTTGAGACGTGGAGTCGGAGGTATGTGTCTCCCAAGAGCTGCAGTTGCGATTGGGTAGGCCAAGGCCATGTTGGATTTGGGTGTGCCTTCTTTGAGGGTAAATTTCTGGTTTGTGGCTTTCCAGGAAACCAAAAGGAAAAGTACTATTTTGGGGGTCCCAGCAAACACGACAGATCCTCCCAAAGACGGGCCTCTGCTTTCACCATGCCAGGGAGCGAAAGGACCCTCGAGACTACCCGGAGCCGGTTCGAGAGCAACGAGGGCCGAACCGGGTGCGGGAGAGCCTGGAGTCACGGCCAGACTCAGTTTACCTTTTCATTGTTTGCCTTTTGTGGTTCTCCTTCATTTATTTGGAGGCTTGTTTTCCTTGTTGTTCGGTTGTCCATGATTATTTGGAGCTTTTCCTTAATTTGCTTCTCAAACGGAAACAATGTCGCTTTTGCGGGTCCAAGTCTGGCCAGGATTGGGATCCACGCGATCGACACGATCCTCGGGATCACGACCCACAAGAACCCCGGGATTCACGGGATCCACGCGACTGGGATGTGCGGGATCCGCGCGATCGGGATCCACGGGATATGCGAGATCCACGCGACATGCGGGACATGCGAGACCCTCGCGATATGCGGGACATGCGAGATCCACGAGTCATTGCCGGACTTAGATTACATTCTTAATTCTTTGCCTTTTGATTTGCCTTTCTCTTCCTTGTCAACCAGAAGGCTTCCATTTGCTTAAGAAAGTGTTTTATTTGCCCCTGTTATTTTTTAAAGGGAATCTATCACTATTGACATATTGTTATTTCTTCCAGGGGCTTTAAGCAGTGGAGGAAGGTTCATTTTTTGGTTCCGGCCTAGGAGATATGCGGGATGCACGAGACCCGCGAGACCTGCGGGATGCGCGCGACCCGCGTGAGATGCGTGATGTCCGCGACCCGTGCGAGGAACCGGAGGAGGCGAGTGGCTGGTGGGTGTTCAGGAACCCGGGAGTTGTTTAAGCGAAACCATAGCCTGTCTCCCGTGGGGGAACCAACCAATTGTTATCCAAACAGTACGGTTTAACCAAGTGTAAGGTTCAATACGACAATTAAAGGCCTGTTTGGGTGATGGAGATAGAGGTTCCATGACTAGAGCTTTCTATAGCATCCTCCCTCAAACAAACACAGAAGTTGACAAGCCTGTTCCGTTCGGCATGACGGCTTTGAAACTCACTTGGGAGTTGACAACTCAGTTGGCCACAGACATCAATGGGTTAGGCCCCACCCGACCGGGAGCCGGTTCCCTTCTGGATGGCTTTTGAAGGGCAGCCTAGGGGCCGCCAAATTTGGTGGACACTGGGCTGGCTTTGACCAAGTTAGAGCACTTGAACCGACACAGCATCTTAAAAGACTAGGATGGATGTGCTATGGCAATTTAAGACCTGAATGCTAGTCGAGTCGGTCATCAATCCTTTAGGTTGTTTCGCAAGCCACTGTGGCTATGAATTTCGACGGCAACCCCTTTGAAGGCGGTTTCGCATTGGTGGGCGCCTCGTGCCCCCCCCCCCTCCCCCCAAAAGGCCAATGGCAACCGGTTCAGCGGTTGCGATTTCTTACCCTTGAAGGTACAAGCAACCCTTTCGGAGATGGGATCTACACTTTTAGGCGGTGCTTGATTTTCCTTGAAAGAGCTTGACCAACAAGCAGAAGGGCAAACTAGAAGTTTCAAGCACCCTTTTTCCGGGAGCCCCGAAAAAATGGGTGATCAGGTTCAGGGTTTCCTTTTTTATTTCTTTTTTAGGGTGTCCCCTCCAAGAAGACGTCTTCTCCAAGAAGACTTTGTGCAAGGGTATGGTCGTGGAACATGGGCTGGGCCACTTTCTGTGAACAGAAGTACTGTGGATGGACGAAATCCATTTCGCACCACCTAAGAATCACAGTATCTACAGCAAATTGGCCAAACACCCGTCAAAAGGGTTTCCCATTTACGCTCTACAAGAATCAGGGACCCCTAAATCCAAATCCAAGCCGGGCTCCAAACCACCAACCTGACGCCTTGCAGGCTGCTGGCCCCTCTGGTGGTTGGCGGGGTGATCTCTTCGACGACGGCGTGGGGCCCGGGTCTTCTGCCAGCGAGCACGAGTCGCAATTGGACAGTATGAGCCACAATCAAAACCCGGGTAGATGAAGGTTAGTAAGGGACAATCCCAACCATAAATTGCTGCAGCCGCCTTCTTGATTCTTTACCTGGTTGTGGGTGGTAGATGCGCCAGACAACGACAATCTGCAAGGGGCAGCCTTCTGTGCTGCAGGGTGTGCTGAGGAGTTGTTTCTGTTGGGTCGATTGACCAGTTGCTGCATGTGGTAGGTTGCCCTTACTTTGGGGGTTTGGATTAGTGGTCTGGGGATTCAAGCCCTGGTTCTTTAAGCTAACCCCGAAAGCACTTATTCCAACCACCAAGTGGGTATGGGTCAAAATTAAACCACCAGGAGACCGCAGGTTTTAGTCCTTGGTTCCATTTACCAGGGCTCCATTTTGGGCACCTATTTTTGACCCACAGCCAAGTAGAGGGAAGCCTAGTTGTTGCATGTTGCTGCATGCTGACGGCCTGCTTGGCACTGCGGAGGCCCCAAAGTGCCGACAATGCCCCGCCCCAACGGAGGCCCCGGGAGTGCGGGAAGCAGTTTTGGATCGCTTGTTGGGGCCGTTGCACCCAAAAGGCGGTTTTTCGTCTCAAAGTGGGTTGCAACTGGGTGTCCAATTGACTTTCCTGAAACACCAACCTCAAAGGCGTTCCCCCCCTTCCCGCCCCCCTCCCGAAAAAGCCAATTCCAAGATCGGGGGCCCCCATGACCGGGACCCATCTGCTGATCGAAAGGTAACCACCTTTTGTAAATCCGTTAACGTCAGAGATCCTTGATCATTTCCCTGCAGCTTATGACTTTGTGGACTTTGCGAAACAACTAGATGATCGGCCAGTCTTAAGTGCTCCGTATGGGTGGTTGTTTGTTCTCCCTTGTATGTGTGCGGTATTTCCCATGTTGGGAGGTCCTTGTAGACATCAACTCTGCGATGTGTTGTACCACAACGTGCCATGGTTTTGTGGAAGCTTGCAAGTTCCAGAAGTTGCTCATGATTTTTAATAGTCAGAACCACCTCAAAAGTGATCGGTGGACATGAACCCCCACCTGAATGATGTCCACCCACCAAAGGGTCCCCATTGCTGAAACGCTGCCAGCAAGTAAGTTTCCCGATTTGATTTTGAGAGAAGGGTGTCTACAAACCCTGGAACGTACGTAAAGACAAAAAAGGACAACGGAGATTGCGGACACGGACCTGGCCGTGCGACATGTTTCACAAATCCAAGTAGGATCGGATAGATCCTGAACCATGGACACACCCTGAAACGTTGCCATCGCTCCGCAGTTTCCGTGTATGTCAACCGAAGGTTTATGAATCCCCGCTATCCCATTCAACATGTCCAGATTGCGGGGATCCCTCAACGAATTTGCCAGGTGCTTAGACCCAACATGAATCGACCTTTGGGAAATCACCCATGAAGCTTGCGTTCTGCGTCCCTTAAGTTACGAACCCCATGAACATCTACAGGTTGGGGTTAGCCATTCTGCTGATGGGAACCACCCTGTGACTAGACAGGTTTCATGGTCACGCACCACTTCGGGTCGCTGGATTTCCATGATTCAGCCAGAACCCGCGCCGCGTCAACCAAAAAGCAGGTGTGGGTCAAAATGAAATCACCAGGGGACCACAGGTTTAGTCCTTGGTTCCATTTACCAGGGTTCCGTTTTGGGTACCCATTTTGGACCCACAGCCAAGTGGGGGTCCACCCAGATGAACCCATCTTCCGCGGCTTGAGGACGGCCATCGAAGGGTGGAGCAGGCGGGTGGGTCAGAATGGGAGCCATAACAGGGGTACGGCCCATGTTCCTGCATGGCCCTAGTCACTAATGGTCACTGGATTGCAATGGCTTTTCTTGCTGGGTGGGCCTCCTGAAGTTAATTGAGATCCATCCCACGAACGCCAGGGTAGATGCTCCAAAAAAGCACAAGGGATGGTGTGGAATCGGCCCCGCAGATTTTGGTGGGGTTGGGGTAGGCCATTCCCCAATAAACTCTTTCGTTCAGGGGTTGAATGGGCCTCGGTCCAAAACAAATGGCCTGACCGTTGAGGTTTCCCTTTGGCGATGGTCAAGCTTCCAAAAATTGTTAGATGAACATAAATTGCTTCCGACTCCAAACCTGACAATGTCTCGTCAGTTTGGAATGGGGAGATATCTAAATCAAGTTGGGAAAGGACCTCTTGTGGATGGCGTTTGAGGGAAACCAAAAAAGTCAACCCCTTTAGGAATCACTTTTTCAGGAAGCTCGTCTCGCTTGCCAGAACAGGTGGCGAGAGGCTCCAGTTTGTGCTTGTCCTGGGATCAGCAATCATAGCTGGGCGCCAACGTTCCAGTGGTTAAATGCTGTTCTTTCCTTTCAATCATGGCCGTCTCGAGCTATTTACCGAATACGGACAGATTGACTCCACTTTGCGTAGTTTTGTTTGTTTTTGGTTTTTGTTTGGGGGGGGGGGGGAAATTGACTGGGTCACTACGTAGGCTACTGACAACTTGCTAACATGGGCAATAAAGACCCAAGCAGTCGACGAGCGTCTCGAAGGCTTCCGAGACATGGAAGCCGACTTCCGGGAGGAGGAAGAGGAGCCAGAGGAGAAACGTTTCAAGGCGCGGGCAGAGGGCGCCGGGCTTTCGGATGCATCTTGCTTTGCCGGGCTTTCGGATGCATCTTGCTTTGCCGGGCTTTCGGATGCATCTTGCTTTGCCGCGTTCTGAAATCCAACAATTTTTCCGGTACACCATAGGATGTATGGTACATTAATGGGATGAGTTGCCGTAGTTAAAATGATCAGCAGACAATTGGGTATCGGTTTTGGGTGGTCCCCGATCGGTTTACTGTAGCAATGTTGTCAGCTGCTCCAAACAAGGTCTGACATATCTGGTGTGTTGTGCATTGTGTGACGTTGGGGAGACTCGCCTGAAGCTGTCCAAAAACAAACACGGAAAATGTCCCATGTCCTTGAAAGCACCCGTAAGTTACCGCTTTCATGAGATATTCGGTCGCCCAAAGGGGTTTGCGCCCAGCCCCAAAGGTGCCAACTTGAACACCTGACTGGTTGGTGGACATGAATCCCCATGTGGCAGGTTTGTCTTGTTTTGCGGGTACTTTGGGGCACCAGAAAACTGGGTCCCCTGTTTTAAGACACACCCATGTAAATGATGTCCACAGGGATAGCTGTTAAAGTGTACACCCAAATACATGGAAGGAAGCATGAGGTATTGGCCCATGAATCCCCGTAGTTCATCGTTTTGGGTCCCCATTTCTGAAAGCACAAAAATGCTGTCTGAAAGATAGGTGCGGTTGTCAGGGGAAGCCAATACAAAGAAAAAGCAAACACCTGGAAACTCCATTCTTAAAGAAATACACGCGTAGGGGACTTTTGGTGGAATGACTCGGGTTTTTCGGATAGTCATGGGAAAAAATGGGCCCTTTCGAGTGTTTAGACCAGCTTTGAGCCATATGGCTATGGGTCAAAACCCAAATTCCGTACCCCGAGTGAACATCCCAATCCCCACTGAAATAGGTTCTAAAATGGGTGGTGTACCTACCCCAAAATGGGATCCCGTTGGTGTTAACCCACGGCCACATGGGGTTTTGGGGATATCGGACTCTTGGCCATGACAAAGCAAGACTGGAGGCCGTTTCCTGGCGCTGAAACGAAGTATGCCCCTAAAATCGTGTGCGGTCAGTGCCATGGTTTACTTCACTTTCGCCAGTTGTTGATCGGCGGCCATCTTGTGTGGGGGTCCATACACTCCTCAACACTGCCAAATTGCACCACTCAAGGAGGCAAACGCTTCAAACATTGGCTGTTGGTTTTGAAAGGGAAAGTAGGTAAACCCCCAGCTTGTGGAGTATGTGTTGTTCTTTGCGTGCAGGAGCCGCCGGCGCCTGCGAGGCGGTGTGCCAATTGTGCATTGCAACGTGTTGAGAGAGAGAGAGAGAGAGAGAGAGAGAGAGAGAGAGAGAGGGGGTGTTTCCTTTCATTGTTTTTCTGGTTCTTCCGCTGAGATGGTGTTCAAGCCCTGCTCAAAGGTCCAGATTTTATTTGTTGTTTACACCCCCAGAGAGTTTGCGTCCACCAGCTTGGCGCAAAGTTTTTGTTTGAATCGAAACGGAAAGGACGCCACACTTCAGGTTCGGCCCAGTTCAGTGATTTGCGCCTTGGTTTATAATCGGTAGTGCTGACAACTAGAGCCAATTATGCCACTAATGTGGAAGCTATCTTAGACGAGGTCCCACATTTGGATGCTCGAGTGGTTAGCCACTTGGGTGAGAAAACCCACTAACAGGGGCAACCCCACATTCACGGAGGACTTATGAGCGGGTTACTTTCATTTGCTTAAGAGTATTTGTTAGTTCTCCCCGTTTGGTTTAAAGGGAATCTCTCTCTACAGGAAATACGTGCTTATATTTTCCAGAACACTTAAGCAAATGGAGGGTTATAACCTAGGCTACCAACAACTTACTTATTCCAAACACAGAAGGTAACCAGTCCAGGACCTCTCTGGCTGGTAAAGCTGTGTTCCTAAAATTCGCGAGGATATTTCGAGAAATGGGCAGCATGGGCACAAAACAAAGGGACGCCCAGTAGAGCACTTCATACATCAAGTATACAAAGAAGTATAAGTAGTTATAAAATATATCAATACATACTGTATTGATAGATTTAAAATCATAATACATCTACAAGTAGGCATGCCCCGAGCACAAACCGGAGGCCCGCGCCTCGCTCCCGGCGGCAGCCAGCGCCAGCGGATGACAGCCCAACGCTTACGCCAAGGGGACGTGGACTTCAATCCATGGGTGTTTCCCAAAATAGGGCCCCCGTAAAAATGGGTTGGCTCCTTTGATTTCCTAAAAGTGTGTTTTGTTCTGTTCTTTTTTCTTGGAGAGACCAAAATGGCTTTGGTTTTCCGTTTGGTGTCCCTCTACAACCCACCAAAAAGGGGGACCAACTCCAAACAGACCTGTATCGGTGTTTGTCAAAATAGGGTCCGAAACAACACAAAAGCCATTCAAAAAGCGTTGGCCCCTGCTTCGAGAAACAGCCGTATCGCTTTGTGCTTGTCTTGAGGGTAACCTGTTCTGGTTGGTTTAAAGGGACACCAAGAGGAAGACCAAATAGCACATAGTGTGCCTGGACAAAGTCTTGCACCAGTTGATCCTGGGTGGGTTATGTCAGTATTTACAAGGTTTCATCTGGTGAAAAGTGGATTTCATCCACAGTATGATGGTATTCAAGGCATAGCCCTTGGCAGGGGTCCATGAAAAAGGAAGCCACCGGTTGGTAAGACAACCATTTTGGGTTCGTGCCATGGTCATAGGACCGTTCTTGTACTTCGGGTAAACATTGGGATGGATCATCCACCTAATGATTCCTGTTAAGGGAAACCTGACCGTGAACCATACAAACGGAGTTTTGACAATCATAATAGCGCCACCCGTATGCCAGAGCGTGATCGCACGGAGAAAAGGAGTTTTGACGCTTGACCATGGCTCATACTGTGGATGGACGAAATCCTGCACCAGTCTGAAACCATTGTTGGTTGGTATATATTTACAGGGGCAGCGAATCATTTCAGGGTTTCTGAATGGTGGTGCAATCGGATTTCGCAACCATCCACTTTAGGACCCCTTTGTTGGATCGTTCTTGGGCGCAGAAACACAGACGGATTTCGCAACCATCCACAGTCGCGCATCTGGTGCGAATGGATTTCGTCCCTCCACGGAATGCCGAAAGATTGAATTTTTTCAATATTTGAGCCGAAAAGATTGAAAAACATCAATTATTTAGACCCCCCCCCCCTCTCCCCCCCCCTCCCCCCGGTCTCAGGCTCGATTCCTCCCTGGTCCATCCCCCCCCCCCGGGCAGTGGCTCAGTGTTCAGCAGTCTCGGTTTGCCCGTTTTGGACTTGGTGCTACGAACTTTTACATGTTCCACCGATTCAGCTTGTTCATTTGAGACCTCAGTCTTCTCAGTAAACCACCTCGCAAGAATCTTTGCACACGCAGCATGCAGAACCCAGAGGTGCTTTAAGACAGCTTCTGACGCCTCTCGTTGTTTTCATTTTTCAAGGCTTGCCACGCCACCATGTGCGTTTGCGTGTCGCATCCTACGAATCTTGCCGGGCCTCTCGTTGTACACAAGCTACCCATGAATCCACTCTGTCACCGACCCATCTCATGCAACAACTGCTAGCTTTCGTTCACCCGCTCCTCAAGTTTTTGGACCACCCCAAAAATGGTGCCCTACCAAAAGACATACCCAGGTCTTCGTTTCTAGGGCCCACCGCAGCGCGCGCGCGTGCGAGGCTGGGGCGGCCAGTCCCTGGGCGATGCCCTGGCACCGAAGCAGGCGCGAAGACCGGCCTCGAGCTGGTTTGGGGCGTGGTGCATTTGGAGGGTACCGCTTGTAGGAGTGGTTTGAAGGGGAAGAACAAAAGGAGAACCGGCAATTTTTGGGGTACCCCCCCATTTTTACACACAAACTCAAACCCATTCGAGTCGCGGTTTGGTCAGAAGGTCCAGTTTTCTGTGGTTCATTTAGGGTTCAGGACTGGACGAGACGAGACCTATTTGTCCCACAAAGCCAAAGGACGAAACTCGAATTGTCACCTGTCCAGTAGGGTAAAAGTAGACTTTGACCGTGGCTCATTTGACTCCTAGCCAAATACCGGTTGTCGGTTGGGGTGCAGAAGTAGGGTTCCTTCTTTTCTGTGCGAATCCCTAGTTGCCGCTTTGGTTGAAAAGTAAAGCAGTTTCATCCATGGCGCAGACATGACGCGGGAGCCAGTGCAACACAAATCCCTTGCAGAGGCTCTTCCAAGGAGCCAAATCGGCACCTCCCGTGCGTGTCGTGCAAGTTCTTCGCCAGAGACGGAACGTACTTGTGTTCAATGACGAAAAGGTGTGCAAAGCAGCATGGTCATCATTCTCTTAAACATGTGGGCGTTTAGATTGACCATAAGACGGCGATTCAAGGGCACTGTGAGGGCTCTTGGAAGTTTGAACCGCAGCCGCAGAGGAAGTTCAGTTCTTGATAGCCTTGTTTGGCTAGAAAGGCAGATTGACTCTGAGCTCCCTCTCAAATACTCCACACGAACATCCCCCAAACAATGGGTGACACATGGGGAATATGCGTGGCCTCATGTTGATGGTTTTCGGAGGCGATTGTCAATCTGCCGTAGTGGAACCCCAGAATTCAGAAATACCCGCTGGTTGATGAATCATCAAAGGTCCCAGATGTTTGCCCAAATTCATCTGGCAGGATAAGACAACTCCCGGGTTGACATCGTGTAGACTTTTGTGGGGTCCAGGGGTTTGCCGGTTTGCTGGCCTCCCGATTCCTTTGGCGCCTTCAGGCGACTCCATCTGGATCAACTGCAACCGGAGGTGACGGGCGGGCTTCGCTCGAGTCAAGTGCGGGGTGAAGTTGTACGTAGAACTTGGCTGCTCTCTGGTTCGACCGACCTAACCTTTGAACAAGCCCACCCCGCCCCACCCCGCCCCGCCCCGCCCCGTCCCGCCCCACCCCACCCCACCCCACCCCACCCCCCGAAAAAGTGAAAGCCGGGAGCGGGATCACATCCACAAGGGAGTCCCTATGTATACAAATCCAAAATGGCTTCCCTTGGTGGATAAATGGAACCGATGGAACATGTACATCCGCCAGAGACCTCATGATTTCTAGTTAGGGTGCCCCGTCATTAGCAAAAGGGAGCCCTAGTCTTCTCTCCGCGGGCCACTCCTGACAGGGTGCTTGTGGAAAATACCACAGTAGCCAGAATCCACATTCACAGTCAATTTTAGGGTTTTCTCAAAGGTTGGCCACCAAGATGGTTTAAACAACTAGACCCCGAGCCCGTAGGAACAAAAAGGAGGTTGTTTAAGCAATTTTGGTTTGGACCTCACGGGCACGGGTGAGTCTCTGAGACCCAAGATGCTGCGGCCCAGATGGGTGTTGGCTTCTTTTCGCCACCGAAGCCGACCCTGGCGCAAGGGACAGATACCAACTCTAAAGTATCCAGTGGTCAAGCCTGATTTGGTGGGGTGGTGGGGGCCGGTTGGGTCCCAAGTTGCAGGACACCTTCTGTTTTTGCTGTTTGTTCCATTCTTACTTTCCATATTCTAAGGGATGCTCATGTTCACAAACATGGGTAAAAGCCCAAATGAGTTTGCAAGAGTGGGTGAAGAGACTGGGGCGGTCGCGTCGGACCATGCGAGGTGCAGGTGGCAGTAGCAGCAGCAGCGTGCGCAGCGGAGGGCAGAAGTCAGGGGCGCCAGCAGGCGCCAGGGACCTCCGGTGGTAAAATCGAAACCACTTCCTACAACAAGGCTCAGGGAAGTCTCTACCTTTTGCCGATCTTTGTTTGTTTTGCTCGTTTTTTTTTGGAGGGTCCGAAGCGCCATTTTCTGAACCTTGCCCTTTTAAGAAATACCCAGGACCAACACTCAGAGTTACCTCTGGCGCATGGGATTCCATTCCTACGTCCAACCAGCTGAGGAACGGGATTTGAATGGCCCATTTGTTTCGAGCCACGAGCCCTCGAGGAAGAAGCGGGCAATGGGAGGTTTCCAACTTGGCAGAAGCCTTTTCTCAAAAGTCTCCAAGCGTTCGAGAAAGACAACACAACCGACGTGGTGAGTGGTGGATATCCCCCCGAATTTGTCAACCCGTGAAGGTGGGTGGGTAGAAATCCCATTGAACGGGACTGAACCACTCACCTGACGTGTGGTCCTGAAAGGCAATGGTCCAGGGCTCATGGGATCTTAGGCTTTGTCCCTTAGAAGTTACTCGTTGTGAAGCCAGAGTCCCAGTTGGACCTCGGTCCCATGATTTGTGAGGCTTCACCTAGGCATAGAAAGAGATTGGCCACCATTCCCCGCAACCGTACGGGCACGTGCTCCAAATCTATGCCTTCTTTTCCCTTCACGTACTCCCCCACGCAATGGGTTGCATCATCTGCTTGTGGCGAGCGGTTCCACCGATGCGGTCAAAGCTCTCCGTGCAGGTCCTTTACTTGGCCATCCTGACTCTTCCTTCAGGTTTTGGTCGGTACAACTTGCGGAGTTGTGTGGGTTTGTCTTTTAGGGAACCCCCCAAAATAGTGAATGTCCTGTGTTGGAGTCCCGCTCCAAATCACAAACAGGGTGCCCACAAAAAAGACGCACGGGTCTGTCTTTTTTGAGGCCACCCTTTTTGGGTGGTCTGAAACAAACCCACACCCATGTTGCTTGCGCTTGATTCAAAACGGACGCGACAGGTGCTGACGGGAAATCCGCGGATTGGATTACAACCTGGGCCCCGACCTCGTTTCTTTTAGTTCGATGGATCGCGCTTTGGGGGTTGTGGTCATGTTGGATTCGGGTTTTTCTTGTGAGGATGCTTGTTTCAGGTTGATTGGTTTCAAGGAAAGCAGTAGTCTTCTTTTAACACACACCAAATCGATCGTCTCAAAATGGGAACCCTAAAAAACGGGGGGGGAGAAGGGGGACGCTCAAAGCATCGTTTCAATCTTGGACCCCAACAATCCCAACAAATGAAATTGTCTCAACATAGGGAACCCTCCTTTTGGACGGATTTCAACGGAAACGATGGGAACCTGTGGCCACGTTGGGGGTGTCCGCTTATAATGAGCGACATTGGCTGAAGCGCTCACAGCAGATGTTTCCCTTGCATCACCGGGCATGGGTTGATTCCGAGTTGTCACGTTCCCGCATGACCGCATGGCCATGACATGTGCGGCGCCCGACTCTTCTTGCAAGGCGTCACAAGGGAACCCTTGATTGAGGGTCTTGCCATTTGACAGCCGTTTCGGGGCCTTTGTTTGCGGATGCTTATTGAGTGCAGACCAATTCTTTGGAGGCCGACAAGTTTGACACCCACATGGGCCTAGTCTTGTTTGAGGCAGAAGCTACCCTTCTAGAGGTTGGTTTGAAGGAAAGTCAATATGAAAGCCATCAACAAAGCTTGTGCCACCAAATGGCATATTTTGTCGAGTCTGCACGTGGGTTTGCCCCAGATTCCCAAAATGGGTTTACCTTTGATCGCTTTGATGGGTTTCCTTCAACACCTGCCCAAAAAAGTGGGGTTCCCCCAAACCACTCCCAAGAAAGGAATTAATTGCACACCCCCACCCCCACAACATCCCAAAAAATATATATATCTATGACGCCAAATGTGCTGCAAGCGCACACTTCTCCCACAGACACGAGGTAGTTCGGTTGAACCCACCCCCCACGGCCCAAACTTCCGCTGGGCTCTTCCGCTTCCGGTTTTATCGAGGTGCGTTCCCTGCCGGAGTCCCACGTGCCGGAGAAGATCCGGGAGGACCTGGCGGGGCTCATTGCGGCGGGAGCCCAAGCCGAGCCAAAGCCCGGGGCTGGAGGCGACTCCCAAGAAGCCAAGAAGTTTTAGTCTTCGGCGCGGAGGGTCGCGGCTGAAAGGATCCTGGGCCATGCTTTTTACGCCAATCGGATTGGACTACTCTGATCTCAAAATTAGGGACCCCTCGTGGTTGCTTCAGGTGCAGGTCTGAAGGTTTCGCTGCTTTCGTTGTTTTTCCTCTTTTTTTCTGGACATCCAAAATGGGTGCTGCTGGTTTGAGACAGACCCAGCTGTGCTCATGGCTGTGGAAAGTTAGGGTTTGGGGTTGCCACTTTCTGTGAGCCACATGAATTTTTAAAGTGATAAAGTTGTCTGGGGGTGATCTTTCTCCCTCCCCCACTTGCACAGCACCTGTTTCCCTTTCAAATCAAACACCTGAAAAGAGGACCAAGTTGGTGACTGGGCTTGCCCGAACCAAATTTGGGGATGTGGACCGCAGGTCGTCCTGATTCTAGCATTCCATTTTGGGGCTAATTTTTGAGCCGCAGCCATTTACTTGAGAGCGGAGAGCAGCGACCATCTCATTGCCCAGGGGCTCAAACTCACTGCTCGTGCATTAAAAAAAAAACGGGTGAGGGTGACCAAAAAGTGGAACCCTGGAGACACTCATACACCTAGGGAAGGTAGAGCCATGACTAGCATGAGGATTTCTGTTGACCAAGGTTTCTATCCCTGGTTAGGTGGGAATGTAGAAAAAGGGCCTCTACGAACCTCGAAACCATGTTGGGTTGCGAACCAAAAGTTGAGTTTGGGTGCCGCCGCTGCTCACTTGAGAATCAACGTCAGAACTGGGGGTTGATCAAAAGATGCTTTCCACGGGATGACCATTCGGGAAACCACCAAAAAAGATGACATACCGGGTTCTGCGAAAAAGACAATAATAAAACACCCATCTCCCCGAATCCATTTTGACAACAGGCGCCAACAACCTTGCCCCCCAACTTCAAAATTGAATGTGCCTCTTGTTAATGAAGCCTTGGGAAAGAACGCCCATTTTGGCTTCAGACGTCACGGCTCTCCTTGACAACATTGAAGTTGGGGGGCCAGGGTGGGTGCGGGAAAGATAGTTGGGCAAGAAAAGATGGGCGTTTTTTGTTTCTTCTTCTTTTTTCCGCGGGACCCGGTATTCTGACTGAATGGGAATAGTTACCCTAGGTTGACTTGGGGGCCAGGAATGCTGGTCAACCCCCTGAACTTGGTTTGGGTCCAACTTGTTCGATAACTCGTTCGATGATCATAGTGATGATCATGATGACCCCGGGGACCTTGTTGCCGGAAGCCATTGAGAGACAGCGGTGGTGTAAGCCGGTTGCTTTAAAGAGATTGTTTGCACCAACCTATGTTTGCTCTTTGGTTTGACCTTTACCGTTTTGGACAATGACTGCTTGCCGCGAAGTAGCAAAGGGTAACACCCAGGGTGGTGGGAAAACCAGCTCAACCTTCCGATTCCCGAAGGCTTGGGCATCATTTGTCCAAATCAACACATCCACCTTAAGTGGACAAGTGTTGGGAACCGTTGGCCAGTGCTCCCCGAAAGGTGATCCTTGATCAGGGTGCCAGGTGTGGCTAGCACTGCAGTCGTCGCGTGCGTTCTTTTCTCATGCGTTTGCGTCTGAGGAAGGGCAGATGGATGGGCGAGCGTTCTCAGATTATGCCGCTTGGAATGCAGAGCTGGGAACTCGTTGATTGTTCGAAGGGGCCCCAGCCTGTGCTTGGCCAAAACCCGCAAGCCCAACAGTGGAAGGAGACTTGCCCCCGTTCAAAACTTGGCGTCACGCTAGGAAATCGCTCCATAAGGTGGTTCTGTCTTCGTCAGGGCTTGTGCTGAATCCTGGGAGGTGGAAGTGCTTCGTCTTCCAAGGAAAGCATGCAGCCGCTACACATGCACACACACACAGACAAATGACTTTGAATTGAGTTACCTGTACCCTCTCACTAGTTAACGTGGAACCTGACAGGGGGTCCCTTTAAAAGGAAACTGGTGTTCCAAGACCACCCTGTGAGGTTCCATGTTAATTGGTCAGGGGGTACCTCCACTCCAACACTCCTGGACATAGTTACATATCTGGGACCGAGAGAACCTTCTAATTTACTGCCTCAGGCCGCAGAACTAAATTCAAGCTAGTCATTGAGGGTGCTGGGACAGACTGCAGACCGTGTTCTTTCGGTCAGGGGGGGGGAGCCAGCTCTCCAATGGTGGTGTTCCTTTCGGTTCCTTTTAAATCAACACCATCACAAAAAGCGACACCAGGAAGACCTCAGGTCTTCCAGGCTTTCGCCTCGAGTGGCGTGCGCTTCGCGCCATTCAGCGCCAGCGGCGCATGCGAAGTTTTGGTGGCTGGGAAGGATGGCGCCTCTCCAAAGTGCAAAAACACGCGCAGAATGGTGTCCCAAGAAGGACTGGAGAGCGGCACGTTGATGAACCAGTATTCATACGGGTTCATGCATCTCAACTGGTGTGAAGTGGGTTTTGTCCATCCACTGTATGTTTGACACACACAAACACACCTCTATGACCTGTTCGCCTCAAGACATCTTGCAATGTTGCTCGCCGTTAGGAAATGGTCTGTCAAGTTCCATGATGCGGTGCGGGTGGACAAGTCAACTGAATAAGAAGGGACGCAGACAGCAGAGCAAACCGCTCTGAATCATTTCTGGCGAGCTTACCAATTGGAGAGTAAAACGAGCAATTCCGCCCACCCAAACCACTTTCTGCCCAGGTCCAGAAAGTGCCGCCAGAGGCGGGAGGGACGGCAGAGAGGCGTCAGAAAGGGGGCGGTGGTTGATTCGTAGAGTGCGGGCTGTTCAGGATTTTTGCTGTTGCGTGGTTGAACTTCTTGAACCCTGGTGAAATCCCTTCTGCAGGGGTAGTTTGAGGGTCCAGGTTGTTGGAATCAAACAAATGTCTTTGTTGAAGGAATTGCTTCTGATTGCTAGTCAGGGAAGACACGCCGGTTTGGGAATGTGCTTCGGGTTAATACTTGTCAAAAGAGCCACTAAAATAGATCAGCTCCTTCCCCGAAGGGGAACCGCCACATCAGCATAGTCCTCCGTAATCTGAAGTTAAGCATAGAACCTCCAAATGCCCACCCAGCCACCCACCCACCCACCCACCCACCCACCCACCCACCCACCCACCCACCCACCCACCCACCCACCCACCCACCCACCCACCCACCCCCCCCCCCCCCCCCCGCCCCGCCCACCTCACTGTGCGTGACCCCTTGCCAACCTCGACCAGTCACCGCGCCAGGTCTGTGCGCCGAAGCATGCGATGAAGCTGAAGGCGACGACTCGACTCGGACGTTGGAACTTTGGAGAAGTTGTAACCACTTGGATCGATGAAGCCTGCTGTTGACCCCATATTAGTCGGGGTTCCTAATCTTTGGCGCATTTTGCCAAGGGATGTGAGGACTCTAAAACTTTTTGCCAACTAATGAAACGGTTTTCCATGAACCACCAAACAGGGGAGCAGAAAGCAACCGAGTAATGTTGACCCCAATCTAAATCGAATATGGCTTGCCATTACAAACTGCGAAGCGGACTTGGTAACCTCCACACTTGGGAATTCCTACCAACTGCGAAGCCTACTGCGGATGGACGCGAAATCCGCTCGCACCACGAAATGAAACCATAGTTGAAGCAGGTGGGGCATGGGTTCACGGTAGACCCCTGTTTGTTTGGTAACCTTGGCGGTTTCAGATGGCAGGGTCTCCAGAAATCGTTGACGTGCTCTGAATATGAAGCAACACACACACACACAACAAGTGCCTTTTTTCCCCATGTCCAGGATCCCCTTGATACTGTCCGAAAGGCAGCTGTTGGAGCTAGCAGAAGCTCATTCGACAGAGTTGGTGCAGTTGGGCCTTGGTTCAGCTGTTCCCAAAGTTTCCAGGGTAGCTGCACCACTCCCAGCCCAGTGCCATCACGGATGAGATATGGCCCCTAGGTGGCAGAGTCAGCAGTCCAGAATAGGTGAGTCTCTTCTTTCGGAACCCTCGATGAGAATTGCGGGGCCAGGTCACCAGGTCCCAAGAGGATCAACGGGTTGGACTTTGGGGCGGTTAACAGGAAGAGGGGTGGTGTTCCACCAAGAAAGGGAGTTACCCTCAAAAAAGGACACGCCCGTTTGTGGTTGGAAAGGTTTCGCCCCCTGAGAACGAGCAAGTCATGGCGGCCCTGGTCGACCAAATCGTTTGGGTCACGGTTCCCCTCCCTCGGCTTCCCGCAACCAGCCTACTTTCGGGCCTCAAGGCCTTGTTGGTTTATGGCGGGCTTAGAGGGGATCTTGTGAGTTTTGTCAACCTCCCCCCCCCCACAGCTATACAGATTGGAACCAAAGACGGAAGGGGGTTGCGTTGACGAATCGCCAAATGAGAGTTTTGTGTCAAAACTGGGTGGAACCCTTCCAAACCCTTTTCAGCCAGTGCAAAAAATACTAGTTGGATGAGTTGCCTATTGCGGGCCGCTTGAAGGGGTCCAAGTTGAGGCTTTTTGGCGCAGATCGGAGCTGTGCGGCAGGCTGCATGGGCTAACGTCCTGAAAGAGGCGGAAGTGGCAGAGGCTCGTAATGAGAAGTTGCGCTTGCGGCGGGTGGTGTTTGATGTCCGGAGATTCTCCAAAAAGATTCCTTGGGCCTCCAAATTGATTTTAGTGTTCGGTACTACGCAGAACTTGTTCCAGCACCGCTTTTCCCCATTTCCAAAACCTTCTTGGTACTGTCCAAACAGCAGTTGGGACCCGGGGGCTGGTTGTTTTTGTTGTTCTCGTGTACTCCAGATTTTGGCCGGTGCTCTCCAGATGACCATGCAACCCGTACAAAGACCGTTCTGAGCGGAAGCTCCCTTTAGGTTGATGCCCTTAGCGTGTGAAGATGTCGGGGAGGGGCAATGCAGGTGGGCCTGGCCTTTTTTTGGAGGGTATCCCCTTTTTTGGTCCTCCCTTTGGAGTTCCGTGCATGCCTTCGGCCCGCCGGCAGATGGCCGCTGCTTGCGCAGTCTCAACCAAGCCTGCGCAGAAGGCCGCGTGAGTGCATGCCACGCAATCGCGGTTGTGCGTAATATACGGGGCTAAATGATTCCGAGTGGTTTACTCCTAGAATCATGACGAAGCTTGCTGTTGCAGTACCCCAAACCCCCATACCAATTACTTAGCCCCTTATATTACCTTCTTATATTACCTTGTCGTGAGAAAGTACTACTTCACATAAGAAGGGCTGCGCCAGACTGCCATCCCAGCTGCCAGGTGCCCTGTTGCAGGGTAAGTCGCAAGTCTGAGCTTTGCACAATGGCTTTTTTGGTTGCCGACAGGCGGCAAATGTCCTCGTAGCCTGCGGGTTGCAAGGTGTATGCGTGAGAGAATGCGTCCATGTAAGTTAGCAACGTGCGAGCAAATAGTCTGAATGGATTGTTCTCCAAGAGGTAGGGAGCCCCCCGAAAGAAAAAAAAGAAAAGAGAGTAGGTTTCCCCTTTGGTTCCCTTCAAGCACCATCCAAGATGGGTGACTTTTCCGATTTTTGCACATCCCCTGCAGCGATGCCAGGCTACGATGATAGTTGTTTGAGCTGAAGATGTTCTCTTGGGAGGCGGGGATCGATCACCTCCCGCGTGAGCTTCAGGTTTTGTTGGAAGCCCATGCCAGTGGCAAACCAACAGTTCGTTTGGCCAAGCCGCTCAGCAAGTGAGCCACGTGCTCAAAACCCGGGTAGAGGAAGGTTAGGGGAGCCACAATCAAAACCGATTCGGGTAGATGAAGATTGGTAAGGGGCAGTCCCAGCCAGAAATAGTTCCAAATATATCCGCCTTCTTAATTCTTGAAGCATGGTTTGGGATTACGACCATTTTAGTACCGGGTTTTGAGCAAGTGACTCAAGTGAGGGGCTTTGGACGTTTCGCCTCAAAACGGAGGACCCTCCCCCACAAAAAGAAAGATGCGTCCCATTTTCCCTTTAGACAAGCCCAAGAAGACTCCCTCAAGAAACAACACACTCAAATAGGAAGAGGACCCCGTCCAGAAAACAGATTTTTTGTTGGCACAAGGTGCCCGCCGACTGAATTTGGGCGCAGTTTATTTGCATGCGACTTTGTTCTGCGCAATCCCGGGGGTTGCGCCGAGCTGACTTCCTGTGGCTTCAGGGCCACCTTTCTGCCAGGATCATCCAGGATCCTTGGAACCATCCTATTTCAACTTGGCTTTCAGCTTGGCTGAGCACACTAGCATTGTTGTTTCGAAACATTTTGCATTTTTGCTTATTGTGGTTTAGTGGTTGAAATCCCCACTTAACTGCTAAAGTTTAAATGTTGCTCCCCTTCCAACGTAAACCAAGTTCTTGAAAAGAGCTTCTTCTTGTCGCAGCCCAGCGCCTGTTCATACCATTGGACGGATCCCAAAGTTACGGCCAATACGTGTGTATTGCCCCAACGTCCCCCGACGGCCCGCCTGAATGTGTCAGAAAGCATGCGCAGGGCCAGTGTTTTGAGAGGTTGAAGCTCACAGGTCCGGACCAAGTGTGTGGGGCCGAAGTCTGGGGTTGGGCCCCGAAATGCGCACCCTCTGCGGGAATCGTGTGTGCGGGATTTCCTTTTTTCCCCTCTTGCACGCAAGCTAGCAGCCAGCCATGTACACTTTTGTGGCTCTGCTTGCCTGGGCGAACCCACCCAACCCTAGAATCCTAAACCTAAACCCTAAATCCAATAAACCTAAACCTAAACCCTAACACTCTAAACCTAAACCCTAAAATCCAAAAACCCTAAACCTAAACCCTAAAACCCTAAACCTAAACCCTAAAATCCTAAACCTAAACCCTAAAACCCTAAACCTAAACCCTAATGGGCGGCTCCCAACCTGAGCCGAGCCAAGGTCCTGGTCAAGGTCCTGTGGGGCGGAACGCATGTATTGGGGGCAAAGTTAGGCACATAGAGGTTCTCTTGGGTTCTTTGCCTTGCGGCTTCTTTCGCCGAAGTGCCATGTGAGCCTTCCGGGTGGTCCGTTGCGGTGAACACAAAAAGGAAAGACTTGCATTTGGGTCCTGGGGCGATCAAGACACGAAAGTTGCTGGATGTGCTAGGGTTCTGTTCAGCCTAAATTGGTTTGGGGGTTGGTTTCTTCACGGTGTGATTGGTAGGGATTGCTCACCTGGTTGATGGTGGTGGCTGCCTTGACGCGTCAAATTGGATTCGGTTCGGTTAAGGGTTGATTTATGGTGGCTGTAGGGGTATTGAGGGTTTGGGCTCCCCAGCCTCAGGCAGCAGTTGCTGAGGGGTGATAGCACTGGCTGCACCTTTTCTGCAAAGTCTGGGCGGGGCCTGGGCTCGGGTTGAGGGCCTTTTTCGGACAGAGCAAGCTGGCGAGTGGAGCCGGTTTTGGGGGTGCTTGTGTGTGTGTTTTGCGTTCCTCCTAGAGTCTAGAATGGCTCTAAACCCGCTTTTGATCATGTTGTTTCCCCATGAAGATCTCTGACTGTTTGGGGAGAAAGTGTCTTCCCCGCGAAACGGCCAAATCTGAGCAACCATTCCTCTTTTGCCAAAACTCTCCTCCGGGTGCTGAGCTTCGGCCTGGCAATGGTGTTTAAGGTGCAGTATCCCAAAATCGGCGCTGGCAATAGCAACCTGGAGCCCAAACAGCACGGTTTATGCCCCAACTCAATCCCATGCCCACACGCAACAAACAACTTTTGACTACTGGCACTGTTATGAAAGAAGACTCTGGATCAACCGCGATCTTGACCGGTTTTGCTTAAATGAGATCAGGATGAGTGTGAGCATTTGCAAGCGCCTGAGAACATACCAAGGCTTCACTGCCTTCATCCAGGGCAGTGAGTGCCAAAAATGATGTTTCGCTGTTGCGTCCAGAGCAGGTCAGTCTTTACTGACAAGAGGTTGTTCCATAAGCTGTGATGTTCAAGCCGTGTGTGATGAAAGCATGTTACTCTCCAGATATCAGACGTTTCCTTTTGGGAATGTGCTTTGGGACAGAGCTGCAGGTACAATGTATGGCATTTTTGCATATGTCGCGCTGAAACAAGATCTCGGCGTGAGACATGCAGAGTTTCCCGCACAGCATTAGGATGCCCAGAGAAGTTTTGCTGTTGGCCCGGAAAGTCACAAGGATTGCTGTCCCCCTAATGCTTAGGGGGTCCACATCCATCAAAAGGTCTCTTTGTGTTATGCCTGTCCCATGTTTTTCTTGGTCAAATTGAAAAATACTATATAGTCGGCGGGGGCACTTCATGAGTTCCACTGCCTGGGCTTCCAGTTCAGGTGTTGCCAGGGCAGTTGTGCGCTTGCTGTGTTCAAAAACACGGCGTTGCTGTTGCCCTCACTGTAAATGCCATGCCGCTCAGCCTTGTTTGGCATGCTGGGAAGGAATGGGCGAGAAGCTCCATCCATCCCGTCGGGCAAAGGACTTCAAACAATCTTAGAATAAATACATTAATATAATATTTATATATATATATATTATGCATAATCGCAAAAAAAACCACGAGTTTTCGAAGGTCGACCGCCTAAAGTCCGTATAGAGTCGTACGGGCGATTGGAAAATCCCAAAAAACCACGAATTTTTATCTAATTACATTGTTCTATATATATTTATTAATGGGGGCCTATTATTTTTTTAGTACTATACGAAATAAAATTGATAAGTTTAATTAGAATATATAATTTTGTATTTAATTTTTTAATAATTATATTATTAAGTTTATTAATATTTTTGGTATTATTTTAATAAGCTATTATAAATGATTATGAATTTTAGATTTTATATTTATGATATTATAATTTTGAAATATGGTGTTGTTTAATTATTATTATATATAATAAATATAGCACGAAATTGGGTTTGCATTAATGTATATATAATTGGGATTTTAATGAATATATTGAATATTAATATATTTGAGTTTATTGGAGATGTTTTAAAGATGGACAATTTTAATATTATATATCTATTTATTGAAATTCGATTATTTTTATATATTTTTTTTTTAGAAGAATTTAATGGTCGAATGTTTTATGTATATTTTGTATTGTTATAATATAAAATACGAAATAATATAGTTGAGTATTTATATGAATGGTTGTATTAGGTGTTTATTGGATATATATATATGAATATATCGAAAATAATTATATTAATAATTTAAAATTCCGAAATATATAAAATTTTTATAAATCGATTATAGGATGTTTTATATGGCTTATGGCTTATTGTGTTGTTTGTCGGTGAGATTGATAATATTAATATAGATTATAGAATAAATATGATTTTTGTTGGTGGGCAAGGCATTTATAATTTTGTTTGCAGCTTCGCCGGCGCTTTCCGTACCTGATGCGGACTTATGAAAAGGCTCGGCTGGCGGTTAAATAATATCTCGAAATTTGATATCACATAAGCCGAGCTTTTAGGGACTAAGGTCTGAGCCGTTATAGATGTGTTAAGAATAGAGCAAATTTTATAGAGCTCGCGCCGGCAAGACATTTTTGTAATTCGGACATTAATATATTTTATTATATATATTAAAAATTGAAGGCCGGGCTGGTCGTTCTTAGATGTGCTTGGAAAAGAGGCTTATGTCGTTGAGGACGGCTCGATAAGGTCATATTAAAGAGAAAGTGCATGGCACGATGATACCACAAATAAACATAAATAAAAATACAAATTATTATGGTTAACATCTAGAAATGCAAGGCATTGGGCCATCGAAAAACATGTAAGGCCCCATATCTTTGATCTACCCTATTTTGGGGAGTACATATTTGATTTGCCTCCGGTTACCACTCCTGAGGGTGAATAATTCCATCATGATTTCGCCACAAGCTTCGCAGCTTGGAGCGGCAACTAAAATGAGCCTTGAGCCTTTGTCTTGGACTCTGCCTAGGCAAACCATTTCGAAAGATTGTATTCTGCACGCTAGAGACCCAAATATCTAAAGGCGAGTTGCTCAGCAGCACCTTAGTGTATTTCCTAAAATACCACGATGGAGAAAGGAAAAGTGTGCCCAGGCGCTCGATACCAGCCTATAGACACATAGTCAGTGAAAGGCGGTCGCCTGAGCAGGGTGAGAATGGGCTTGTGGGCTGTTGATTTATATAGTTCGTTTAAATAATATTTTATGTAATTCGTTAGTGCAATTTGTTTTGCACTCCTTTAATGTATTATTCTTATGTAATTTGTTCTAATGATTTTCGATGTAATTCGGTGGTGCAATTTGCTTAATAGAAGTATATTTATTCATTTGATATTAAATATTTATAGAAAATCAAATTTGATATTGTTTTTGCATTATTATTAGATATTTATTTTATTGTTTTATTTATCGGATATAATTATTGTTTTTGGAGAAAAATATATATAATAGTATACTAACAATATTTTATTATATATATATAAATATTTATATATATATATATCGAATTATTAGTAATTTCTAGGAAAGGGAATATTGTCTTTATTTATATATATTTATAAATTTTATATTATAATAGTTATTTATATTTAATATATATAATAGGATTAAAATTTTATATTAAACATATTTATATATATATATCATAATTAAATATTTTGTTCATAATATATTTTGTTTTAGGTTTTTATACATAATGGTAGTATAGTTTAATAATTAATTAAGGAATTATTTGTGTAGATTTATGTGTTTTAGTGTTTAATTTGTTATGGTTTGGTTTAATTGATAGTAATTTAATAAAGTTCGATATAATTTAATATAGAATATATATCTTAATAAATATATTTTATTATTTATTTTGGCGAGAATATATTACTTGGTTTTAA
Organism: Effrenium voratum; assembly: GCA_963377175.1. Taxonomy (NCBI): domain Eukaryota; class Dinophyceae; order Suessiales; family Symbiodiniaceae; genus Effrenium; species Effrenium voratum. The sequence goes on along the minus strand of CAUJNA010000408.1, from coordinate 171,619 downwards.
AATATATTGTTTTTAATGAATTGTGTTTTAAGATGAATAGGAAAATATATTATAAATTTGTAAAATTTTAAGAATTAAAATGGAAAGGAATCGAAATTTGGAACTATTAAGAATTAATAATAAAAAACATATAATTCAATATTTATTTGTAATATATTATAAATAAATACAAATTGAAAAATATATATATAATTTTAGTTTCGACCCGATTAAAATTAAAATTATTGTACAATATTTTGCTACTTCGGGCCATGAAAATCTTTATATAATTTAGACTCGGATGGACCGTGCCAAGGCTAAGTATTTACAAAAGAATTACCTAAGAAAAACATCGAGAAGGTAAAAGAACACTAAAGCTAATCGTAAATCTTTAAGACAATAAATCGTATAAGGCCCGAAATTATAATCTAAACGAAATAAATATTTAAAATATATATATAATTTAAAAAAAAGAAATATATTAATATAATTAATTTAATATTAATCCATATTTTAACAATTCCAAATATGATAAAGAATCTAACCTGAATATAAATATATCGAAACAATATATAATATATTATATTGTAAATATAATAATCAAAAAATAGGAAATATAAATATTCAATATATAATATAGAATTATTTAATTAGTTAACCAAAAATTAAAATTAATCCTAATAGGAAAATTCCGGAAATTCTCGGATAATCTGATGTGGGCCAGGCAGGCGTAAGATTCAAGGAAGGTCTAGTGTAGATTAATTGTTTGATATATAAAAAATCGTGGTAGTCTGAAATAAGGTATCGTGAAGGTTCGGTAGGGCTCTGCTGAGGTAAGGTTCCATAAGCTTTGTAAGGCTATATTATAGTCGAAAAAATATATTATACATTATTAGAGATATTATCTAAATCTATTAATTCTAATATATTAATATAATATATATTTTTATAAGTGTATATATATATATATATATATATTTAGAGAATTTTATATCTAACCTAATTACATCAAACCACCCCTCAATCTCCGGAATCTACCTTAAACCTTACACTTAGCCTACATTAAACATCCCCGGAACCTTATTCGAACCTAACTCCAGAGCTCTCCCCTAAACCACCCCCCGAAAGTTATCTCTAAGATTATTTAGCTTTCAACTATTAAAAAAATACAAATCATTTCATTTTAGAATTTACAAATATATAATAAAATAATATATTATTATTTATATTACATTTTAATATAAAAATTAGAGGACAATTAACCCGAAAACATTTTTCCCCAGGTGCTCATCCAATCGCGGAAATACCGTTTTATAACGTAACGTATTACAAGCAAAAGGAAAAGCTTACACTACGGCCACAGTTTCTGCAAAGCACTTAGCTCTGTGCAAGATGGCTCTATGCAACTTAGCTCTGTGAAAGTTAGCTCTATGCAAATTACTTTTTGCGAGTGGCTCTATGCAACTGGCTCTGTGCAAGTTAGCTCTGCACGAGTCTGTTCGACACAATGTGCTTTACACGAGCTACGTCGCGCGATTTCTCATGAACATAGTCTATGCAAGTTGCGTTGTTCCAGGCTACTACGCGCAAGTTACTCTCTGCAAGCTACTGTGCAAGTTGCTCTACGCAAGTGCTCTGAGCAAGTTGCTCTACGCAAGTGCTCTGCGCCAGTTGCTCCGTGCAAGCGTTTTGCGCATGTGCAAGTTAGTTTGTGCAAACTGCTCTGCGCAAATGTTTTGTGCAAGTGCTCTATGCAAATAACTCTGTGCAAGTTGCTCTGCGCAAGTGCTGCCGGAGCTATGGGAATGCATTTTGCATACTATTTTTGTGTGTGAAAATTACGATTTTCCAGCCGGAAGTGCGGGAGTATGCTCCGCATACCATGTTTATATTTAAAAGTTGCGATTCTCCAGCCGTAACTATGGGAGCACGCTCCGCACCGGAGCTACAGGAGCAAGCTCTGCGTGCTACATGTACTTAAAAGCTACGATTTTCGAGCCGCAGCTACCGCGGACCAGGGGGGAATCGAGCCCGCGACCATAAGACTGCGAAAGCAGGCGCGCAAACCACGAGACAATTTCCAAAAGCCGTTTCGCGAGCAAGAAAATCGCACGGCACAACGAGAGAGTTTCGACACGCGCAATTTTCGCAAAGGGTTCTTCGTAGAGGATCGTGCGCTCATTTGTTTAACCTCGACCACGCGAATCTTTGTCTTCGTAGAGGGTCGCGCATAGACCGCAGAAATCGTAAAAAATCCTCAATTTTTTGACCTCGACCACGCGAATCTCCGCAAAGGGTCGCGCACGCACCGCGGAAATCAACTACGCGAATCCCGCAGAGGGTCCCATGCGGCTTGCAGAAATACTAAAAAATCCGTAATTTTTTAATATCGACCACATGGATCTCCGTAAAGGGTCGTAATCCCGAGCGATACTCAAATTCCCATCCCGGCATCATAAAAACCTAAACTAAATTATATAATTATTTATGTCGAAACTCTATACAAATTCTACCTAATGTTAATTCTATGCCACTTGGCTCTATATCACGTGGCTCTATCTATATAATTTAGCTATATAATTTAATTCTATATAATTTAATTCTATATAATTTAATTCTTTGTTTTAACTCTATTTAATTTAATTCTATATAATTTAATTATATATAAGTTAGATAGAAATAATTTAATTCCATATATCTTACCTCTATATAGCTTAGTTCTGTATAACTTGTCCAAAAGCTCTAAATAAAAGCGAGAAAAATAGATTTTTCATTTTATTTAATTTACCAAAAAACCACTATATATATAAAATATCAATTCATTTATAATATAATTTATATATTATTATTAATAATTAAACAAAATATATATTAAAACATTGAAAACCAATAATTAATTATATATATATAAATTATAATATATATTATTATATTCAAATTATAAATTTAATATAGTAATTATTTTTTTTTTATATTTTTTTTTTATATATAATAACAATTAAACACCAAACATAAATATAATAAAAATATCAAAAATACATCCTATCCATATTCTATACCATTATATAAATCTCAAAATGAAACCTATTCATCCTAATTAGCATAATTAAATCTCATTATCATTAAATCAATATACATCAATAAGAATTCCAATACAAATCATTATCAAAAATACAACCACAAAAATGCTTAAAACAAACCAATTACACATATAACTATATAATATCAAATCCAAATTGGAAAAAAAACACATCAGTAATGTTATCCACCACAAACAACAATCAAAAGCAATATGTATGTCAGAGCATCAAAAGAAAGAGAATGGGATTGTCAAAATTTTATGATTATTTTCAGGAGTTTGTATCCGTCGTTTGTGACGTGGTGAAGATCTGGGCGGGGACAATCTGAAATTGATGCGTTTGATCGTGCCTACTCTTCCGGGTAGTGAGAGGCAAAGGAAAGCAATTCTGGGCTTCGGCAGGATGCCTTATGATGCTTTCTGTTCACGGTCTGCGGTACCGGTACAGACTTGTTTGAAAAAGATACCACTCTTCATGCGCAACTCAGCTGCAAAGCCTCCACTGTGCGTGTGTTCATGCGCGCAAACCTTCAGAATGAACCTCTGGGTCCCTTTCAGTACATCTTGTCGAACGGCACCCAACCCTGTTGATGGTTGGAAAAGGCTCAGGACATTTGGGAGCGACTCAACAGCTTCGTTTCAAGGGGCATTGTATCTAAGTGTACGAACCACTGGTGTTGGCATGGCAACGCCGAGATCATAGAATCCCACCGCACAGGCCCCCCCACGCTGGTTGAGGTTCAATCAAGCTAGATCGAGGAGCCCTCCCCCCTTGCTTTCCCTTCAAGAACCCCGTTTCGAAGCCCTCAAACACTGGCTGTTCAAAATGGAGCGGTCCAATAGCCAAATCATCAAACTCCCAAAGGATCTTGCAGATTGCCACACTCGGCTTCCGCCTGGTGGTTGGATTGGGGGTTTGGGGGTTCAGGGCTGGTTTCCCATTTACCCTCTAGGGGTTTAAATCCCCAAATCGCCAATGCAAAGCACCAATTCAGGGCTACTTGCCATACAAAGTCCACCGTCTCCACTTTGCAGGGCCTGCCAGTGGCCCGTCCAACGGTTGAACCCTTTCAGGCAGAGAGCGGGAAGCATGGACAGAACAAGGGGTTTAAAGGCAGGAATTCGCTGAACTGGGGATAGGGATCTAAGACGGCGGCAACATATTCTTCTGAAAGTTCGCTGCTCGGTGCTTGGAAGAACTATCTTCCAAAAAGGGGAACGTCTGAGTGTGGCCACATGTGGCCATGGTTCAAAACCTTGTACCCCCCACTGAACATCCAGTTCAATCCCCACTAAAATAGGTTCTACAATGAGTGGTGATCCCAAAATGGTACCGTTGGTTTTGACCCACAGCCACATGTCCATTCATCGACCTCCGGTTGGTTTGACAAATGTCAGCTTCCGCCTCCTGGCTCGGCGCCAGCGACTCTTGCGGATCCGCGTGCATCCTGTCGGGGAATGCTCAGGGGAGTTGATTCGGGGAATGCTCGGGGCCAGGGCTATGTGGGAAAACACACACACACCCACTCTTAGGGGACTCGGTTTCAAAGCCCCAAACTAAAATCAAGCGGAAAGCCGAAACAGTTGTGGAACATGGGCCTCTTTCTGTCATACCAGTTGCTGAGATTCCCGCGCCCTTCAATTGAAGAAAACCTATAGATCCCCCACATGCCTGCAGATTTCGCAACCAAGAAGCGATTGATTCCCATCACGACTGCGACATCTCTGAAGAAAAGGTGTTGTTTCACTGGATCCAGGGCACTAGTTTGTCATTCAATTTCAATAGCCTGTAAAAGGCAAGACGTGCAGGGGTTGCTGAGAACTATCAAGATTCAAGATTGTCCCCCTGAAGTGCAGCTTCAAGCATTGGGGAAGGGTGAAGCTGAAAAGCATCAATATGACAATGAGATCTCAAGCTGCCTCCGAAGTGCAAGAAATGGCAAGGGATGTTTTTCCGGAGCGGAACAATCCCGCAGCACCTGTTGATTTGCCGCATTCGGAGAAGTTGCTTCTGTTATGAGCTGCTTGCAGGGAATGCGCTGCTTGATGAAGTGCATCAAACTCTAAAAGCATGAGCAGCCAGCACACTTTGGCCGCAAGAGTCTCAATCCTGTCCGTCTTTAGATCAATTTTGAGTCTCAATCGCTGCGAGGTGACTGGCACAGCCTGAAACCAATTCACTTGTTTCCCGAGAGGACCGGCGCGAAATTGAGTGCCACAGCATTAGCTGGGAACATGCGGGCATCCCGGAACAGATAAGAAGCACCCGGTAAAGGAATGGATGCCAAGCCATGTAGGGAATCACAAGAACTTGCTGTCGCCTTGATATGTCCCCTGCAGACCTCCAAACAGATACGACCCTGGTTTCCGGTGCGTCCTATAACTTGGGTTCCATAGCCCATTTCAGACAAACCCACTTGCAACTTGAGACTCACATGTCACACATCTGCAAACTGTATCCCCAAGGTGAGCTCACCGCAACATGTGCAGACCCCCCCCCGAGGATCCCCGGATTCGATAGCTCCGAGTAGCTGCAGCGTGTGTCTCGCTGCATTCATCTCCCGCTGCGCTTCACGCATGTAGCCTCAGACCAAAGGAGCTGAATCCATCTCCCGGGTCATCGATTCGGGGCGAGAAAAACATGGAAGAACCACAGTGATTCCATTTCTTCCTTTTGCTTAAGCCCCCGGGAAAAAATAAAATTATGTCCAGTAGTCATAGATTCCCTTTAAAACCAACAGGGGAAAATAAAAAATACTCTTGAGCAAATGGAAGATTTCTCTGAGGGAACCAAGAGAACCACCCTTTAAACAAAAGAATTTGGCTGGTTGCTTGCTGCATCCAGCCAGCTAGAAGCTTCGTAGAGTTTGGGCCCGATTTTGTCTCTCCCCAGAACAGAGTTGCTACATACAGTTGAGCCGGTTGCCTGCGGGGATGATCTCCTTACCGGCCAAGAGTGAAGAATGCTGATGCGACTCAACCCTACCCCCTAGTACATGTTGCTCCCTTCAACTCGATAGAGTGCCCAAGCGAGTTTTGATCAGGAATGCCTCGGGGCAAGCCTGATCAAAACCAGACAGGCGACTTGGACCCGGAGATCCTCACAGAAATATGACGCCATGCTTACGTCTATGAAGGTTCATCAGAGAACCAAAAAGTAAGGCCTTCAACCGCAAAACCAATCTCAAGATCCTATAAACGGCTGGCTTGGACCGAGACACCAGCCGTCTGGGAAACGAGTTGCACGGCCAAATCGAAAACTCGCACGTGTCCGAAAAGCCGCGACGGATCTCTTGCTTTCGTGTCGTTTCATTTACCCGAGTCTGCCATGCTTAGTGGTTGGTTTTGGGTCGTGAGAAAAGGAGTCCCAGGCCAAAGCACCTTTTTTTTTTGCGGGCAGGGGTTGCCCTATTTTGAGACAACCCCAATGCGGCTTCGGCACCTTCCGTCATCTCCTGAGCGGTTGCCAGCTGAACCACACGCAATTGTCTGGCCCTGTGGGGTCCAGCAAAACTGGACGGCTGTCTAGAGTTCAACATCTTGTACCAGCAAACCCTTGTTTTCGAGCACCACAGTCTCAGAAGTCTCCTAAGTACCAGACTTCGCCCATCTCGCCGTTTGGGTGTTTTGGTGGGGGAAATACTGTTTAGGGTGGTCTAGCTGCTACGTCAACTTGGTTGTGCCATCTGCAGCCCCAACACCAATTGGGCCGAGTGTGACCAACATGCCATTTGAAGCCCTTGTTCTCCTGTCCATTCAGTGCCAAACAACCGTGGCACAAGGATGGGAAAGCAACACTAGACGAAACCAAACCAATTTAAACCAATGGGAACCAAATTTCTACTGAACCAACCCAAGCCCAACTTCTACCGGAGTTGTGACCAACGGAAACCAAGCCAAGTCATCTTGAGCTCGGAAGAATTCGGAGCGGCCTGGACTGAACGTTCTCTCTAACTTGGTCGACCGGCCCAGTCAATCAAAACCTGGTGTTTCCTTTTGAATGGAAGGCGCAGAAAAACAAGAACACCCAGAGAAACCAAAAACCACGCCAAGCAAGCAACACACAAAACAGATTACCGCCCCGCTCTCTCCTCACCGTCCGCCCTTGGGTCTGCAATCTGGTGTTGGTTTTGTTTGTTTCGAGGTTATTTGCAGATTGGGGCAGAAACCAAAAACTTTGAGGAAACACAGACACACACACAAAAACCAATGATTACACACTCCATGGTCTGTAAAAAAAAGAGTCTGCATCTATCTTAAACTAACGTTTAAATAGGACATGCTTTCCAAATATGGTTCTAATTGAAGTTTAACTAAATGTTAAATGCAATTGAGCAAAGAAGGCAAGCGTTGGTGGTTTCTTCTGACTAGCCTGCCCCGTAATCAGAGAGAACAGCCAATAGAAACGCAGAAATGCACTGTCAGTTCTATTGGGGTGCAAGGCTTAAATTTTAAGGTGTCAAGATCAGATGTATTTGTTGTGTCTTCAATTCAAACTTAAAGATAAAACAATGTCGAATTGATATAGTTTACTATTCAAATGCGAACTAGATTTTAATCAAAATCCGCGTTGGACAAAAAATCCTATTTAGTTCTCCTTAAGATCGACGTTCTAATTGATCATGTCCTTATTACGTTCCACTTAAATTCCAACTGCATGTCAATTCGATGTATATCTGGCAAGGAGTTCCTAGTTCGATACTCATTGAACAAATCGAAATCTAATTCAAAACACATTTCGCCTTTTATACTTTAAGCCTTGAAAATTAAATATTGCACCCCAATAGAACTGAAATTTCATGTTATTTGAGTTTCTATGGGGTGTTCACTCCTTTCAAACGGCAGGCCAACTAGAAAAGAACAACAAGACTGTCTTTCGTTATTGAAATCCGTCTAACATCTAGTTACACATCAACTTAACCCATGTTTAGAAAGGACATCTTTTTTTTACTTGTTGGCCTACGAACCTCTACTTGACTTTTTTCTGTTTAAAATTCTACTTAAATTCAAATCATAATTTAATCAAACTCCTTTAGAAAGGAATTCTGCTTCCAAACAACTCAAAACAACACCTGCATGTGGAAAACTTCCAGAAAAAAAAAACGGCAAGATCTCAACCTGGATGAAGTCGGCTGTCATGAAGGGCAACAAGCTTACCAAGGTCATGAAGAACTAAGCAAGTGAACCAGGACATTGAGATGTGAAGTGCAAGAGATGTCAGCGGGGCCCCCGAGGTTGTTCCTTTTGGTTTCGCTTCAAGGTCCACAAAAAAAGGGTCCTCAAAAACGACGCCCCGGAATCTTGCCAAGCAGTTCTTGTCCCATTGTTACTCTGTAGCTTCATTCATGGAATCATCCCAAGGCCCCCCAGTTCAAGTCCCACCAGCATAGTGTTGACCGCGCATTCATCAACCAAAGTTTAGTGGGAAAACATCACTTTCTGAAGGGCCCCCACCCCCAAAAATAAATCCACTAGGGTTGATTCATATAAAGCTCTAGAGGTTGATTCCCCCTTCTTTTCCTCCATCGTTCTTTTCGAAAACCGGCTGTTTCCCTGCATTTCTGATGGTTTTTCTGGAAGGATCCCTGGAAAGAATGGGGAAGTGTCCCCTAGAAAAGTCGACACTAAGGACAACGTTCCTCACCCACTCCGAGGCGCCGTGATGGGTGCAAACGCGAGTCGCCCGCGGGTGCCCTGCCACCGCTCCGCCGGCGCGGCGGTGAGGTCGCCTATGGAAACCCTTGGGCCCCAAACTTTTGGTTGGAACCAGATCTAGGTCCTCCAGATTTGAGAGGTTAGAATAGGTTGGTACCAACCTTTCTCTTTTTCGTTTATTTCAGAACAGGAACCCTCCCCCAAATAAGGGTAAAGGGCACTACTGGGGGACCTAGAGATGTGCAGGGGCAGTGGCTACGAGGTGAGGAGCTCCTGAGAGCCCCGGTGTTTGAAGCAGGTCCAGCCAAGCTGAGTCACCCTGAGCCAAAAAGGCTCAGAGGTCGGCCAGCAAAAGGTGTCTCTTCTTCCGGGGGGGGACCCGCGAAATTCGTGATTTCCCTTTAAAACCTGCAAAGAAAGGGGTGCCCCTAAAAAAACAAAACATCCCCACCAACGCTGTGAAATACAGTGTTTTATAGCATGTTTCATGTTAAACTCACATCCCCACCAACACCCGGTCTCTAAAAAAAAGACGCGCCAAGTCGAAGCAATTGGCAACAGTTGAAGGCAGCAACTTGGTTTGCCTCCGTTTCAAGTAAGTCCAGGAATTTATAGAAAGAGCAATGTAAGTGGGTTTAATGTAATGCAATGTAATGTAATGTAATGTAATGTAGTGTAGTGTGGTGTAGTGTAGTGTAGTGTAGTGTAGTGTAGTGTAATGTAATGTAATGTAATGTAATGTACTGCAATGTAAGTAATGTAATGTAACGCAATTTCCTAGTACCCCCTGCCGCAAATTCTAAAACAAAAAGACACATGTGCCTATGGACAAAAGGCAATGAGTGGCTCCCGAGGCTCCGCAATGGGTCTTCGTGGAGACCCACTAGCCCATTTGGGTCTGTGAGATGCCGGGAAGGGATAGAAAAAACCACGCAATAAAACACCAGTGGGCCGGTTTGTCCCAGTAGTTTTACTGTGGATGGACAAATCCTGCAGCGCTTAGTACAACGGGTTTACCTGTTTAACCCCCAACATTTATAGGGTGTCCTCCATCCCAACTGGTGCAGGATGTTGTCCATCCACAGCGCTTTATCCATCCCAACTGGTGCAGGATTTTTCCCATGAACCTCTAATTTGGCCTGAATAACGGTTTTTTGACCCTGGCAGCTATGAAACAAGGAACGGGCTTGTCCAATCCTGAGTGGTTCTTCCTGCCTGAACGAGCAAAAAGGTGATATGACCTTTTGCAGGTTCCAAATGTCCGATCGTTTGCTGGAAGTGGGCCTTCATATGGTGTATGTTGGGAAAAAGTGGGAGTCGTCTATCCCAACTGGTGCGGAGTAGATTTTGTCCATGCAGGATGTTGAGGTCTTCGAGTGGGGGGCATGTGCACTTTCATGTTTGATAAGAAGATAGTTCATGTGAGAGTCCACCGGCGTGGTCTCATACACTTGTTGAAAAAATGGTGCAGTCGCTCTCGCTCTCTCTCTCTCTCTCTATCTCTCTCTCTATCTCCCCCCCCCCCCAAATGCTGAATTCAATGTGAATCTTCTGTCGGAGATGTCAGTCGCACTTCGCTGCCGAGCTTCCAATGTTGGCTCTGCACAAACCCCAATCGCCTCGCCAGGTCAGGAACATAGCACACTGGTCATATCCAGGGTCAGGACAACATCACACACTGGAGTGTATAAAATGGCTCCGCATCTACCCTCAACAAGAACCAGGGGTTCAAATCCCCAAACCACCAATCCAAACCACAAATTAGGGGCTACCTGACCACAAAATATCCAAGCATAAGACATAGGAGATGATGCAATGGGATCTTTTGTTTGATCCTGCCTTTCCAAACATCATGCGAAGAACAAAAAGAGGCACAAACGCGAACATGTAAGAACCACACATCGCAATCTGCAAATTTTGCGTGGCAAAGCCAACAAAAGAGACAGAAGGGCAGGCATTGCCTCCAAATGAAGGGAGAACCTTGTTAAAGAATGTAAGGCCAGCCCAAAATGGGTACCCTCAAACAAACTGGCGGAACCCCAGCAGTGTACCTGGCGGCTGTCCTGAGGTTTTCCTTTGAAGCCGACCAACATGGGGTACCTAAGGGGGAATTCGTGGCTTTCATAATGCCACCCGGGTCCCAGGAACATGGGGAAGCCTCACTAGTCAACATCAAAACGTCGTGCACGAACTTCCATTTGCTTCTTCGCCCCCTGGAAAAACAACAACGTCCAGCAGTGATAGATTCCCGTTAAAACCAAGAGGGGAAGGGATGCAATTTCGGCTCACCAAACAATGGGCTACATTTAGAGCAAAACGGCAAACCCGAACGTGTTCCTCTAAGCCCTCCAAACAAAATGGGGAACCCCAAAGGATTTCCTTGTAACTCTCAAAAGCAACTGGGACCCCAACGACTTGTAAAGCCACCTAAAAATCGGCGATCCTCAGGCCCCAAAACACGGTTCCAGCCCGGCGACCCTTGGCGATCTCACCCAGCAGCTGTGCCCGAGACCATCGCCTCGTTTGACGTGTTGATTCCAATGCAGGGCCCTTTGGTGGACATCTCGCTGACGATTTCTCGACCCGCCCGACCGACACGGGAGAAGGCAAGAGTGCCTAAGGACCCTAACCCTAACCCTAACCCAAAAACGGATCTGACCCCATGTCCACCAACCACCTTTGAGGTTGCCTATTTGAACTCAGAGCCATACGAGGGTCCTTACATTACGTGAAGTGTCCCAGCAAAAAAATGAGCCCATTCGCCCGCCAAAGCGGCTTCAAGTACAAGTGTCCAGGCCCTTAGGCCCGTAGGCTTCTGAATTTTAACAGGGATCCTTACAACTCCACCCATGGCAACACAGCAGTTGGTTTCCCCTTATTTTCCCATGAACACCGACATCAAGAAGGGTACCACCAACAGGGATCCGAATGCAGGAAAACACCTGAACATTGCAACTTGTATATGGTGGGTTTCCAACCTTATTTTGGTGGAAAAAGCCACATGTTTCAAATGGTGGCAAAATGGAGATCTTTTAAGGAGCCCTGAATAAGATGCAACAGTTGTGCCATTGTTTTAATCAAGCCCAACGTGCGCTTTGCTCATGCCAGCCAACGCGGTTGAAACAAACAACGTGGTTTGTGTCTAAGAAATATGCCTGGTGGCTTTTACGTTGGTGGACAGGAGGGTAATGGTGGCTCCAAAAGGCTCCACTTGGGAACCCTGACCCAAAAACGGCCGATCCGTTTCTGGCGGATCTTCTGCCAATCCCCTCAGGTGGAAACCGGCCAGCCGCATGTTTAAGGGGAAATGTCGCCCCAGTTTGGAAAGGAAACACGTCGTTGGATTTGTGCCAAGGACTTCGGCTCAAACAATACACTCAAGGGAACATCCAAAGCCCCACACGTCGCGGCAACTGGCAACCCTCCTTGGCAGGACTTGGCACATCCGATTGGTGGCAGAAGGCTGGCCAAACACACTACGCGCGTCCGCAAAATCGCGCCTAGGAAAAGGTCTTCTCAAAATCGAGAAAGTGGGGGTGTCGAAATCTATCCTTCCAAGGGAAATGAATGGCTTTGCCGAATCTTGCGCACTCCACCTTTCGAAAGGTTTAGCAAGCAACCCAGTGTTCAACATCAGCCTTTCACGGCGCCTTTCGCGAACATGATTCCTGTGATGCCCTGTGCCCAGTGTTTCCCTTTCGCGCAACTAGGACAACACCTTTACTAACTTCTTTCATCGGGATTTTGAACGCTCAAATGAGTCACAATCAAAACCCGCTACACAACTTGTCGACCCAGAACCATGTAAAGAACTAAGAAGGCGATATCCGCAGCTATTTATGGCTGGGGTCGTCCCTTACTAACCTTCACCTACCCGAGTTTTCATTGTGGCTCAAATCGAAGGCTGTCTCAACTGCCCTCAGATCCCCTGCTAAAAGTGACCAACTTTCAGTTGGTGAAATGGAAATCCAACCACTAAACCAACTAAAAGATCTAAAAGGCGAAGGAACCGGTTGGCTGGGAGCCACCAAGTCATGACTTGGACCATTTGACTTGGCACTCTTCGGCCATGCGGCGCGTCGCCCCAGACCGCGAAGACCCGGCCCATAGCACCCTCGAGGCCCGCCAGGTTGGCTGGCCGCAGCTGCTTGCCCTGGCGGCGTTTTCCCCAGGACAGGGCTCCGCGAAAATTGGCCATCGAAAACGCGGGCTCTTCGCAGAGGTGTCCTTTTTGTAAAAGTCGAAAATCGATGGGTTCCACCGGTTTGGATGGGGCTTAGTACCCATTTGCCAAAGAAAAACCCATCCATTTTCCCACCTATGGTTCTTCGGCCTCTTGGGCCTTGCGAATCTGGATGCGGGGTCAATTTTGTTTGCCCCAAAGGGCCTGCTTCGACGGTGAAAAGATGAAGCACATGGGTGAAACCAACAGACCGAGTTGGCACGCCCCTTCCGGCAAAACAAGTCACGAGGAGCCGAAAGCCTGGCAACTCCGATTGCGCGGCTCGGCCTTTTCTCCGCTCTCTTTCTGCGACAGCGCCTGCCTCTAAACACCCGACTTCTTCTCTACACATCCGGGTTGGAAAAATCTGGAAACCCCACTGGAACCGGCTGGGGTTTCCGAATATGGAAATATCAGAAAACCCCCCAGAAATCGCTCCCGGAGCGTCGGGAGCCTCCGGGCACAAAATGGGCGCTTGTTCACCTCCCCCCCAAAGCGGCCTTAGCCCTCAGCTTCCTTTTTTTGGGGTACCTTCAACAAGGACACACACACAAAAAAAAAAGCGCGCCCACTGCCATGTTTTGGAAGAGGTCTCAACAAAAAAGAACGAAAACGACTACCTTCAGCGCCTCTCACCTCCCGGGCCATTCCGAGAGCCATCCCTCGCTTCGATCCGTCGATCCATCTCAGCGACTCTTCAAGTCCAAGCCCTCGAAGGCGCCCGAGTCCAAAGATTGACCCATGGAGTGCAAGCCTCGGCGCTTTGGGCGAGGCCCGCGGTATTTTTGTTTTGAGTGGGGATGGAGGTGCACGCCAGAGCCACCTGCGGCATTGTTGGTTTTTAGTGGGGATGGAGAGGCATGCCAGAGCCATGGTTGTTGTGATTTTTGTGCAACATGTGCATGGTAGTTGCTGGATGGCGTGAGCCATGGTTAGGAGTCCACCGCCAAAAATAGAAAGGGGGGGTTGTGCTAAGACAATAAAGTCTGCCAAAGTCATACACCCATGGAACACACCCCATTGTCCCTTAGGAATGTAGAGCAACAGGTACTCCTTGGGTAAGCCTCAACAAACTTCCACATGCTTCCCAAGTGTCCAAAAAGCCCCCCCCCAAGATTGGCTTCCTTTCCAACTTCCTTCAAACAGACTAAAAGAAGAGGCCCCTCCATATCCACATGCCATTGTCGTGGACGTGCTATCAAGGGCAGGGTTTGGAAGATATTATGTACGATACGAAAGTGGGATTCCCATCTCTAGTGCTTTTTCACTTTGAAGGGGATTGCCCTGCCCATTCCAAGAATGTCACTATCTAAAACAGCATGGCAATGGGTGCTGTTTCCGAGACAAGGGCATAGACGCCATATTCTGAGTGCCAACAAAATGGCCATGATTCCCCAAGCACCATCGGGGCGTCCTTTTTTGGGAGTACCTGTTTTGGGAGTACCTGTCTGTAAGCACCTTTCTTGGGAGTACCTTTTTCAGGAGTGGTCTTGAGGGGAATCCACAAGGAAACCACACCGCGCCAACGATTTCCGACGTCCCACGTGTGGAAACCTCCGCAAGTCGGGCACTGAAGGCCCGACCCATGTCCACGTACATGGTCATTCCTGCGCACGAGGAACGCTTGGAGCCTGGGGCCCGAAGAGGCCGTCCTGGGGCTGAAGCGGTATGGTTTCGCTCAGAAAATGCTCCCAAACCCCCGGCAAATGGAGATGTGGACCGTGAAACTCCGGAGAGGACACCAAGTAGTTCCCCTTTGAACGGCCCACAAAAAGGCCAAGGGCCTACACCGCTTTCCCATGTGCGCGGCGATGGTCAGGGCTCTTTTAAGAGGAAGCCTCGTGTTTGTGTAAAAAACCTCCTGCTTTCTTCTTTTGGTGACTGGAAGAACCTCCCGAAAGCCGAAAGCCACGGAACACAACCTGCCACTCACCGGAACTTGTTTGGGCCAGGGGTGATGGTTTGGACAAATCTTGCAACCAGATGGTGGGTTTCCCTTTGGTTTAGCTTTAAAACTCCACCAAAAAAGGGTACCCTCTCAAAAACAACAGACCGGGGTACCCTCAAAAACCAACCGACCCAAGCGGTTCTAACCGAACCGACAGCCGGCGGCTCTGCCTGGCCTGTGACGCCAGAAGTGAGGTCGGTCAGCAGACACAAGGCGGTCCGCCCCACATCCTCCGCCTGGGCCCGGTGTGTCCAGAAACCCACTACAAAAAAAGGAGGTCATTACCTTACCAACTCCACCCATGGAGGCAACACAGCAGTTGGTTTCCCCTTATTTTCCCATGAAGACCGACATCAAGAAGGGTACCACCAACAGGGATCCTTACAGAAAACATCCTGAACATTGCCTTGTAAATGGTGGGGATCCCCTTCATTTTGGTGGGAAAAAACACATGTTTCAAATGGTTGCAAAATGGAGATCTTTTAAGGAGCTCTGATAAATTTGACCCATGGGAATTGAGGTCCACCGAGAGTTGGCCATGAAGATAGCGAACAGGCCTGGCAAGATGGCAAGGCGCAAGGCGTCACAAAACCGTCGCGCTCAATTCACCCGAAGCGGAATTTCTTGGCTCAGAATATTTTCCCCAGGCTCCCTTTTGGATGGCTCTGAAAGGGAATCCAATTCGGAACCTGCCACTGTAAATCGAAACCCACATAGGCTGATTTAGGATTGACTTAGGGCGGATTTTCCTGGAAGTGTTCTGGTATCACACAGGTGAGAACCAAGCCTTCATTGAAAGATGGAAGAAGGAAACGACCAAAATGGGTCGCGGAGTGGGGATTACGAAACATATCTCTCCTTAAGAGACATCCATGAAATCATTGGCTCCCTGCTGGTCTCCTTTGGGATGAACCCCAAAGGGGTCCTTCTGGTCCATCTTGACACGTACGCATGCGGGCAAGTCGTTTTTGTTGAGGGCACCCGTTTTTGGGTTGATTTCAAAGGGACAGATTTCTGGCTATGTCCCCTTCTTCGAGACAAACATCTCTAGGCACATTGCTGTAAATTGGAAATAAAAAAATCCGCAACAAAAGACTTTCATCACGAGTGGAACTGCTCAGCTGCTCGCCCAACGTCCAAATCAGTGAGCTCCTTTGCCCTAATCACCCATGTGAGCACCCAAAACCCAACAGCTGGTTGTACCAACGTGGCCATAAAGGATTATGTGCTACCCCCAAATGAACCAGGTAGGAAAAAACTCGCCCTGTGGGTTTGGGGGTTCAAAGCTGAGAAGCATAGAGCGGGTTCGCCAGCGGGGCGTTGTCGACCTCGCAGGTCCGAAACCCAGTGAACAACCCCGAGAGCCTTACCTCACTTGCCCCGTTCGGACTCAGAAATAACAGGTGATAACCTTTTGGGACCATGACCATAGATCAAACAGGGGAAACTAAAAGGTCACAAGGTCGCTTTGGGCAAGTAAGTTACTCAGGCGTACCAAGGCTTAGTACTTGACTGCTGGGTTCCAAAGGTTTCATGCTGATGCCCCATGTTCCTATCGCCCGGAAGCTCCAAAGGCTCCATGGGTCCCAGAGTGCAGCCAAGAGGCCGAGTAATCCTGAGATCTGTCCGTTGAATGCATGACTCGATTTCGCGCGGCTTCTGTTCTGGATTGCCCGAACCAAAAAACGAGTGCCCCTCAGCTGACCAAACATGAACTCATCTCACGGGTGCTTCCCACACATATAAGCCCAAACATCTTGCAGCAACGGGGCCATGTTTTCCAACTCGGACGACTTCCGATGGCGTCCGGATGGCTTCCCTCAAAATACCATCCGAAGTCCACAACTCAATGTAATCAGTGGAAACCATTCATGGTAAAACCTAGAGGTAAGAAACCTGGAAGCACTGGGCAAGGGAGTCCGTCCCCTCAACGTTGCCGTGCTTCGATCGCGCGCTCGATGAAGGTTTTCTCGCCATCGCCGCCAATGGCAGAGGCGGCTCGCGACTTCAGCGGTCCCGCAGAGATGGTGTTCACTCGAATGCCATACCTCAGTTGGGTGACCCGTTGAATAGGATCTAACAAACGGGTTCTTTTCGGATGAGAAAAATTGGATGATGATAATATTGATGATATTGATGATTGATGCTCAGGGGAGGGGGCCAATCTGAATGCCCTGGATTGTTCATTGTTTGTTTCACTTGTTTCTTCCCATGGGTTTCCAAAAAAAACTGCATGGCCAATCTGGTTCACAGTCGCAAAGCGCGCTTTCACTGCTCGACTGCGCGGAGCCAACTAGAACCTGGGTGGATGAAGGTTAGTAGGGAATGAAAGAACCCCATGCGAATGGGCTTGGTCCCTGAAGAATCCGGGCTAAGACTCATCTTTGACCTCCTTGCGGCAAGGCTTTCCTGCCAAGGTTTTGATCGTGAGACATGGGACCCAGGCATGTGCATGTTGAAACCCAGTACATTGAAATCAAACTCCAAATAGGTGGCTGCACGCTGCTTTCAAAACTGTCCCCCCCCCCCTTCTCGGGACCCAAGAAAGGGGTCAAAAGGTAGCCCCCAGGCTGGCAGGTCTCCCATCCGTCACCTGCGATAGTCATAAAGCTGCCCTTCACCCATTCAACCAGACTAGAACCGCCAGGGGCTTTAGGCGCTGTGCTTTCCAGTATATTGCACTGGCGAAGAGTTACTCTTGGAAGAGATCTATATATTTATAGATATATACTGTTGAGTCTCCCAAATGGCAGCCTTTCTTGTTGGACTTTCTTTTGAACCCATCCGAAACTATGGT
>CAUJNA010000408.1:141439-148939 GCA_963377175.1 Effrenium voratum | reverse complement strand
AGACACAAAGACCATTTGATAGGCTTCCCAATATGTCCAGCCTACCTGAAGTTGCCTACGGCAGGCGCTGGGAGCGCGCTGCCTTTGTGTGTTTCAAGCGCTCAGAAATCGTGGAGGCGCGTCACTACCGCAGCATGTTGCATGTCCAGAACTTGGTCAACCTTCAACTACTTTCGCTCATCATAGTCACCCCGCGCTTACTCATCGAAACGGCGAACTCGTCTCCGCCGAGTCACGAAAGCAAATAAAGATACGAAATGTCAATATGTCAATACCTCAGCAAAAAACAAGAAGTACCCAACCGAAAAAGCAAGCAGCGCGAATGCTCTGTGTGCGAATAAGCCATATTTTTGGAAACACCCATGGCGTCTTTTTGGGAAAACCAACCGCCCAAAATGGCACAAAGGCTTTCCGTTTGGCTTCCCTTTCAAACCACCAAAAAAAGGGTTGCCACCCATATCGATGCTTTCCCCCTCCAATTCTTTGGAAACCCCAGTGGCCACGACTGGCGGCTATTCGTGGGACCCCACCTCTTCAACAAGGTAGCAAGGGAAGTCCCAAAGGAAATCCAGGTCCCGAAAAGTGCTCAAACCCATATCTTTAGGGACAAAAACCCATATCTACCCCACCAAACCATAGGTTCGCCCGCAGCGACAAAAACGCGCCCGAAGTGCCCGCCCGCAGCGGCCGAAGCGCTTTTCGGCTCTCGGCTTCCGCGCCTTGCGGCTGGTCTCCAGCAACGGCTTGGTCACCTCCGGGCCGTTGGCCAAGGAGTGCACCAAGATGTCCACCTGCGCTGACCTCTGACCTTCGCGACCCAAACGGAACCCAGGGGAAATGGAACCCAAATCCAAGCAGACCCATACGTTTGTTTTGTTTTCTCTTCTTTTTTCCGTTTTTTCCGGGGGGCGGGGGGAGTTTGGGGGGTTTGGGGGGGCTTTGGGTCCCGGGCCATCCGTTTCCAAGCAAACCAACCAAAAAGGACAACCAATTTTGCGCAAATCCTTCCTCCTTCCCGCAGCTGGCCTTCCCGTAGTCTTTCTTGATCGCTTCCACGCACTCCTGGCGAGTCTCGCGGCGAGAGATGGGAATCATATTGGACTATCACCCCGGGCCATTCCCGTGACTACTTTGCTTGGTATCAAAGAAAGAGAGTGGCCCTAAAACCAAATTGTCCACGACCACGGTGCGGTACCAACCTTTGTGCCGCTGTGCAAAGCGCAACTGTAGGATGCACGGGGTTAAAACGTGACAAGAGCGGCGTTGTGCATTGGGTCTGTTGTGTCATTTGATGGGTTTGAGCGCTTGCTGGCAGATGCGGTGGCCGAGTCGCCTTCTGGAACCCTGAGCCACAATCTGGCTTTCAAGGAGTTGACCCAAAATTGCAGAGAACCAAAAGGGCCGGCTCTTGCATGCCATGAACGGAAGTCCCCTGAGCTTCATGTACCGGAGTTTGATGGTCTGGGGGTCGCCAAAGCCGCCAAGTCAACTGAAAGGAACAAGCAATGTTGCCACGGTGCTTTGGTTGGGCTTGATCAAGTGTTTGACTTGGGCTGCAACGCATCCTAATTAAAGGTTGATCTGCCATGCATTCCACCCATCTTTTTTGGCCAATTTGCAAAATCAGAAGGATCCCTGGAAAGAATGGAGGAAGTACAAGTTTTGACAGCCAACTAGAGGTCACAAGCAAAAAGCTGGCACCATGGGGATCTACCAAAACCCTGCGAAAATCACAAGGGCTTCTGCCGCACCTATGTCTGGCTAGGACTGTTCCTTGCTACCCTATGATCAAAGCTCCTCGATAGTGTAGCCCGCTACGCCGGCATAGCCTCAGTCGGCTGTTCCGATCTGAACGCACGGACTGCACCATCATTGGGGCGTTCCCCAATTTCACTCACTCGGCACTTTGGCTAGGTCCTCCAGTAGAGAGGTTAGAACAAGGGTACCCTTTTTCTGGAGTCTATTTTAGTAGGGGAACCCTCCCCCAAAAAAGGGTAAAAGGACACTACTGGGGGACCTAGTTGGGCATGAGTGGATACCCTTTTCAGGTTGGCTTAAAGGGAAACCAAAAGGGCAGGTCCGATGGCGCGTCCAAGCCGCGCTTGTTGGCCTTGATGTCTTCCGGCACATCGTCCGGCACGTCAAACATCGCATCCAGGGGGTAGATTTTGGCGATCCTCGAGCCAACAGGTGGCTAAGTCAACTTCTTCTGGAGGAAACTCCTTTTTGGGGAAAGGACCCCCGTTCCTGGTTCCATGCTAAGTTGCAGAGTGGGAGAAGCCGGTGGGGCCAGGCGGCCAGGCGGATGGGGCCGGTCCCTCCCAAATCAAACCGAAACGCAAGGAATCCGAGCCAGGCGGCTCCATCAAAGAGCCGTCATCGAGCTTTCTTGCCTGGCAAGCGAACTTGCCACTGTCCGCTGGTCACCAGTGGGGCATGAGGTTCCATCCACCGGAATGCTTATGTTTGCTTGGAATTCCTCTAACAGGAGTAATGCCAATCGCTTTTACCCGCAAGTCACCATGTTTTTGGACCATGGCGCTCGGAGGTAAATGAGTAGCGCACCCAATTCACATCAGTTTCAGCCAGAAAGGCTGTGGATGGACAAATCCTGGAAGCCCTTAACAAAAAAATAAAACAGGGGTCCCCCCCCCAAAAAAAAAAAAACAAAAAACAAGTGTCCACGGCTAGCCAAGCCAAACGTGCATTTTCTCTCCTCCTCCGTGGCTTTCTTCTTCAGGGCCATGTTGAACCTGAGCCGAAGGCAGCGAATCCGCCCCGAAGTCGCGCCGCCAGAGGGCTTCTCAATGTTGGGCCGTTGGCGCGCCGGAGATGGGTCGCTGAGAATTGACCCACCTGCCATGGGAAATGGGGAAGATAGGGAATACAACCTGCTGCTGCTTGTCCGGGGAAGGATCGACTCCGAAGGCCGAAGGCCGCGCTGTTCAGCCTTTGGGACGAGAATCTGAGAAGCCATCTGATTTTCCTGCAACCTGGCATGGAACCACCAAAAAGGGGTCTTAGAAAATGCCAAAGATGGCTTTTGGGGTTCCAAGTCCTTTTTGTCGGAGTTGACCTCTGTCCATCTCGCGGAAAACTGCCCCCTCCGGGCCCCCAATCTGGGCTCCCAGCATCTTGAGCACGGGAGGCCAAGTCCCCACAATGATGGTCGCGCCCGCGTTGGCCAGCTCCTGAGCACCCAGACTTGACGCGGCTCAGCTGAGCCTTCAAAACGACCCGGAAATGTCCCTGTTTTTAGGTTGGACCCCCCAATAAACAATCCCCTATGAACCTATAAACAAGCGACCCCTATAAACCATCCTCCCAATGACCCTGCGCCCTGATTTGGTGTCCTTGAGTCGGGAATCCCCCGGATCATTCCCTCATTCCCTGAGGACCAGCAAGTTTCTTAGGTTGGACCCGCCAAAATGGTGGGTGGCCTTTTGATGTTCCTTCAAACCAATCAGAAAAAGGCGACCCTCAACAATACACGGAGCCACCTGCTTCCAAATTGGAGGGCCGCCCCAAACGCTTGGTGTCCTGCTTCTTTCCCTCCAAAGTCCCAACCAAAAGAAACCTCCCGAAAAGGACACACACAACCATTTGAGCCACGGTCATAAAAGCCCGCAGGTTTCCCTGCTGGATGTGACACTGAATGAGTCTTGTTTTGGGGTCCCTCTCAAATGAGCATAAACTGCCGGCAATGTTGAAGGAACCTAGTAACACCTCATTTGTCCAAAGATGCTCCAAAATCAACCTTTGGGCCAACCCCGTGCCTAAACATGTTTTAACCACACTTGTTTAAAGAAGCTCCATGTGCTTTTCGGGGGACTGGGGGCTGGTTGTTCAAGCAAGATTTGCACAATCCAGAAATTGAGGGGACACCATAAAAATGGCAACGCTTTCTTTCCAGTCTAACCCGGAGGTCAAGGCTCGAAACTTGAGACAATTCAAGGTACGCACACATGCGGCAAGGTACGGGAGGCAGAACCGGCACCTTTGCATTGTCTCAAGCTTCAAATATTTTGGTCAGTGGAGAGGTGGTTCCTTGACAAATTGGTGATGCTGGCGAGTTTTCAAAGTCATTTGGCGCAATCAAAGTCCTTTACAAAACTTACGAAGTTGCACAGGAAGAAGGTGTTCTCGCCACCCACAGCATCGCCAGTGATTTGGGCAAAGAAAAAGACTTTCCGCTCACTAAAAGTACATAACAGTCTGTGGACTAAATTGGTCGGCACCCAGCATCACCAGTGCTTTAGTAAGGAAGTGCTTTTCCGAGGTCTGAAAAGTAAAGTTGCACATCTACAGGACGATTTAGCAATTTAGCGTCCGTACATGTGAATTCAGGAGCCGGCCACAGCTTGAATGCGTTTTGCGAAGAGGGCTGAGGAAAGAGAACGAAGACTCAGGACAGAAGTGCCAAGCCAAGGAGAAATAAGCAAACAATGACCCTGAGCTATGTCGGACAGGCTTGCGCTACACCCGCGAAAGGCGGGCCCCACCGGGAAAAGATTCAGTGTAGTGCGATGAGTTTCTTCCGGACGCCTTGTTATTTCAGCCTTCTTGTAATCCCTGGGTCTCATGCAAAAATCCGCTCGTACATCCGTGGCAGCTGAGAAGCAAGCGCGGAACAAGTCAGATACACATGCTATGTGCCTGGTGGTCAACACTACCTGCACGTGTGGGCCGTGGGCACGGCTTGCTTGTTGGATTGCGGTTTGCACAAGGACTTATGGTAGACATAGTTCACCTGGAACCTTTTCTTGGGTTGCAAGCAATCGAAGGCTGAATGTATATGTCCACATATGAACCTCTGGTATGAAGCCCTAGTTGATGGGTTAGTGAACCGTTAGCTCTGGCAAAAAATTGTCGGAAATCAGCCCGCAAAGGGTCCCAAATGGCCATGAGTTCATATATGAGTCTCTCTTTGTAGGGACCCCCCCCCAAAAAAAAAAGAAGAAGGGGTTTTCCTGCTGGTGTCCCGGCAAAAACCAAAAAAAGGGGTAGCAACTCCAAAAACGACGAGCCACCCATATGTGACCCATCAGCCTTCGCAAGTGATCTCCGAGTCCTATCTCAGCCCAAACAGGCCGAGTGTCCCGTGCGATGGCCCAGCCATATCCCGACGTGTCAGCAACGCCTGGCACGCAGGCCCGCCTTTCAGGCCAAGCCATTTGGGGGATGTTTGCTTGATTGGGTCTAAAGGTAAACCAAAAGGATGCTGACCAACCAAGCAACATCAAGCAACCAACCAAGCAAGCAGGCAGGGCAGGCAGGGCAGGCAGGCAGGCAGCACAAGCAGGCAGGCAGCCAGGCAGGCAGGCAGCCAGGCAGGCAGGCAGGCAAGCAGGCAGGCAGGCAAGCAGGCAGGCAGCCAGGCAGGCAAGCAGCCAGGCAGGCAGGCACGCAGGCAGGCAGCCAGGCAAGCAGGCAGGCAGCCAGGCAGGCAGGCAGCCAGGCAGGCAGGCAAGCAGGCAGGCAGGCAAGCAGGCAGGCAGGCAAGCAGGCAGGCAACTAACCATGGTGAAGTCTCTCTTAAGACTAACACAGAGGATGCCCCAAAAGCAGAAGGCGCCATTTAAGACAACCTGCACCGGTTCATCGAACAGACCTGGGATGGAGGGAATTCTCTTGTGGATGCTTGGAGGAAGCTGAAAGGAAACTTTGAGGTTCCCTTGAAATACTATCTGCAAGGGGGTTGGGGGTGGTACCCCTCATGGGTTATACTGATGGTTGGCTCTAATGGGACAATATACACAAATCTAGTATGGGATTAGGACTTCGCGCGTGTAGATGGCAATCCGCAACTTGCTCTTCCTTCCGAATTTCTTTTGATTTGTTTGCAGCAACTTTGTAGTTGTTTTTGCTGATACCAATGGTGTTTTTTTCGTTTTCCTTGGGTCTCCCTTTGAAAGTACCCAGAAAAAAAAAAAAAAGGGACGCTAAAAACAAACGCATACCCATGCATGGGCCAAAACTGTGTTGTTCAAAACCAATCCCTGATTGTAGTGCCTCGCACAAGCGCGATCCTCAACATTGACAGTCGCGGCAGTCGTCGCAACACAGATGGCGTCCGCGGATCGCATAGCGATTTCAATATATATATATATGTACATATTATATATATATACAGAATACATATAAATTTGCTTAAGACGCCTTGGAAAACATGAAAATATGTCCAGTAGTGATTGATTCCCTTTCAAACCATCAAGGGAAAATAAAACACATTCTTCAGCAAATGGAAGATAACCAAACTGAGACCAACTATTGGAGCCAGGGGTTTACCCTCACGTGACATGAGCCGACAGCAATCGAAGCTGCACCTGCAATGAAGGCAACCTTGCCAGTCAGATCCACCGTCAGCGCCTGCGCCAAGAGCATCGACCCAGATCAAGAAACCTGCAGATTCAACCAAAATAGATCTAAAAGGCGACATCCACCGATCAGATTCAACAAGGAGGATAATTCATGCTGGCTCGCCGCGCCTTTGCGGTACATCGGAAATTCCAGATATTCTGCCTTGCCCCATGGACCAAACACCGGTCTGGAGAACTGTCCATCAGACACTTATGAGAAAACAAATCCAGACAGGGTCGCGGTATGCGGCCTTGCATGATCAGCACAAAAGGGACCCGGTGGCATTTGGCTCCACCAACCTGGCGGCTGTGAAAGTTGATATGGGAACAATGGCATTTGACCCTACCCCTGTGGACAAAAATCTGCACAGTTAGGGATAAACCGCAACCAACCATGTACCACTTGCTTCCTTGGCCGGACGCCGGCATGTCAGCCAGGAAGCCGCCTGGAAGGGGTCCAGGTCTACTGAGAAACCAGTCCAGCAACATGAAACCGCAATGCTTCCTCCGATCCAATCTAAGTGGCCGCCCCGACTTATCCCCACCAACTGGGTGACTTGAGCCAGCCCCAGAATATCAGGTTCCCAGCAGGGGCTTCATGGATCCCAGGGATGTTGTGGGACATTTCGAGCTCGTCCCCCCTATGCCCCTCCCACATACGCCATAGACCGCTGATATGTTGGCCCTTCATTGAACCGTAGCATCCCCTGTCAGGTACCATGTTGGAAGAGCAATGGAGCATCCGCGCAAACCTTTACAATCCTTGGCAGGTTTTGTTGAGCCCCCAACGAAAAACAACCAGAACCCAAACCCAAACATCTAAAAAACTACAAGCATTGAGTACACACCTGAGACTCATAATAATACCAACAATAACAATAATACCAATGACAATAATAACTTGAAACAACATAATCCTAGTAATGATGATCCCACAGTGAAGAAGTCTCTAAAGGAGCTCGACCCCCTCCCCCCCGCGCCTGGCGAGCTGCCCGGCTGCCTCGCTGGCTGCGCGTGGGCAGAGCGCCCCAGGCCACGGACGTCTCCCGCGCGGTGGCCTCTAATCGGCCCGGGGACTCGCAGGCTGTCGGGAGAACAAGATTTGGACCTAAAAATTCGTCTTTGGGACAAACGTGGGGAA
>CAUJNA010000408.1:133939-136439 GCA_963377175.1 Effrenium voratum | reverse complement strand
GTCCCAGCCAATTTGTAGACTGTTATGTCATTGTGTGCCGCCTTTTCAAGGGCGGTCTGTTCGCCCCAATTGGTTGCCAAAGACACCCGAAGGGTGTTAACCACGGGATAACTCCACCTAGGAGACCTGCAAGGCCATTATGGAACCTAGATTACCACGAACAGCTTACTAAATTGGCCGAACACCTTGCGACAAGCCCTCAGGCGCGACATGGGTAAAATAGGGGATCCCAAAAATGAGTGGTCTCCCTTTTGTGTTCCTCTAACTCACCCCAAAAAAGGGTACCGTCGAATGCGCACACACACACACACATGGGACAAATCTGCCACGATTCTCGGCCTCTTGCCAGCGTCCACAAGAGTGCGGGGATGGCGGAAAGCTTGAGCCCAAGTGCCGGAGTTTCTCCGAGAAGTCTCCGACATCAAGTGTCTGGTCCGAAATCTTGATGTTTGCAAAATCTGATATAGACTTGCTAACATACTGATGAAACCAGGCACCAGCAGAATTCAATCCATCCACAGTACCTGTTCAGCATGCCCTGACCCTCCCATGAGGATTGGCTCAAAAAGAGTGTTAGAGACTTCTTGGAGTTGCAAGCGAGCAAGCGCCAAACCCACACAGCAGGGTTATCGAAGCTTCACCGCGTGAATATTCAAACAACAAATGGCACGCACCGGAGTGTCATTTACGGGTGTCAAAATCCGAATCTGGGGCTGGTTCGCTTGACACGCAGGATACCTTCAACAAAAACACGAAGGCCGTCCAAAACGCCATGAGATTTGAAGGTTCTTTCGACGTGCGGCAACTCGGCGCCTCGCCATTACGCAGTCGAACAAGCCAGCCTCAGCCAAGCATCTCTTCAGCCTCTATGCCACTCGAGAAAAGGAGTCCCTAAGGAACGATAAGGAACCCTAACAAACCCTGAGGAACCCTAAAAAAACCTTTAAAAACCTACGGAGCCCTAACGAACTCTAAGGAACCCAAAGGAACCCTAAGGAACCTAGAGCTCTCCCCCCTTGCATGTTATCTGCCTTTAGAACTGCAACAACAAAGGGGAAGGTTCCTGATCGAAAGCTTCCTTCGTTTCTCTCCTGCACTGACCTGAAAGCTAGGGCCACAGAACAAAGCCTTCACCTTGGCCCTGTCTTGAAAAGTTCTTCCCAGTGCCCAATGGAGAACCCAGTTCGGGCATTTTGAATCAATCCTTTTTGAGGTTGCAAACCTTTGGGGCGGTGACAAAGGTTGCACATCTGAGGGAGCAAGCCAAGGAACGGCCAGTCTCTGCATTGAAGCGCAAGGCAACGCCAATCTCGCCATTGAGGTGGGCGGCATCCTGAACAAATAAGCCTACCTGTTTTAATGACAATCTTGTGAAACAACCCATGAAATATTCACAAATCCACAAAAAACCAAGAAAGAAAAGTCATACACCCACAACCCATCCTCAAGACACCTGAGAGACATGGAAAGATGTCTGGATCAGGGCTTTAGACACACACACACACACACGTTTATGCCTATAGGGAGATTAACTTCAGGATTTTGACTGCGTTTCTTTTTCTATTTGTTTCTTGCTCTGGACATCAAAATGCTGCATTTCACAACATATCCCCATCAAATGCTTGCGTCTTACACCAGCACCGTCAACCAGCAGGTGGCTCTTTTAGGTTGGTTTCAAGGCGGGTTAAGCGGTTGAGGTTTCAAGTTTCTGCAGGGTAAGTTTGGGGTTTGGGCGGGTTCAGTTGTGGCTTATGCTCGCATGAGGAATTAGGGTAGGCTGGTTTAGGGATGGCGTCGTGCTAGTTTCATGCTTGTTTGGGGTTGGTTTACGGCTTCAGGCGTTGGGGTTTCTTTAGGGCGGGCTTCGGCTTGGTTTAGTTGGCTTGTTTGCTGGTTTACAAGGTTCTTTTCAGTTTCTTGAGGGTGGCTTCAGGGTGGGTTTTGGTTGATTTTTGTGGCAGCTTGCGGTGGCTTAGGGTGGGTTGACGTTCGGGCGGGCTTTGGATTTTTTAGGGCTCGTTGAGGGTTGGGATTTGGTTAGCACAGCGCCGGACAACGGCCCTGCACAGCAGGGGGACCAGGTGATGCTGAAGATGGGGAAAGCGAAAGGCAGAAAAACCACATGTAGTTACACGTGTGTGTGTGTGTACTTCTGTGTATATAGACGCTACATATACACAGCTACCCCCTTGAAATACTCAAATTTCAAGTGGGGGGGGCAATTTATATTAAAATATATATACACATATACACACACCTACACGCATGTGCACACGTGCACACACACACGCAGACACACACACACACACGGAGACACATGCGCAGACACAGGCAGACAGACAGACTGACAGACAGGCAGACAGACGGACGCACGGACGCAAGCACGGACGGACGGACGGACGGATGGACAGACAGACAGACACACACACAGAAAAAAAACAAGGGCGCACACACACACACACATACAGACACGCGCACACACACACTGCGTTTGCTCCCC